>CM030864.1:12214508-12317008 GCA_018105865.1 Metaphire vulgaris | reverse complement strand
CAATGATGTTAAATATTGGACAGTGAGGCGGGAGATAACTACAGCAGTACCTATGAAGCAAGCGCAAGCTATTTAGGGCTTTATACGTCTGATTTACTAATTGACTTATTGCTAAGTCACTCCCTTCTGTAGATACTAGAAACTATGATTGAACACCATGAGTGTCCGATAACAAGACCAGCTCAAGAATTATCGTTTGGGAAAAATAATTCTGGCTACAGGTAAGTCAACTATCGTCTTCCTCCGGCTCTATCCATTGGTCTATCTATTCCTCTTGCTATTCATTTTACAGCAATCGCTGATTGAGAACTTTTTGGGTGATTGACGAATATTTGATATCAAACAACAAGAACAAGAATAATGACAAATTCATGATGATTGGAAACATATTTACAAATAACAACACCTTTAGCACCAGTTCAAATGCAGACTCGTATTCAAGCGAGACTGTTTTGCACAGGCCTCACTTTGTATATAGTTTAAATATAGCGAATTGGTTTTAGTCTTTTAAAGGTGCTGTTTTTCGGAAAAGGGACAACAGCAGAAATAAATTATGTTGTATATCGATGGTTCTACTTAAATGTCGTAAGTAGGGACCTACAATCCTACATTATAAGCCAATTATGCTCGTCATCATTGGTGCTGATGAAGATCTGTTTACATTCACACAAGAGTTCCATAACACGAAGCGGCGTCCGTACAAGGTTCGTGTGGATAGGTGTTTGGAACGACGTTCACCTGAGATGTGAAGATCATCTTGGTTCCAGCTGGTCCAGTCCACTCACCCTGCCAATTAAATGTTGGTCTCAAAAGCCAAAGTTACAATCATATACCATTTATATTCCTGTTTCTTTCTATATAGTGTCACGATGTGTCAATGCCGTGGAATGTTGTTGTAAAGCTTTTGTCTTCAATCGCCCCTATAGCAAACTCACAAAAACACAATAGACCTACAGTAAGTGTATGTGTGTTGTCAAATCAGATTCAAATCAGACTCAAAATGTAAGACGCATTCTTTCTGTTT
The DNA here is from genome assembly GCA_018105865.1 of Metaphire vulgaris. Taxonomy (NCBI): domain Eukaryota; kingdom Metazoa; phylum Annelida; class Clitellata; order Crassiclitellata; family Megascolecidae; genus Metaphire; species Metaphire vulgaris. The sequence continues at coordinate 12,315,984 of CM030864.1, read as the reverse complement.
GTTGGGATAATCGTGCGTCGATGTTTCTTCTGATCGTTGTTCATTTAAACAGAGGTTGGTTTTTTTACCTCAACGAAGAATCCGACCCATTCGCCAGGCACTTCGTCTTCAGCCACTCTATAGACGCCAACGTCCTATAGGCACAACAGCAAAAGCTTCGTTACCGTTGATAATCGTCGCTGTTGGACACAATTCCAAAATGATAATACCACGCGTCGAAAAGATAGTCACTAACGAAAGTGGCTGAGACTTATTTATCCTTAAATCAAAAAATATAAATTCCGTTTTCACCGATTCCACGATTGTCAAATTCTGTCGCCAGTAGACCGGATGTGAATTGATGTCAGACGGAGTTCCAGACCACAGTCGAAAATCCCGCCTTCAATGATACAAAAAATACAAACAAACAGCAGGCAGTTGTGAGAGTAGAATATTTGTTTTAAGGTGGAAGAGTATCATATCACGATGCGAGCAACTTTGAAAACTCTCTCATCCATTTCAGTATTATTTCTGCGTATTCAACGCAGGAGAAATCTTATTAAATCACTTAGAATCCAGTTAATAATAATAATAATAATAATAATAATTATTATTATTATTATTATTATTATTATTATTATTATTATTATTCGGAAATGCATCTAGGAGCAATGAAAGCAGTGGAGACTGGAGAACTTCTGTAGCAAGATCACAAAATGTTTGCACTTTTCATACTATAGATAGTCTGCCTGATGCAGTTATTTGCGAAAGCATCTCTGGTTACAATGCAAGTGCTCCAATCTTTGTATACAGACCAAAAATCAACCGTGCTTTGCAGAGATATTATGTAGATGAATAGCAGAGTCGAAAGTATTCATGTTTCTCTGCGTATTGAATCCAACCTTGTATCGTTTCCGAGAGTCTCTGCCCTGTATGCTCTGATGTTGTCTGGAGGAGGATCTGTGTAAAATATCGTTTCCGATCCAGTACTTGTCTAAACATAAGACACACAACATTTAGTCTAATCTTGTAGTCGAATTCAGAGCAAACACAGTGATTGAAAGCTCAATAATTTGACTCTCAGTCCATATTGCTAATAGTGATATTTACACGAGTTTGCATATAGACGATATTTAATCGATATATAGATACTGTCTCGATCAATATAATTCATATACTTCTGGCTGTATTGCCTTCGCTTGCAATTACCAATTCTCTTATCTAGTTCTCCTTTTTCATTCCCAGTATACAGTGTTTTATCCAGATTCCAGGCCTTTGGGGGGAGTTGATTTGGTTGGAGGGAAAGAGGCGCAGTTTAATACAAATTTTCAGTGTTGGGATTTGCGGGGATTTTGAGGTTTGGGATCTCTCCTCACAGGCCTGGATAAAAGTCTGCCAGTATATACTATTCAAGATTCCGAGTTGTATAATTTAATTTATAGCTGACATCCGTTTTGATCGGAAGGATTAGCTCGTTCTCTTCGACGCTTATATCATATTGCACTAAAACATTTTTCAATGCTAACAAAGACATATTTATCGATGCACGGCAAGTGATAGACAGAAGACGCAAAATCTTGGGAAAGCCTACCGGAAACATATCCCACGAAACACTTGGAAATGAAGTTCCCTGAAAGTGCATAAGCAGAAACTTGTTAGACGAGAATTAGAAATGAGATCAATTTTGCAATATTGAATTTCAATCTTACTTATCAGCCAATGTGCTATTAACCCCTTAACTGGGGATCCCGGATATATCTGTCCATTTACATTGAGTTACAGTTAAATACACGGTTAAGGGGTTAAAGTGTTATAGCAGAGTTATCGCTGAAAATATACCTAGTTTTGCGCTGCAGATTTTGGTTAATGATATTGATGATAACAGCATATAGAGCATGTTTATTAGGCGAAAGCCCCGCCAGTTTAGTAAAATTTTGGCTGAAAAATATGTAACAATGCATCAGCACTTCTTGTTGAATGAGAATGTCTGGGCGACCTAACTTGGATTTCAAGTATTGAGATTGGCTAGACTGCAGTGTTTTGTTAGCCATACGACTGGTCTTGGTCACAATTCTCTGTTCTACCGACAGCCAGCTTAACTTTGGAGGAACAGGTTTTAATATGATATCCTGCTTACGAGTCTTATTGATGGCTTGATCAATGTCGTATAATTCTGAAGTATTTGCACATTAGAGTTGGCTATAAAATGTTTGCCTCTGCTTCGCTATCACTCTGTCTACACAGTTTTGTGTCATCGGCAAATTTTTAAAATTTTGACATTATAATTATCAGCATCGATGTCGTTGATGTATAATGTATATTAAAACAGTAGAGGTCTCAACACTGAACCTTGTGGCATCCCACTTATGACCTCAGCCCAATCTTAATAATTGCCTCTTATGCCTACCTTCTGTCTTCTGTTCAGAAACCAATTTTGTAAAGTCCGTTGCATTTCGTACCTGTAAGAACGTCAGGAAGAAGTTCAACATGGAGTCGTAAATCTCATCGTAATGATTTTCCATATCGTGATCTTCGTTCGGTAACATCCTATTCAGCAAATTAATTAACACAGTCGAAATTTAAATTATGAAAGGTGTAGAAAATACGAACGGCATATAAATATCTGCATCGGCAAATACTCGCAAGAGCGGTCGATGTTTCATATTTTTCTTACTAAAACAGATTCGCCAGTTCACTGAAAGCACAAAATTAATGGATGGAAATAGTTTGAGCCTCTCTGGGTTTTTTGCGAGCGACCATTGATTAAAATTGACTTTGCTGTGATGCAAAAACAAACGCATCAGGCTTGAAATAAATGTACTTGTTAAAGCACTGTTTACACATAATCGATATGGATTGCTTACAGCATATATTTATTGGCTGAAGGAATTGCATTCCACCAGAAAATGCTCTCGTCGCAAAGAAGGAGTTCATCCCCGCTTGACAGAATCTCGAGAATTGGAATCGTCAAACGCTCACGATAGCCTTTAAGAAATTCATGAAGCAGTGTTTATTCTAGCCACCTTGACATTGGGGGGAGTTTGAAATGTTTGTGAGGACAAGATTTGTCTCTTCACGCTTTTGGGGGGAAATTTCCATTCCCCAAGCCAACATATACAATTTGGGGGGAATTTTAAAACTTGGGGGAGGGAATCCTCCCCAAACATGCCTAGAATAAACACTGTTCATGAAGTGTCTCTACTGTTATTCAAGCGTTTCTGGACAGTCAGGAAAAAACATCGCATTAGAATTTTTCGCAGTCATAGCATGGCACATCTTCAACTTTACTGGCAATTCATCTCTTGCCAAAGACTATTGATGATGCCAATGATAAATTAACAACAAATACAACAAAAACGATGATGATGTAGTAATGCCGATGCTATTTAGACACAAATGTGTCACTATGTTTGCCCAATGCACAGTGATAAAATGTGCCGAATTTTTTCAACTGCAACAACAATAATTGCGTGACAGAAAAATAGCAAACAGCAATAATTCTAGAATAATCGCAAACAGTAATCATTGTAACGTCGTCATTCTGCAGATTACGACTTTTGACCGAACCCAAGATTTAGAACGTTCATTCTGCTGCGATTAAGCGATTGATTGCGGGTGCAGAGAATGTCTTTTCACTTACGGTACATGTCCTCCACATCAAATAATCCGTCTGCAACAGGATCGAACAACGCCTGAGTTAGATTCTCGTTGTAATATGATTGCCAACCGTAAGACCACCCACCGTCCAGTTTTTGATAATGACTCATCCACGTCTATGTAATTATAACCACAGTTGCAGTAAAATATCGTTAACATGGAAAGAGCGGACCGTATTAACCGCGTCTGAAGGAATTAATTGGAAAATAGTAATTTCAGAAATTAAATTGAATAGGAAAGGCTTTCTTTCATGCTAGTAAATGGGCAATTGGATATTTAACTGATTTTGCAGGATGAGTAAGTACTCTCTTTGTTTCGCATAATCATAACACGACATGCTCTATGCACAATTCTATCGCGTGCCACTTGGGCACGCGTTCCCCATAGGTTCGCTAACCCTGCTCTATAGTCTTTATCACTCCTTATAGAGCATAACATAGGCCACTGACAAGATTCTTCAATGCACTTCAGTCTTCAGCTAATAGTGTCATGTATTTTCCCAGTTGAGTTCATAGTCTATTGTACGTTGGAATGTATTCTTTGGTCTTCCTCTTTTTCGTTTTCCTTGTTTGCTCCATGCAAGCACTTGTCTTGTGATGTTGAGGGGGGAGATTTCCTTGAAGTATGTCGAATTCATCTCCACTTAACCTATCCACCCTACCAACAGGTTTATACTTGATACAAACTCATCATTTTAAATACAGCGGAACTGCGTCATTTAGCGTAGTTGCTGTGTAACCAAAGCGATTTATGTCTACCATCATCATCATTATCTTCATCATCATCACTATCACTATCATCATCATCATCATCATCATCATTAGCATCCTCTTATTCTTCATTTTCTGCCTGTATGGCTGCAATAGTTAGACACGAAAGATCTACTTACCGATTCCATATTCAGAAGACTGAAGACCATGGGCATAATGACGACCACGCGCTGGTCAGTAGCTGCGAGCGACCAAGCTGTCCATCCTCTCTGCCATGAAAAACCATTTCAGTGAATAGCTGTTTCCAAGTTAGAGGACGGTGCCAAGGAGATATAGGCCTACAGGTGTATCATTGGGTGAGGGCTTCGAAGCATTTTGGACGCTATCAGGACCGCCAAGAGGGGAACAGGGGGGGGGGCAATTGCACAGAGGTCCGGCGACCTGCAGGGACTCGGGCCTGGTGATGATTGTATTAACTGTATTAACAATGGCCTGAACCCTGAAAAAGACTGACAAGGAAAAAAGGTCATCTTTTCGTCACGAGCACAGGGGCCTGGGGCATGTCAGAGGGCCCGGGCCGACCATGTTATGTAATCAAGTAATCTCCTTTCTTTAAAGAAGAGGGAAGCAAAAAAGGTCATCAAGTAAAGGAAAGAGGGAAGCAAAAGAAGAGGGAAGCAAAAAAGGTCATCAAAAGGTTTTTCACACTTGAAAATCCAGATCCACGCCGTTACGGGTAACGGCGTGGATCTGGAAAATTCAGATTTAAAAAAGACCTACAAGCAAAAAAGGTCATGAACTTTTTCACAGACTTGCCAGGTCAGGGTCCCTGAGGACCGTGACTATTTTTGCACAGGGACTCGCAAATTCTCTCTATTGAATTAGGCGATGGAATAGAATTGCAACTAAGCAATAAAGTCATCGAATTGATATCGGTTGTTTGTTGTCTTTCATTCTATTTACATAACCGTACCATCTTAAGTCTTCTTCTTCTTCTGATTTTATTTATTATTGTCTCTTGCATCCCCAGTCTGTTTCTGATATGTTCATTTATAATTTTTTGCAAAATAAGAAAGTGCATTGATGAAAGGTATTCTTTCTTACCTTCGACATACCTGTCACTCCGAATCGTTGGATGTTGGCGCCTGGAACTCTGTCTCTCGTGAACTCGAAAATTGTGTCAAGACCTCGCTTTGCTGCCTATTAAAAGAAATCTGCCAACTGCAACTATGGCTTCTTCTTAAGACCACACAGGATTTACGAAAAACAATTATTATTGACCATAAGTATAACTGACTGAATCTGTAGATAGCTGTAGACCTTCGGTTCCTCGTTTCGCGACAAAAGTGATACTGCATATGTTTAAAAGCGAATTAGCCTTGAAGCCAGAAAGTCACTCTGATCAGCATTATGAAAAATTCTAGCATTTGGCGGAGGAAGCTTTTGAAGTTACTGTAATCTCAAACACTAAGATCTTAAGAATTTGACATGTAGTCAGAAAGTTTGACATAGTTTAGTGTTTTAGTTTAGTTTATTTCTTTAAAAAGAGTTTGACATACATTTCCTTATATGTGTTTACAAAAGAGAAGGTCGTCCATTAATATGGTAACAGCTACACACCGTTTTCTATTGTGAATATTATGCCAAAAATACAAGTAATTTCTCTAAAATTTTAGGAGTAAATTTATCATTACTTTGTGCAAATTGATCGCAGAGAATCAGTGCAGGTGTTTCACAGGTTCATGAAATCGTTAACTTGAACTCACCTTAGTCATTGGCATTCGAGCAATGATGGTATTGTCCTTGACCGGAGCGTCTAGGTATGTTCGCCATGTCCAGGCGATGATAGCGTCCTCTATGCGCACCTTCTTATCCGGGTCATTCTAAATATCAATTCAGACACCACACTTTAACCCTTACCAACCGACATATAAATATTCTTTCGCCAGATATGTTTGAAGGCGGTAGAAAATGTCAAATATATCCAAAGCTAATGCATACATACAAAAGTTCATGCTTAAAAGAGGAGCGGCCGTGTTTATACAGTATCAAATTTAAGACAGTAAGGCTAAAAGTCATAATAATAAATATAATAGTAACAATAATAGCAGTACATTGAAGTGTAAACCAAATGCGTAGTTAAAAGACTGCAACTGTATCTTTAAAATAATCCCCTGACATAACAGAAATTAAAACAGACTCGTCGAATTTGTTTAAAGTTTAATGCGAGAAAGGCTAAAAGCAAGTTTTAATACAGAAAATAGCTACCGCAAATACAATTGGCTGATTTGGGACCTGTTTCATATATCCCACGACCACCTTTGTCTCGTTGGCCAACCTACTTGCCAGGTTGTTGTTGAAATCACTTATTCCTGGTCTACAAGGTATGCACGTTTAGAACACAATAGGCCTTTACGTGAAATAACAGGACTTCGTGAAATTCATATGCCTACAACAGTTATAACGACCGACAAACGATAAATGGCAGATAGAAAACAGCAAAAATCGAAATGAAAATCTCAGCGCGCTTTTATGAGCCGGTGTCATGCCATAAAGTGTCCGCTGTCGTAAAATTCCCGGTCGGACACTTCCTTGCAACCACAGTGTCTGACCAGTCGAAAAACTGTCCGGGGCAATTTACTTGCAATATAATGTCCGAGAAAAATTGAACACGAAATAAATTTGATTGGTGTGATTATTTTTATATTATTATTGATTATGGTAAGTTTAATGAGTCATGCTAGACAGAAGAAATAAATGAATAAAAATAAATGAAAATATAACCTTTAATATAGGTCTATTCCAAAAAATGGACGTAGGCAAACTACAAAACGTTTTACACGGTAATGTCTGTCGAAGAACGTCTGCCGCTTGTACAGAGGTTCAAAATGGGAGTTGGATTTGATCGCTATGCAAGCTGACTTCTATATCGATTTAACACCACAAAGCTAACAACTAATGTGTACTAACAGTCCACTGCTTTGCCTACATTGTCTATTTGGCTTTGAAATTTGTCACAGATTTTGTTAGAAACAGCCGGACACTTTTCGGCAACCCGGACATTTTCTAGGTACATTTTATGACACTACAAACCATCCGCCGGACACTTTGTGGTTGCAATTAAGTGTCGCTTGGACACTTTTCGGGTAGGACACTTTATGACAGGACACCGGTAGTAGAGTCATAATTGTCATTGTCAGGCAGCTTCTACTTAATCAAAAGTGTGCTGCTCATTTGAATTGCATATTGGCTTACATGTATGCGTATTAGGCTAGTGGATTTATAATTATTTGGTAGGACAGCAATATTGTATAAAGTCAAATGCACATTCTGTACAGACAAGACTTTCTTACGGCGGGTCGGTGTTGACACCGCCTCCTATCCACAGGACTCCGAAGTCAAAATAGTCTATCTGATCAGGAACAGCAATTCCCATGATGTGCCACCAGGTCGGTTGACTAGAAGACGAATCTACAATGGAGTTAGCGCATTGAGAAGCAATAGGTCCCAACGCGAATCAATCGTTAATATAGATTGGAACTAGATTCGCTTCGCAAAAGATGACGACTCACAAATCGGACCCACGGTTATAGATGATGATGATTATCATTATAAAGTTGTAATTACCGTCTTGATACTTCTGTGACGTCATATTCAGCATGTAAACTGTAACTCCGTCGTAATCGTGCGAATCGATTTCTTCCCAACTGAAGAATCCATCGTCACTTTGAACATAGCGATCGAGGTCAGTGACGACATCCTACAATCATCATCATCATCATCGTCATCATCATCATCGTCGTCGTCATCACCTCCAACACACCAACACAAAGACCACCATCATCATTATCATGAACAGCTGCAGCAGGACACTTGTCGTCGTCGTTATCATCATCGTCGTCGTCGTCAGATCCGGCAGAATCAGGTAGATAGGTAAAGGTACAACCCATAGGCCATCGCGCTTGGGGCAGAAACAACCGACAAGTTTCCGCCGCGGCCGGGAGTTGAACCACGGACCTCGGGATTGGCAGACCAGTGCGCTAACCACTGCTCCACCTGCGCACCCGGCAGAATCAGCAGTCGATCATCAATCATCATTGCCGTCATCAATTAAACGCTGCCATGGCAACCTCCCGTTAACTCTGTCATTATTTTTGTGCTATCCAAACATTTGTCACACAATGTGAAATCCTTTTAATTTAGCAGACTTATCGCATATCACAGCATGTATCATTAAATGTCAGCCATGCATCATAGAAGAGTTATCCAATTATTATCAGTCGCTTTTAAAAGTCGATTCCAGTATATCAGTAGACATTTTTTATACCAGAATTTCCCATTTAGACTTACCCAATTGTAGCCAGTAACAGCAGCAGTCAGAATTAGAGGCAACCAACACGCCACTGGAGGCCTAAAACCACTCTGGTGCATCAGTATCTTTTCAACCGGTTTTCTCGTTTTGCTACACAAATTAGGTACCGTCGCTTGGCTACTAAAGCCAGTCAAATTTGAAATCGTTCTGGAGAGAGACAGTCGAAAGATAATTATTACGCCTTACTGACAGAGTTTTGGGTTCTGACAAATTGTGTGAAAAGGAAATGCTGGCATCAGATAAGAGTTCTTATTAATTATCGATTGAAGTCAAGTAGCGTCATGATCTACCTTATCGTTTCTTATCTATGCAAACTTTACGCTAATAATAATAATAATAATCACGAGCTGATTATGGTGGCAAATCGTACAAGAGTACTACCAGTACACCTTACAACAATCAATAGTAAATTTAGAAAATAATAATGGAGCTCATGTGCGGGTCTCGTCGGCCAGCTAGACATCAGACTGCTCTTGGCTTCTGTCCAAAGATAGATGAGGCTCAGAAACAAAGCCAAATTCGGTGAAGTCAAATAAGTCCAAACTGAAGAACAAGTTGGCAGGCTGTTCTTTCTAGACTGCTGCCCGATGAAGACGGAGGAAGAGCAGAAGCAATCCCAATCCCAGGCAATCCCAAACGCTAAGTGTGACCGGCCGTTTGTCCGAGAACACAATTTAAGCGACTACCAAAATCCAAAATGAAGCGAAATTCACCAAAACAGCCAAAATTCGAATCGAGTGACGCAAATTCATCCACGAAGCGACAACGCTCTTAACGAGAAAATCGACTTAGCTGAAGAAACTGCAAAATGTCCGAACCCAATTAGTCATTCATTAATTATTGCTTGTGTCGGCTGCCACACATAGATGTAAAAACGTTGGAAAATAATAAAAAGCGTTAAAAAACGTAAAAAACGTTAGAGAAATAAAAAACGTAAAAAAACGTTGAATAAAAAACGTTAACGAAGTTTTCCTGTGCTACACCCACCCATGGGGAATCAAAAATTAATCATAGGCGACTCCTATCGGCCCCGTCGACCCAGGCCTGGGTACTTTTAAGCAGTGGCGGCTCCACCGGGAGGCCAGAGGGGCCCGTGCCCCCCTATTGAGTGTCTGGCCCCCCAGTTGGGACCCTATACTTAATGCTGCATACATTAAAAAACAAATGGTTGGCCCCCCATGATTAGAAGTTGCCACCTTAACGGCCCCCATGTTGCCAAATCCTAGAGCCGCCACTGCTTTTTAAGTGCCCGTGCAGGGTACTTTTAAGAAGTAAGAACTTTAAATTTTTTGATCAAATTTTTAATTTGCAAAATTTTAGTTATGTTATTATTACAGTCGGCTTGGGCTACTGCCTCCTTAATATTGTTCTGAAATCAGTGGCGTAGCCAAAGGGGGTTGGGGGGGAAACCCCCGGTATTGCCGACCAAATTTTTTGTATTGAGTATTATTATTCTGTGGGTGGAGGGACACTAAAATCGGGTATAAGGTAGCAAAAATGGAAAAAATAGGCTGTCCAGTGTCCACATCGTATAGCTTATCCTGTATATAACTAAGCGACGTTTTTTTGCTTGTCAGGATTTCCCGAATTTCCGAAGTTGGGGAAAATGGTCGTTCAAACCAGCCTTTGGAAAATCTTGGCTACGCCACTCCCTGAAATAAAAGTGTTGCAAAATGCAAATGTTGAAAACAGGGCTACTTCACCATGCGAATAAACACTTTACAGACATGAGAGGCCTACCTTGAATGGGATTTAAAATTTTGTATTAAAAGGCATTTTAAAGACATTTCCTTCATTGAGATTTTTATAAATCACACTTGAAAATGCATTCTGGCTGGGTCAGTTAGTTAGGCATCTCGACCCTCAACGAACTCCCCGCTGCCGCTCTCAAGTAGACCAGTAGTAGTAGTAGGAATTTGGAGCAGGTGACACTTTCAAATGAAAGCTGTAATTTGGGGGGCTTTGTGTTCTAACAAAAGAGGCATTCCTGGCCATGCCCTGGCTCATCCAGGTGTCTAATAATTGCCCATAAACACGGACATCTAAATAAACGCTCCTTGCCCTGAGGAAAATAAGCCAAACAAAGACCCGTCAGCGGTAGTTATGTGCTTCAGAATGCAATGTAGATAATGAAACAAAAAAGTGTCAATAAATGTAACGCCAACAAGCAACTGAAGAAAGGAAGCTAATTTTTTGTAGCTGGTTTAAGAAAATCTACGTTTTTATTTTTGCCGACGTTTCTTATTTTAAAAAACGTTGGCAAAATAAAAAACGTTAAAAAACGAAGAAAACGTGGGGAAAATAAAAAACATAAAAAACGTTTATTACATCTATGCTGCCACATGCGCCATCATAATAGGTCTACAGAATCTCTCTGCATAGACCGGTTATTGTGCTTAGATTGAGTATTGAGGTGACATTTTTTGCAGTCATCAAGACACTAAATGGTCTGCAATTAAGGAAGGGCCATTAAAAGAGCATTTCAAGATTATTGCTCATTTAATATAATAATATAATATAACAAGGTTTAAAGTGGTTCAGTAGGGACTGCCCTGTGTGAGAACCACTGTTTTTCACCAGTGGTTGTAGGATCTCTCGTTTCGAACCATTTGATCCATTGGTTTCTGCTGTGCATATATGTATATATATAAATAATATATATATAATATATATGTGCCGTTATAACTGCGCTATTAGATTATCGTGATTTTTTCATGTTTCGTCTGTTCATTTTAAAATTCTGTCGATATTTCTGCCGAATGCCACATTTTTTCAATTCTTAAATCATATTCGAAGAGGGAGAAAATTAAGAAAGATGACTGTGAAAGCTCAAAATTCCTCTCACTTCAGACTTTGATGAGGCGAGCATTTGAGAAAACTTAAACTATTGATCAACAATGTACAGTGTACTTAGAGATGTTATCTGAAAAAGAGAAAACCGTAGCAACAAATCGCATTATATTTCGATGGTTCTATTTCATTGTCATCAGTACATCACACGGCTATCGTCTTTATTCTCATCGGTGCTGATGAAGAGCTTTGTCTAAACAAGAGTTCCATAACACGAAGCGGCGTCCGTACAAGGTTCGTGCGGATAGGTGTTTGGAACGACGTTCACCTGAGATGTGAAGACCATTCTGGTTCCAGAGGGTCCAGTCCACTCACCCTGTCAATTAACGGTTGGTCTCAAAAGCCAAAGTTACAATCATATACCATTTATACCATCTATATCATATATATATTTTATATATATATAGGCTTTCTATATAGTGACACGATGTGTCAATACAGTGGAATGCTGTTGTAAAGCTCTTGTTTCCCAAAGCTTCTTGCAAGCTTTAATGAAAACTATCCACAATATGATAATTCAATTAAAAGTTCAGATTCATCAAAATATTTACTTCAATTTATTTAAAGTGGCTTTTAAAATCTCAAATCTTCAGTGCTATTCAACAGAAAGATGCTTATAGTAGATATCTATGTAAATGAACTATATATTGACTCATACAGTCAGGCGTTAATTGACTGTACATTATGTTCTTTAAAATTGACAGATCAGATCATAGAGCGTTTCCAATATCAGCGATGTTGGAAACGCTCTATGATCTGATCTTTCAAAATACCAATATTTTTGCTACAAATGATTGTCTAATTTCGAAAAACACTTATCTTCATTTAAAATGAACGCCCGCACACAATAGACATTACATTACATCTCGGTTTTCTAAAAAGAATCTGTATTTTAGCAAATGTATAATAGCGGAATGTGTTGTGTAGTTGTTAGCTAAGAGTTGTGTTGTGTGTTCTTTTTTTCTTCTTTTCTGTCTTTTTTATGTGTTGTCTGCGTTTCAGTTATATTATAAATCAGACAAATCAGATTCAAATCAGACTCAAAATGTAAGACGCATTCTTTCTGTTTGTTGGGATAATCGTGCGTCGATGTTTCTTCTGATCGTTGTTCATTTAAACAGAGGTTGGTTTTTACCTCAACGAAGAATCCGACCCATTCGCCAGGCACTTCGTCTTCAGCCACTCTATAGACGCCGACGTCCTATAAGCACAACAGCAAAAGCGTCGTTACCGTTGATAATCGTCGCTGTTGGACACAATTCCAAAATGATAATACCACGCGTCGAAAAGATAGTCACTAACGAAAGTGGTTGAGACTTATACTTACAGGGCCGAGTGTAATCGGTTTACCAGACACATTAGCGGCGATCAAACAAGGATCGACTTGAATTACAGCTACTGTAAATGTATTACGGTTAGGTTAGGTAAACATGCTAAAAGAGTCGAGCTTTGGGACCAAATTGATACTCCACTCCCAGTGCAAGCAATCTGTGATTTATAGGATTATTAGAGCATTAAGCGCTTAGACTGGAATATAGGATGACCCCTACTGTATAGTCGCATTTTCGTTTTATGGGACCGTTAGGCCTATAGCCCAGACACTTTTTCATTCTGCATGATACAACATAGGCCTACAGTAGATTAGAAGAAATCACACACACAATAGTTTAATATTGGTCATAATAATGTCAGTCGTGTCAATCGTGCTGCCTGTAAGAGTGACGCTACACCGTGGATGACTTGGTCTGAAAATATGCGTTGCCTGGAGACGTATAAGGGGCCCACCATTTGCCATCCACGTCCACTGCCTTGGACACGTGCTGTCTACTGTTTATGGGCTCAACTTGCCATCGGAAAAATTGAACGTTGACAAACTTGCCAGTCCGCCACCAACGATCAGCTAAAGACTAAGACGTTCGTTAACTTTGGAATAGTACTAAATTTAGGGTTTCGATATCTCAGAGGGTATTTAAGGGTTTAATTCCTCTTCCGCCGCACTATATTAGCCCCTGTGGAAGTTCAAGCCGATCCCATGCCTACAAGTCTTAAATCCTTGAATAGTAGGCCTAATGGTCCGACCACCACTGATCTTCGTTAAAAATCGACCACTTGTACGAAATTGGAATCCAATTTCACCGATTCGACGATTGTCAGATTCTGTCGCCAGAAGACAGGATGCAGATTGACGGCAGACGGAGTTCCAGATGCCAGACGAAAATCCCGCCTTCAAAGACACAAAATGTATTTTTAAAAGCACGTTTTTCAACCGTAAATGACATCTAACACTTGTCCAATATTCCAAACAGCTTTTAAATGGTAAACAACTAGATGCTTCCATAACGCGGCTTTTGTCTGTCAACAGAAACCGCTCTCTTACCAATATTTCAGTTCCAGTGCGAGATCCAGCTAGCATTCATATTGGACAGTGGAGAGTGTTTGTGGCAAGATCGCAAAATGTTTGCACTTTCGTACAATAGAAGTCTTCATTTTTATTTGCGAAAACGCCGCTGGCTATACAATGCAGGTAGATATTAAAATCAACTGTGCTTTATAGAGGTATTCAGTATACTCGAATATAAAGTCGAGCGTAAGCATGTTTATTTGCGTATTGAATCCAACCTTGTATCGTTTCCGAGAGTCTCTGCCCTGTAGGCTCTGATGTTGTCTGGAGGAGGATCTGTGTAAAATATCGTCTCCGATCCAGTGTTTGTCTTTAATAAAAGCATTCCAAAAGTTCTCTTTAGTCGATCGCATAAAGACGATTTTCAGGTCTCAAAATCTTTTACGTGTGACTAAAAAATTTCTAATGATATTGTGATACCGATAAGAATTCAAATTGAAGTTTCTGTCTTTTGAGTAATTTTTAATGCATTTATCCCGATTTTACCTTCTTTAGCATGAAACATTGAATTTGTACATTGCATTTATGCGTATATGTTTGCACATATATATAGATTTATAAAGATATAGACCTATGCACATTCTATTTATGACTATAGATGAACACTTGGAAGAAGATGAACAGACCGGAAACATATCCCACGACACTCTTGGAAAAGGAATTTCCTGAAAAATATTATTTGCACAACAGATTTAAAATTTCACTCTGGTTAATCCTTCGCTTAATATAAAAACAATCATCTTTTGCTTGATTTGAATAGATTTGAATAGTTACTTATTATTTTACATGCAGTAGATTAAATTTAAATAATTGACCACAAATTCACACTGTTTAATATCCGCACGAAATCAAAACAACCCAAGTCAATATCACTTACTGTGACCCCCACCCCAATCTCAATACATCATTTCTGCCAACAGTCGTGTTATGCCGCTTCTGAAATGACCTGTTAATCGTTAAAAGTTACTATACAAAAATTCCCTGTTGGCAAAGTGTGGTGACCTATATATACACCAAAACTTATGAGATGACTTTAATTCTTTGTTAAACGAATAGAAGAGGTCATCCGACCTGTAGGATGGTCAGAATAACGGAAACAGCCGATTGGTAGATCTTCGGATAATGAGGAGCCATGATGTGTTCCGAATTGGGCAACATTCTGTCAAGTACAGTAATAAAGTTCACAGCTTCACATTTTACAGATAAGTGGCAGCAGATGTTATTCGAATGTCGTTTTGCAAAACAATTTTGAAGTCAAGCGTTTATCACATCTTGAACTGTAAAATTCGGTTTAAAATTCACTTCATTCATCTTATAGGCTAAGGCGCAAAATTTCGGAGATCAGCACCAGACCCTACGCTCGTTCGAGTACGGGACTAACTTACTTTACTACTACTACTACTACTACTACTACTACTACTACTACTACTACTACTACTACTACTACTACTACTACTACTACTACTACTACTACTACTACCACCACCAGCCTACCACCACTACACCACCACCACCACCACCACTACCACTAGAGACGGAGAGGACGGAATAGCGTTCCACCAGAAGATACTTTCGTCGCAAAGGAAGAATTCATCTCCGCTCGACAGAACGGCGACGATTGGAAGAGTAAAGCGTTCACGATAACCTCGAACACAAATAGATCGTTTATCGAATCTCAAGCACCTAATCTACGTTAGGTCGATAGCTGAAGACGATTCAGAGGACGTGCGCTTTGCGCTGAATTAAAATCGATAGTTTCAAATCACACACAGCGGCGGCACTGCGATGCCTCGGATGCCAAATAGAGCGAAAGTGACAGAATGCCAATCGTTTTATTATTATTATTATTATTATTATTATTATTATTATTATTATTATTATTATTATTACTAGGTGTTTACCCGTCAAAAATGACGGGGAACATTGGCTGTTCTACCTCCCGATTTTGCGCAAATGCAACAGCATTTTATGACGGGGGAGATTGGCTGTTTTACCACCCGATTTTGCGCTAATGCAATAGCATTTTGCGCAATTAGTTCTCCTTCACTCGCCGCCTTTTCCTTCAACCGAGTTAACGCCCATTCGCAGGAATTTTCTGAACCTTGATAGTCAAGGAAGGTGTACTGATTTGGCAGTGTCGAACGACATGCAGTGCTTGATTCTCTTGTTTGCTGTGCTGCTTTTCACGCCGAGCAACAGCCTGCTCCTCATTCTCACTTGATTGTCGGAAAGCTCGTGAACGCTGAACTGTTTGTTTTGCACGGACGGTTAGAAAGAGGAATAAAAAAAGCTAAACAATGGTGCAAACCTCATCTTCTTAGCTCTTATATAGCCTGAGATATAGCAAATTCAAAAAAATGGAAACTTTCGCAGACTTCAAAACTTTCGCGAAATTCACCAATAATACTTATGTTCAAACATTGGGGTCATCGGGTTAGAACTGATAGATCTTTGCCAAATGTCGACCGATTTTCAAACTTTTTGGTTTATTTTGTTCCTCTGACATCCCTTTACAACTTTGCCGCTGACCAAAGTGGGGTTACCGCTGAAAATATTTTGCTAGGGGGCTTTAAAAGTTTTTCGGGGGAGAGGGTGATATTTTAGGCCGTAAAGTGGACTTTACCCCCAATTTTTTTTTGTTTTGCACGGACGGTTAGAAAGAAGAATAAACAATCTAAACAATGGTGTAAACCTCATCTTTTTAGCTCCTATATAGCCTGAGATATAGCAAATTTAAAACGTTATATCAATCATTTCTGAAGAACGCTTTTCCAAAAATTAAAAAATCCCCAGTACGGTGACAGCGTCTGAAAATTTAATCCCCACTTGAGGGGTAAAATTTAAAAAATAGGTATTGAGGCTAGGAAGGAATATATATATATATATATATATATATATATATATATATATATATATATATAATAATAATAACGGGGAGCAGGGCATTGGGAGAGGGAAGGAGATTTGGGAGGAGGAAAGTGTGTTGTACGGGTTTTCGGAGCAGAGAGGTACAGGGGTTGGGAGAGGGGTGAGGAGAGAGAAGGAACGGGGGTTTGGGGCCTGTCGGGCATGGTGGGGCGGGTATGGGTTGGGGCCGGGCGATTGGGAGAGGGATGGCGAGAGGGAAAAGGGATGGGGAGAGAGAAGGGAACGGGGTTTGGGGGGATTGGGAGAGGGATGGCGAGAGGGAAAAGGGATGGGGAGAGGGAAGGGAACGGGGGTTTGGAGGGGGCGATTTGGAGAAAGATGGGGAGAGGGAAAAGGGTTAGGGAGACGGAAGGGGAACGGGGTTGGGGGGCGATTGGGAGAGGGATGGGGAGAGGGAAAAGGGTTGGGGAGACGGAAGAGGAACGGGGTTTGGGGGCGATTGGGAGAGGGATGGGGAGAGGGGAAAAGGGTTGGGGAGACGGAAGGGAACGGGGTTTGGGGGGCGATTGGGAGAGGGATGGGGAGAGGGAAAAGGGTTGAGGAGCGGAAGAGAAACGGGGGTTTGGGGGCGATTGGGAGAGGGATGGGGATAGGGAAAAGGGTTGGGAGACGGAAGGAAAAGGGGGTTTGGGGCCGGGGCAGGGAATAGGTTGGGGCCTGGGCGATTAGGAGAGGGATGGGGTGAGGGAAGGGGGGACGGGGGTTTAAGCTGCAATTAAGACGCTTCGTTAAACGCTCCGGTTTGATTAAACAATATTTGGTTGTCAATGACAACAGCGTCTTGCAATACCCGCCGTGTTGCGGACGGACAGACGCGACAGACGGACATCGAGAATTATATATATAGATTATTATTATTTAAGACAATTTATAGAGCGCAGTAAGCATAGCGAAGGCCAAAGTCAAGAGTGATTAACAAGGAACACTGTAAGAGGTGTTAAACATATGCGTCTTAAGGCACTTGATCATAGGCGGATTTAGAGTTTAATATATGGGTAGGCTAGCATGGGCTAGCATGCCATCCAGCAGGCGTGCCAAGCAGCACGCGACAGACCTGGTGTTGATGGAAAAAACATTTTTTTTGTTTTGGTGGGATTAGTTGGGTAGGCTTAAGCCTACCCTAGCCTTTAATAGAATCCGCCTATATGCACTTGATAAACAGTTTTACTGACGGTACATGTCTTCGACGTCGAAGAGGCCGTCCGATTTCGGGTTTAGAAGGTCCTGAGTGACATTCACCGAATAATAAGGGTCCAAGGCGAAAGACCAAGCACCGTCCATCTTCTGATAATGAGCCATCATTGTCTGTATGCAAATAGCGAAGACTTCTGATTTTTTCTGTCCATTTGCTGCTCTGTCCTAAATGATGATGATGACGACGACGACGACGAAAGAAAGCAGAATGGCGATGACTCGACGATGACAACGATGATGATGATGATGATGATGATTATGATGATGATGATGATGATGACAGGGGCGTACCTACTACCTAGGGTGTGATGCCCCCCTGGGCGTCACTTGAAGGGGCGCCAAGAAACTCCGTGTCTTAGCTACGCTGAGCGTAGAAGAAACTGAGAAAACTGACTTTGAGCACATCTTAGATTAGTTTGCATCAGTAAAATCAAGTTTCAATCTTTTATCAATAAACTGTCATGATTTGTTCATTAAAGAGTTGTTAACCTGTTTTAATTGAATTTTCTGACCCCTGCCATGGAAGCCAAATACCCTAGCTACGCCACTGGAAAATGATGATGACGACGACGACGACGAAGACGACTGCAATATTGATGATCAATCGATCGAAAGACTGAATAAAAGCCGGATGAGTTAGAAATACGACCGACCTGTGGGATGTTGATGATGCTGAAGACAAGGGGCATGATGGCGACAACACGCCGGTCAGTGGCGGCCAAAGACCAGGATGTCCAACCTCTCTGTTTAAAAGCAAAAGCGTTTAATGATCCCATAATAACAATTTATAGGCTACCAGATGAAACGTCCATTGGTTGCAGTTCCTTCAAGGACTTTGCTCTGAAATTTCGATACAATTTTATGTGGCATCATGTAGCTATCATTGGCGAAAACTTGGATGAAAAAATCTGGGGCTCAACTCATATACCTTCCCCGTTCCCTATGGTTGCCTCTCAAAATGTGTTGGGTACTCGAGTCTAGAAGAGTCTAGAAGTTTACGCCTGTGTCAGTCACAGCTGTGGAGATTTTCACAATTGTGTGCAGCTGCTTTGTCACGTATTGGACCCAGTTATAACGGCTCTTTCTGGTATACAACTACATGTCGGTTACACCGGCTATCGTAACTAACATGTAAAAACACGGCGAAAATGGACACAATATTGATTGCACAGACCGCTTTAACTTCACCTCGGACACGTGACTGCCCGAGAAAAGGCATCTCTCACATCCCCGATATTGAACCCGGCTGATAGATCACCCCAGTGTTGAGTCTACGCATCTATGAACCAGTCAACTTGAAACGTTTGGACTGGCTAACCAGTCACTTGATCGCTGTGCTATTTTATTTAAGCGCCGTTAGTGCCACAAGAGGCAAGAACGTGCATTGCTGCTTTCTGATCAGTGAGTTTAGAGGTTGAATTGATTTGCGCTCTTGTTCAGCAGTAATGTTATCAAAGGAAAGTACATTTCGAATGACGTCTTCCTACTTTCGATGGACCAGCAACACCGAATCTTTGGATGTCCGCTCCGGGAACTCTGTCTCTTGTGAACTCGTATATTGTGTCGAGTCCTCTCTTGGCTGCCTACGAACGAACCATACATCAGAGACAGCGTTTTATCCAGGCCTGTTAGGGGGGAGACTTTCCCCCATCCAAAGCCTCAACATTCCCTTCCCCCCCCCAATCTCAGCACTTGCGCAAATTTTGCATTAAACTGTGTCTTTTCCCCTCCAGTCAAGTCAATTCCCCTCAAGGCCTCAATTTCCCACTACCCAAAGGAGCCTGGATAAAACATTGATCAGAGAGACGACATACAGTTTCTATTTGTGTATCAATCAATCAATAAACTTCTATGGTGCCACTATCATAATGCCTAGGGCATCAGCCAAATCCAGTTTAACCCTATAGGCTACACATAACTGTAACCATAAGAATTTAATAACCACTAGCACTAAATTTTAGACAAATAAAAGAAACTGATCAGGTTTCAAAATCATCTGCTGCCCAATATACAGCTATTCATAAAATGTCGTCGCATTTTAGAGTTAACAGCGTGTTTATTTAGTATATGCCCATCTATAATGCGCCGTGAGATTTAATGTTAGGCTCCAGTTTTCGGTTGCGGGCATTTGAACTGACTTATCCGTCACAGACCGACTGTCATCTGTTAGTCCCCCTGATATCCAGGATCTGACCTGGATTTTGCAGCGATTGTGATTTGGTGCGCCATCAGCTGATTATGCAAGAAAAAATGGCGCTATAGATGCTTAAGATTAGATCAGATGTCGTTACCACTGTCTTAATGACCCCAAAGTTAGCACTGAAGCCCCAGGCATTGGACGGCAGAGGCTGCTCTACCTTTGTCATTGGCATTCGCGCGATGACGGTGTTGTCAGGGTCGGGAGAATCGAGATATGTTCTCCAAGTCCACGATATCACGTGATCCTCCCATCGTTCGTACTGCGTCGGGTCGTTCTGAAAACATACCTTCGGTCCTAGTAGTAGTAGTAGTAGTAGTAGTAGTAGTAGTAGTAGTAGTAGTAGTAGTAGTAGTAGTAGTAGTAGTAGTGATAGTATTAGCAGTAGTAGCAACAGTAGTAGTAGTCGTTGTTGTTGTTGCTGTAGCGGTAGTCAGGGCCGTCGAGAGGGGGCAGGGGGGCAACTGCACAGGGGCCCGGCGGTCTGGAGGGGGCCCGGGCCGATGATGAATATGTATAATTGATAATAATAGAATAACAACACTAAAGAAATGTTACGGTATTACGTTGAGCAGAGGGGCCCGGCGAGCAAAAGGGGTCCCGGGACCTGAGGACACACGAAAAGAAGGAACAGCGTGAAAAGAGCGACAAGCAAAAAAGGTCATCACTACTTTTCGAGAGTTGCAACTTCGGTTAAATCAATGACGAGCAGAAAAAGGTCGTCAGATAATTTTAAGACTCGTCAGGGGTCAGCCGCCAGGGTGATTCAGCACATCTAGAGGCCCGGAATTTCTCTCGGCGGGCCTGGCGGTAGTAGTAACTAACTATCAACGGTTATGCACATTTGCACAAACCCCAAGACCATTCATAGCCAGAATAGGAGCTCGCCCCTCCAATATCCTCTCGTGGTTGCGCCAATGCTTGGAAATATAATTAACCCCTTAACTGGGTATCCCGGATACATCCGTCCATTTTACATTGAGTTACAGTTAAATACACGGTTAAGGGGTTAATTCAGCGTATTTCCTTTGACTTCTTACCATAAAATCGCGCGTCAACTGATCACTGATTCGGAAATGCTTTATTATCACATTTCAACGCAAAGAACAGCCTTCACTTGGAACCGCTATATATGATTGGCCTCAACCCTCTCCCTCCCTCTTGTCGAGGCCTTCCTTCGATGATGACAGCTTAAGCTCTTTGCCTTCCGATCTGACACTGAAGGTCACAGTGGTGGCTCCACACGGGGGGGGGGCAGGGGACCGTGCTCCTATTAAATGCCTGCCCACCAGTGGCCACCCTCTTGGGACCTTATGCTTACTACTACATACCTATCAACAAATGGTTGGCTCCCTTGCTTAGAAGTTGCCACCCAAAGGCCTCCCACTTGCCAAATTCTGGAGCCGCCTCTGGATGGTCGAAAACTTTCGGGTGACAGTGGCCCTACTGCTACTACATATTTTCAAAGAAAATCAACTAAATAAGTGGATATTTTCGTAGAAATCGTCGCTGTGAAATTGTGTCTGAGACTGACGTCTTAAACTACTGTAGGCCCCTACACATATAGGCCTATAGACCTACTGTCTATAGGTAAATTTCCATAGCCTTACCGCAAATACAATCGGTTGGTTGGGTACTTGTTTGATGTAACCGACAATGACTTTGGTGTCATTTGCCAACATACTGGCGAGTTCGTTTGTCACTTCGTCAGATGGAGGTCTGCTCAGAAAACACACGAAAGACAGCCAAGGAAAAGTCGTTAATTTCGCGTTTTGTGCTCATCGGAGACCTTTTCTACCTGAAAATGGTGATGTGTCCCTGAACCTAGTCCCTAGCTACGCCATTAAGTAGTAGTAGTAGTTTTTATTGTTGCTGTCTTCTTCTTCTTCTCATTTGCCAAGATATACCACAACTAAGACAAACGATGATAATTACTCGTTTTGATCATAAACTGGTCTCACATGGGATCCGTGTTGAAACCACCTCCTATCCACAGGACTCCGAAGTCGAAATAGTCTATCTGATCGGGAACAGCTATTCCCATTATGTGCCACCAGATCGGTTGACTAGAAAAGGATTCTGCAGAAAAAAGAAGAAACTGCCAACACCAACTCCGGTAGCTATATATAATTATGTAAATTAATGTCACGAGTACGCAAATATCCAGAAATCAGTGGTACACGTTTAAATACCAGGAGCTTACTGAACACTTGCACAAGCAAGGCAAATTTCCAGGGCCCTCATTGATACATTGATAGGTGTCCTAGGAGGACTTGTAATCAGTCAGTTCCTTATTATTATTATTATTATTATTATTATTATTATTATTATTATTTATTATTATTATTATTAGTAGTAGTAGTAGTAGTAGTAGTAGTAGTAGTAGTAGTAGTAGTAGTAGTAGTAGTAGTAGTAGTAGTAGTAGTAGTAGTAGTAGTAGTCGTGGTAGTATAAATGGTACAATGACTTTGCTAATGCAGCTTTCTCCAGATGCTTCTTGAGAAGGATTTCCTTATTTCACTGTCCAGAAACTCCGTCGAGCGCCTAACGTAAACCTACAGCATGACCGCGTGAAGTTACACTGCGATTACCGTCCTGGTACTTTTGCGATGTCATGTTCAGAATGTAGGTCGTAACTCCGTTGTAATCGTAAGACGTAATTTCCTCCCAGCTGAAGAATCCGTCATCACTTTGGACGTAACGATCGAGATCGGTGACGACGTCCTGTCATCATTCGTAATCATAGACAACAACAACTTCATAAAAATCACTACCATAATACAAAACCCATCGTAGTTGCATGTATTGTTTTCGTCGCCATCCTCGTCGTCGTCATGGCGCGATTTGTAGGGGGAAGGGGGAATCTTCCCCCACTGCCCAACTGCATCCCTCTACTGCTACATGCCTCCACCACTACATTCCCCCACTGCTACATTTTCCAACAACTACATCCCCCAAGCTCGTCATATCCCCCCACTGCTCCAGGTCACAAATCGCACCCTGGCTCGTCGTCGTCATCGTAATCATTATCATTGTCGTCGTATAGGTATAGGTATTTACCCAATCGTAGGCAGTCACATCTGAAGCTAATGCGAACAACAGGCTGATCGCCCCCAGGAGTCGAATCCTTGCTCTCAGTTCCATCTTGGAGCTTCACAAACAGAAAACTTTCCAGCTGATCGTCGCCGCATATAATATTACAATTAAATAGAGGTAGTTGAGATAAGGAGAGATAACAAATGCTATTTCTCGATTATGTGAGAAAATGAAGACATGGCTTCCGATAGGAAATATCTAGTTTCTAGTCCTTATCTGCACATTCGTCGAATCGATGCAGTTATCAGCGACGCAACCACTCTTCCTTAATGGGAACACCATCACTCATACAGGCGAACATGGGTACATTGGCGTAAACTTGGATAAAAAACTAGGGGCCCATTAAGGGGCTGTCCATTAATTACGCAAACGATTTTTGACTCCCTCTTCCTTGTTAACAACTGTCAACTTTCAGTGACCACCTCCCCTATAATTACGTCAAAAACTTTTGATCCCCCAGGCCCGTACGAAGTGGGGGCGCAGGGTGTGCTGCTCACCCCCTGGAAAAATGTAGGGGGCGCAGAAGATGGTCTGCACCCTGTCTGCACTCCTTGTACCCTTAAAAAGTGTGCAGGTGACCTTTTTTGTTTGTCAATGTATTTTAGGGTGAAATTGGGCGTCGACGACCTTTTTTTACTTGCCAAAGATTTGAAAGAGAAAACTTATACCTGGAGAAAATCTGTGCACCCCTGACGAAAATTCGTTCCGACGCCACTGCCCCCCCCCACTAAGATCAGTGACGAGTCCCCCTATAAAGTTTAGAAAGTTATTATAATTTTGCAGTTGACATTTTTACCCTTTCTTTTGTTCATCCAGTGTAATAATTTGGTGGTGATGACCTTTTTCTGCTTGACAGGCTTTTTCCGTTGTAATAAATAGTACTCCATGAAATGTCCTATTTTTTATATGTAAAAAAATGAAATTGTTGACGTCAACTTCTCTTGACCCCATCCCCTGTCAACAACTGTCTAACTTTTTCACACCCCTCCCCTATAGCTTCACCCTTCCCTATTACAGCCGCTTAAAAAGTGAAAAAAGCAAGAGCCCAGAGACCTAATAGAAGTTTATGCCTATGCTAAGGGTGTCTGTGTGAGTGAGCCTCATGGGTCTCCAACCACAAACATTTAGAGTAATATTACATTCAGAACTTAGAGGTCGGGGGCAATTTTTAGACTAGCATGACAACTTGTCTGGAGTTCCCTACCCCCCCATCAAATTTTTTTCGATTCAGCACGGATCTCGCCGCCTCTATTCCCAAACAGTTTTGTTAATTTGCATCCATGGCAGACAAGGTGGTAAAGGCATACTGGAGCTTTTGGAAGAGAAAAGTACTCTATCCAGTCAGAACACGTACAACAAGTACAGTGCTCAGATACTCGGATGCAAGACAGAAACAAGTCACACACCCAAGAATTTTGTTAGTAAAATATTTAATTTGCAGAAGGCAGCAGATGATGAATTGAGTTCAACAGCAGAAGATGCAGCTCAGACAGTTTCTAAAGACAGACTTAATTAAACAAATTTCTATATTAAATCACATAAAATTTAATTTCATAAATACTAATTAGCCTGCACAATATAATTTACAGCCTATAAATAATAACACATTACTCTGTCAAAAAAGATCATAATTTTATCGCTTAGACTGAAAATTCACTCTCAATGTGACAAAAATCACAAAATATTACCACCAATTGAAAGCGTCGATGATAACAAATGATAGCAAATGTGTTTAACAAAATTGTTTCATGAAAATTATACACATAATTCGCACAGATCCATTTCATAGAAGAACTTTGCACAAAACTGTATTCTGAGCATTTAAATCAGAACGCTCCAATTCCTCGACTCACTCCATTAAAACCGATTATAACCTTAAAACTACTGCCGTTATTCTTAAAGTTGCCTGATTGAATTCAACTCAATTTAATCGCCTAACCTCACCAACTGGCTCTACATAAAATTCAGACGTTTTCTGTAAAACAGATACAAAAGATGTCCCTCGATGATGGCTAAACGACATGGCTAAGCAAGAAATTGCAACAGCAGATGGCTTAAAAACATGTGGCCTGGTAAGCCATACACACGAAACCATTAATGTTTTTAACCATTTACCCCGATTGGCGAACAGTCCACACGCGTAGCAAAGCCATCCAGTGCTGCTCAGCAGAAAATGAAAATTCTATGCAGCCACATTGAATGTATGTTGCTCCAGCATACGAAACTATACTCAAAATGTGACTGCAGTCATGATGCATTAGTATATATATACAATATTAGTGTATATATACAATATACATATTAATAAGAAGTGCAGAATTGGGATTTGGACATGCTGCCTATGTAACTTTCATCCAAATCTGTATTTAATATAGGAATCTCAAAACTAATTCAGCATCAAAAAAGGTGTCCTCTCTTGCCCCCACATAAAAAATGTACATCCGCACACTAGTTCTACCTGTAAAAATAAATTTTTCTTAGCAAACTGCTGCCACAAATTTAATAATAAAACAGAGGAATGCAACACGGTGATACAAGCAAACAAATCAGCTCCAGAAATGCATTAGTGTATGATACTCTTAAAAAGAACTGTTGTGCAATGAAAAACACAAATAGTGCACACACAAATGCTACAGAAACTGCAAGAAAATTAGCGAGAAATCAGCGAGAAAAGCATTAACTATCACATGCATGATAGCATGCATGTTAATAATAGGACAGATACCTAAACTCCTCACAATCAGAAAAAAAGAGAAGCCTAAAATTTTGAGTTTTTGCAAGATATGGAAACATGAAACATTTCATTAATGAGATGGAAATCAATTGACCATATAAAAATTCTTATATTATCACATTGCATAAATAAACATTGGTGTCGTAGCATTTGATTCTGTATTGCATTAATGCAAACACTGCCGATGTCTGCGCTCAGCGAATTCAATTTAATTCCTAATCACATCAAACAAGTCAAAAGTTGGGTTACTAAGGGCAGATAACAAAAATGTTTTATGTAGAATAATTCTTGAATGAAGTCAAGTTATCAATGATTTCTAAAATCCTATTAATTTTTGTCCATGAAGAATTTATTATTGGAGACATTAAATGATAACATTTAAATAGGTTTCAAGATGAAAACCTTTCTAAAATACAGACTTCTGTGCAGGGCTAAACAGGTAAACAATAAACTGCGAAAATTTGTATAAGAAATCCACACAATTCTACAATGCAGATCGCAAAAATTATTATTCATCTGCCTCATATATTTTCTATGTTTATTTAGTGATTACATTCAGCCTTATAAGCAAATGCAGTAATATTTGATTGATACATTCGGTTTTAACTGAAAAAAATTATACATTTGATTGTCAGTTAAGTTGGCAGAAAGCCCTAAGAAGTCGTCACCAGATGGCAGCAGTCATGGAAAGCAGCAAGCAAGTTTCATAATCAGAATAAAATCAATACACAGAGGTCAACCGAAGCAGGCAACTATCTCGCCAACAGGTCCATGCATTTGAGCTTTGGGGTCGTCCATAAAGCACGTTACGCTCGGGGGAGAGTAGGGGTCTAGGAAAGGTGCAACAGTTGGTGGCAGAGGGAGGGGAAAAGATCACCGTGATGTCACACTTTCCGTACATATAAAACCAGAAATATGAGGCGATATTTAACTTTCTCTTCTGATGGATGTATTATAACAGTGTATTGTAATCATATTATGCTAGGTACATAGAATTATACATCAATTACATTCATCATCATTGCAGGAAGTTGAATATCTCTATATTTCGGTGCTTAATTTATGGATGATGCTTTGGGGAGGGACGATGGTCCAAGATTTGTGATGTACTTTAAGGGAGGAGGGGGTACAAGATTTGTGACAGGTTGCAAAAAGAAGAGGGGTAAAAGCTGCCCAAAAAAAATAGCATAACATACTTTATGGATGGCCCCTTTGCAAGGTGTAGGAGATTCATAAGTAGAAGCAAAAGAAATAAATGATTAGAGGCAAAAGCGAAATCCTTGCACAAATGAAGATCATACAAATTGTGAATTGGGTTGTCGTACATTACAGCCGCTGTAAAATGGCTCCGTTATCACAAAACCCTAAGTCTTGTAAATAGCAAATCTTCCATTGGTGACCCGCCTGATTCATTTCACGAAGGAATATCCCACCACTCACACTCATGCTCAAATAAAAATCAGCAACAAAATATATCACGCAGAACAATAAAAACAAACATCGGCAAAAACTGCAATTCTTCTTTAAAAGATGTCAAAAAAGGTCTTTTGATACGCTAAACTTGGAAAAAAAATATATTAAAATTTCGCACACACGCAAAGTTCATGATGATTCGAAGATGTTTCGTCGCACCACCCGCACAAAACAACACCCGCAATAGTCAGTGGCTGCCCTTAAGATCTTCGCCGCAAGAAGAAGAAGAAGAAGAAGATGTGGTCCCAAGTCAGTCATATTTATGGTCCCGAGACGAGATCCTGCACGCTTCCCTACGGAAGACTTGAGTCTAGATTCAAATCCGTAACGCTGAGCTGCTGTTCATCGGCGTGCCAGTTCAGCATCTGACCGGTTTCGTAGAGTTTTTCCAGCTGTGTGTTCAGGTTTTCCGGACCACCGGCACTCAGCTCCTGGTACTTGTAGTAGAGATGGATTGCGGCCCTCGAGTCTTCGATTGAATCGTGAATCTGAGATTGAATCCTTAGTCCTTTGAAAAATAAAGAATACGT
Source organism: Metaphire vulgaris (assembly GCA_018105865.1). Taxonomy (NCBI): domain Eukaryota; kingdom Metazoa; phylum Annelida; class Clitellata; order Crassiclitellata; family Megascolecidae; genus Metaphire; species Metaphire vulgaris. The sequence goes on along the minus strand of CM030864.1, from coordinate 12,287,863 downwards.
CTTTACTAAAATACAAAAACAAGTACAAGGTTAAGTAATAAAATCTAGCTAATTCAAAAGATCACTTGAATTACTATGTTTACACTAAAAGGAGTTGACATCAACAGTTGAATTGATTGTAATGTAATGTAATAGACTATGTAATGTAATAGACTATTAAATTTTGTATAGCACCTCTTCTGAAGAATCACTCAGAAATGCTGACACTATGATTACTGCATATCAACAAAGTAAGTGACATTGACTGAGAAGATCCAAACCTGAAGTGCTGTCATAAGTGTAGTGACATCATAAAAGAGTGATGACGTAACACAGGCATGACTCATGCTTACCAAGAAAGTACCATGCCAGGAATTTTAATGAAATCATTCGCCGTTTGGGAAGATGGAACAGCTCCACCGTATCGACGACCTGTTCAGGTGGGACCTTAGACGAACCAAACGATAAAAAATAACATCGAAAATCATAAGACTCAAGATAAGACTATCAATATATTATTATTGACAGTACAGAAAACACACTATGGCTTGAAAATAAAGAAAATTACAGAAACTGAAGTGAAAACAAAGAGCTGTCTACATTACAAGTCCTTATACTGATCGATACTTACTTACTTACTTATGCCGTCTCCAAGTTACACCACATGTTACTGCAAACTGCATAAATCCCAATCTTTTTATTATACTGATACAACAAAATCAGAAACCAAAAGAACAGAAATAAAATATTTAAAATAGGCAACGTGTTTCACAAGAGCATTTGAAGACACTTTAGCAATGAAATAGCAAAACAGCAATCAAGACTAAAGCTATTAAATGAATAAACACAATAACGATAATAATACAAAAAATGTTCATACAAAATAAAATACACAAATATCTTAATTGTCTTGTTAATTTATACAGTCAAATCCAATTAATGTCACAGCATTGTTATCACCAGTTACTCTTGATATGCCAAACACTCAACTCTGCACAATATCCAATGAACATTAATTGGACTAAACACGTATTTTGGCAAAAAATTACCTATCATCATCACCATCATTAACGCTCGTTGGTGTATAATGCCATCATCTCCACAGTTTTCTGCCATTCTTTCCTGTTCATTGCTCTGTGACCATAAGATCCTGTAAACTGCTTCCACACCATTCTTCAATACCATCACTCCATTCCTTGTGTGGTCTCCCTCTCTTATTGGCACCCTCCATTATTCCAAACATTAGAGCATTAATCTTTCTGTCCTCTTTCATTCTGCAAATGTGTCCGAAAAGATGGAATCTTCTCTCCTTTCCATTCCATAATTTAGCTCTAGCCATATAATTATAATTATTTCAGCAGTAACAATCAGACATCTAAGAAAGCCAAAGCGTAAAAAAAAAACTTACAACCAAGTTAAGGACTCTGAAATCCTTCTTCAAACCGTGACCGACAAATACGACCTTGGCATTGATAAGATGCTGCAGCTTCAGATAGGTCGACTTCAAGGTCGTCAGGTACTTTGACGACAGCGCAGGGTCAAGGTCACCAGGCTGAATTCCGGAGAATTCTGTGAGATAATCGACCACCTAAGCAAAAATGACGATTTGCAACACGGCACAAGTTTAAATATTTCTACTCAAATAACCCGTTTGCCATAACTTCTTTACTGCCAAAACAGTCCCATACAATTGCCATTTACAAGCACATTATGCATAGATGTACATCACATAATGTATTCTATGAATATATAAATAGGCATGTATTATTATGCAAAGGAATGTGTATTAAACGGGCACAGTGGGTTAGTGATAAGATTGTTGCCATGCAATCGGAGAATAGCGGGCTTGAACCTGACCCCAGCCACTGCATAGTGACCTTTGGCAAATCGCTCACTCCTGACTTGCCCTCTGCACTTACAATTCTTTGCTCTCTGAATGAGACTTAACATACGACGAATGCAAATTATATGAGTGTCAATACGGTAATCTTAACATTTGCATAAGCAGACCTGTCATCCTAACTGATGCTGCTCAACACATTCGGTGCCAGACTGATTTTCTTGGCTGGGCCAATCATTGTGCTACAGCCCATAGAATAGAGGATGCATACCATATGAGGCGTCTAGCGACAGAGTGGGCCAACCCGCAAATTGGTCATGTTGAAGTATATAGTATTATGTATAAGCACACGATGAACTCTTTCAGTGCCACAGTGAGCCATCCCAGTTTCATTAATACTATGTTATATTCGATAGATGACACTACGGCTCTCTCAGGACTTTCAAGCCATAATGATAAACTTTTAACGTCGTTTTCCCAGAAATTAACTTTTCAGGGTTGACTCACTCTGGCGCTAGACGCTTCATATTATCTCGGGTATAATACGCACCTATGTATAATACGCATTTTTAGTTTGTAGAGTTATCATAATGTAAAAATGTTAATACCTATGTATAATATGCACCTACACCTTGTACCGACTTTTTAAGGGAAAAAAGTGCGTCTTATGTGCGGGATAATACGGTATATAGATCCCGGTCTCAGCAAGTAGTCATATTTGAGACTTGGTTTTGGGACATAATAATACGTGTCGGGCGCTGAATATGTTAAACTGCGTTTCTTCTTCATTAATGAATACATTCACACGTTCCTATATGCACTTTGCATCAATCTAAGGTTTCTAATGTTAAGAAATACAAGTTTAAAGGCACAAAGATTCCAGCTAGACTAAAAAGTTAGACCACTTATAGGCCCTTTTAGACCACTTATAAGTAGGTCCTTTAGTCAGTCACAGGGCATTAACATTCATCACTGCTCACCCAAATGTCCGTGAAATAGAAGATGAGACCATAGGTTCAAGCCCCAGTGTTTATTCTAGCCACCTTGACATGGGGGGGGGGGAATTTAGAAATGTTTGGGGGAGGGACAAGGTCTGAGTCTTCACACTTTTAGGGGGAAATTTCCATCCCCCAGCCAACATATAAAATTTTTTGGGGAGAATTTTAAAACTTGAGGAGATTCCCCCAGAGAAGGCCTAGAATAAACACTGCTCAAGCCCAGTCTATGATAGGATGTGCGCAAGTGTACCGCACTTATTCTGCTGCAAAAGGCTACTGTAATATCGTAAGTAAGAAGGTCGACTGTAGAATAATGACCTGTTCGTGTGTGCAGATGTAATCGTCAATGAAAGGCACTCCGCTCAGAAGTCCTTTTCTACAATTTAACCACAGAAAAAAACACCTTTAAAAGCCTCAACAAAACACAGAAACAGACAAAAACCACCAAGGCTCAATGCAATGAAACATAAATCTCATCGTCACATAAAAAGAGAATCCAGCTTTCAAAACATAAATTAAAAGCTTAATTAATTAATTAATTAATTAATTAATTAATTACTCTCGGATGCAGGTCACACGAGCGACGGACATTTGAGACGGCTTAATTGTCGACTTTGTGCCATCACTGTTTATCTCTGATGTTTCCTAGACATACATAAAGACACACACACACACACACAAACACACACACATTTCAACATTGATAAAATGCCTAGCGTAATACATCATCAGTTCACTTACTAAATCTTAATCCAATCATAAATGATTAAATATTCCTGTGAATGATTTACACTTCTTTGTTGTCACACTGTCCTTAGCTTAAATTCACTACCAAATTAAACACAACAGGTTATGGCAAAAGTCAGTGACAAAGACCACAACTTTACAGACAGACAGACAGACTGACTGACTGACTGACTGACTGACAAGCCAACAGGTTGATAGGACAGATAGCAGGGAGACAAAAAAGTAGACAGACGAGCAGAAAGATTTGAATTATAAACCTATTTCATTATAGACGTGTCTACTGTCCTTCAAAAGACAGCAGGGATCTGTCGTTTGTAACTGATTCCAAAGAGATTTATCACAAAAAGAAATCCTTCAATGAAATCAACAACTTATGCTCACAGGGTTGAGTTTAACGAACTCTGCATCGAGCCCAACGATGTCGCCCTCCTGAGGAAGCTCTGAGAGTTCCAACGGCACAAAGGTTATGTCACCAATCTGGGGCGACACGAGCGAAATGGTCGAAAATAGGACATCTGATGTGATTGGGTTGGAGACTAATAAAAAAAACATAAATTCACGTGTAATCAAATACAGCCCATACTTTTTAAACATCTGTAATAACAAAGTGTAAAGCGCTCTTGACTTCTTCCATGTTTATGCGCTATATAAATTGACTTATTAACTAACTAACTAACTAAACTAACTAATTAACAGTTTCAACAAGTAGTCAACAATATCAGAGAAACTGTAACAAATATTTATTCATAAACTTTTGGGGGAAATAAATCATGTAAATTAGATCAACAGAACGTTCAACAGTCAAATTATGCATTTGAAAAATTGTTATATGGTACAACTAAATAAATTCCTCGAAATATAACATCTCATTTGAAACAGCAATTACTTAGTCTTCAAAACCATTCTTAGACAAAAACAGACTGCCACTACTTATAATTTACACACTACAAATTCCATAAATACTTTCTATGCTCGATCTTCATCTTATCATTAATCTTTAGAAAAGCATAATGCCATTTAGTTAAATATGACTGCAAGTGAAAAGGAAAATAACTGGAAAAAGAAAAATACACTAACTTAACCCTTTCATGCCCCATAAGGCCGATATATCGGTTTCATAACCTATTGGTCATATGGATTGTTGTTAGGGTTAAAAGGGTTACCGGTAAATAACAAAATTAACTGCAACTAACATCAGAATTTTAAACAACAATTTCATTAAATATACAAAAATAGAGTTGGTAATTAAAACATATCTGCAAACAACATAAGCCATACTAAAAATTTCTGGGGAATAACAATTCATTGACTGCTTTGAAGCAAATTAAAACTGCAAAAATATTACATCGTGCCCTGCTGTTTGTAAAAAATGTTCAATATCAGATCAACATAAGCCACAAACTGCTGCTACCTTATTGAGTGTGCAATATTATAATGGAGAAAATACTTCACAGACCCTCAACGTTGTAATTCTGGCTGACGTCCCGTTTTGCAAAGTACAAGATACATGGAATCTTCCACTCCATATCAAAGTTCACAGCCAGATTCTTTAGAAGCAACGACATCAGAACAAACGAAGAGATGGAGAGAAAAACAGAGAAAAACAAATTCATTTAAAATAATGCCATGCAGCAAAGCACTTATATAGCGCCTTTTCTGGCCAATAACTCAGAAGTACTCATGCTGCTAATCCTTCACCTGATCATTTCACGAGTAAGTAAGGAAGTGGATGCAACTGGTTAACATCGACACCGCCCCATTCCGTTAACAGAAGCCAAATATTCGACGAAGCATCTTGAATTCACGAGTTTCTGCGGTATTCGAGAGAAAAATTAGCGAAAATATTTCAAAAAGTTTTCACTGGATGCAAAAAGAAGCCACCCCAAAAAGTGCCCTCCGAAAAAAACAATGGGTCACACGGACAAGTGAGAAGCTAAGACTTACCCTGTCGATCGGTGAGATTGCGAAGTCATTGAAGAGAAACCATTGCCCATTGGCAGCTCCTCTGCGCTTCGATGACCCCACCTGACCTTTCCCGGCCATGACATGGCTCACCAGGTGATCCTTTCCGCCCGTTTTTCCTTCTCGGATGCAAGCGACGCTCGCAATTAGCTCGTAATGCTCAACGTCCGAGTTCTCGTCGGCCTAAAATTAGGTTAGTCCGTTTGTTTTTAGTCCAACCTAAAACTGCTCGAATAATATAATCAATTGTTCACAAAGCTAAGTAAACTCAGAATTAAAAAGACCGAACTAAAAAGTGGTAAAAGGAGCAAATCCGGTGATAACAGGAAAAATAGAGGGACAAAGAGCAAGAGGAAGACAGAGAATAAGACACTTAGATAGCGTAAGAGAAGAAACAACAATCAAAGACAACATTGAACAGTAAGAACAGCCAAAAACAGCACAGAGTGGTCACTGATATAGCAACACACAGCACAAGAAGAAGGATGAAGAGGAGGGAGATGAGGATGAGGATGAGGAGAGGAAGGACGAGGATGGTGATGGTGATGAGAGGAGGGGGATAGGAAGAAGATGTAGAAGAATGAGGAGGGAGATGAAGAGGAAGAGGGTGAGGAGGAGGAGGGAGAATGAAAGAGAGGAGAAGGAGAGAGAGGAGGAGAGTAGGATAAGAAGGAAGAAGGAGGAGGAGGAGGATGGTGATGATGAGGAGGAGGGAGAGATGAAGAGGAGGAAGAAAAAGAAAGCAAACATTAGAAGCAAATGCTGTGAAATAAAGAATGAATGCCATTAGACATAGGTACATGAAATGCAAAGGCACAAACTCTTTGCGACATACAGATCTCAAGTGTGCCAATGTTCCACAAAGACTCCAAGGAACATTTCCCCTTGAGACTTTACAAAAGAAGGCCTCATCCAGAGTTTTTTGTCCATTTGAAACTGCCTTTGAAGACCCACCGCTTAATAATCACAATGAAATAGCAATATTTCTAAAATAACAACTGCTCAGTAATATGCATATTCTGTGTCATAACTTTAAAATGAATATTCAGTGTCTGTTTTAAAAATAATGCAGTTTAAAAGACTTTTGCATCTGCGTTGACAGTCTGGACTTTTCCATCCGGATTTCGCAAAAGTTTCAAATCAAAAGGCACCCACGAAGATCTGCACGCATCTTCCGAATTTGCCGAAGGACTACAGAATGTCAAAAAAGCACAGGATCAACTAAGATTAACTTTAATTTTTTACTCTGAAGCCTAATATTTATTCCGTCAAATAGAAATTTTATCACAGTAATAAACTCTACACTCATCAAACTCTGTTGGAACTTACATGAAAATTCAATATTTAGTTCTCAATAACAGGAAACTTCCTTTCTCAAAAACTTTCCCAAAGTAGACCGTATGCGAGCAGCCTAATATTGTATTATTCCCTACTCAAGTGGACTAAGGGTGGTATTTGAGAGTGAGACCAATGGAGGGGAAAGAATGTCACTTCTCTAGTCCTCCCTTCCACTTGAAAAGAAAAAGTCACTAGGCAGCTAAGAGGATTTTCTTCCAATACCCCTCTCCCCCCTAGAAATACCAAAATGGACCCAGCGTGTTATTATAATTACGACATAAGAGGATTAATTGTCATTAGTATCACATGGTTGTTAACGCATGTTAAGTCATTCACAAGGTGAAGGATCGTAATTTCGGGGAAAGTGAGGGGTGAACAACTTACCCAAGGTCACTACGCAGTGGCTGGGGTTAGATTCGAACCCATAACCCTTCGGCTGCATGTCAAGAATCCTCCCGCTATGCCACTGCGCACCAGGATATGTCAATTGCCAATTGGCTTGCTATTAAACGTTGACATAATTCATTACTATGCAAAGCATGGCATGATTATCAAGATCTAGTTGGATTACGGGTGAAAAACTTCCCAAGCAAAAAGTCACCCGGGTTTTAACATTCTAGTTTTGACCTTAAAGCAAAGCCCCCAGAGAATGGAAAACTGTCTTACTAGTTTTTCGGCTTCTCGTGTCTGAATCTACAGTCGGTCCTCATGCAGGCCGATCCATAATGACACAGTTTAGCGGCCGGTGTATAAAGATCACTGTTAAGTTTTGAGCCATTCTATAAAAAAAACAGAGAAAATAAAATCAAGAAATTAACCTCATTACGGTAAAAAACACTCTATTCTCAAAATGAGCATAATTTTTTTCTCCAGTGCAAAAATGGTGTTTCTAAAAAGAAAATTGCACAAGTTTCTACTAAGAAAATGGAGCCTCAAATGAGAAAATGGCAGATTTTTAATGGGAAAAATGTACCTTAAGTAAGAAAATGGCAACTATTCACAACGGCTATATCATTGTGTCTAATCATTATGAATGCAAATTTTCAAGCAAAATGAATTCATCCAAGTTTAAATGTACTTAACTACAGTAAGCCTGAACCATTATGCAACTGCACAGAACTAAAAGTTGCAAGAGAATAGAATTAAAAACAAGAAAATGCCTTGCATCAAGTAACAAAACAATACAAACAAAACTCTACTAACATATAAATACCAGACACAGTCTATCTCCTAGAATGACTTTGCACAGACAAATTCTTAATTATTAAATCTGGCATAAACTCCAGCAAATAATTAACTGAGGTTCAGCAACCATTTTTTTTATTAGTGAGCTTCTATAGTGCCATTATAGTAATGCTCTTGGCATAAGTCGACGGTCACTCAGGATTTGAGTCGTAATCCCCAGTGTCAAATCCAATAAGCCAATCCGATTTTCCAGTCTGAGTTATGGCGGTCGGCCAGTCGGGCAATAGAGAACGGGAATGCTTAAGGTTAGAATCTACCAGAATTTCTAATTAACCTGGTCCTGAGACTTCCAAAATGAAAAATCCGAAGACGACTCGAGCTGACAGTGGACAGAAAGGATGTTGGGAAGAGAGTTTATCATCTTGTGCTGATACTAAACACAAATTCATTTTCAAAAAAAGAATACAATGAAAATCTCAAGCCATCTTCTAAATATATAAAACTAGTATCTCAATGCTATCTATGATACTGCTAGTATAAATGAAGTAATCCAGATATTACCCTTCTGCTCTTAAAACTAAGGTAATGCATTACGAGTAACACTACGATCACGTCTCATTAATGTCATATATAATCATATTTATTTCTGAGTTAAATAATAATTTTAAACATTTTGAAAATTGGTTCACATTTGCTAAAGTTGCGAACAAATATACAGTGGCATGCTTTTATTGCCTCACAATCTATGTAAGTGAAGGCACTTAAGGCAGATGTTGCAATCTATGAATTATAGCAACAAGATAAATACTTATACAAAAACAAAATATGAACAAGTACTCACATGAACTTGGTACTTTTTGCAAGATGAACACCATGAACGCATTTTGTGTTCATTGTTCAAACTGCTTACAACGACTTTCGCAAAAGGAACCTTCCTGCTTTCTTTGCCTTGACCTGAGATCAGAAATAAAATGAATTTGACTCAAATCACAAATTTAGTTTAAAACAAAGATCTCCCTTCACTAACAGACCTTGACACTGCCTTCCAATGTTAAGTCTTCAGTAATTTTATGTCTGATATCATTAGAATTGAATCTCTAAAATGAACTACAAAATTCACCTCATGATTATAAAACTTCAGAGTATTTATATATATAAAAAACACATGACATTCATGATAGCAAATTAATGCTATTACTATAATATTCCCATCATCATCATCATCATCATCATCATCATCATCATCATCATCATCATCATCATCATCATCATCATCATCATCATCATCATCATCTTCGTCGTCGTCGTCGTCGTCATCATCATCATCATCATCATCAAGTGAAAGTTCCGCGAAAGGTGACAGTGTTAAATCTGTGAAGTGTCATGGGTATTTGTTGGAGGAGAAAGAATGTCTCTCTTTCATCTCCAGATTGTCTTGATAGGATACTGCCTATCTCCTTTAAAAAACAGAGGACTTCTTATTATTGTTATTACTATTATTATTACTATTGCCATCATTTGACCTTTCTGGCTTGACCTGGCTCTAATTTGGATTAGATTAGGTATGCCATTGGCTGATGCCCTAGGCATTATGATAGTGACACAAGAGAAGTTAATTATTGACTGATTTTATTATTATTATCATTATTATTATTATTATTATTATTATTATTATTATTATTACTATTACTATTAGTATTACAGTGTCTTAAACAAGGCAATGTCACAGTATCCACATTCATTTGATCTTTTAAGCAGCAAATAGTCTTAAGGTGTCTTTTAATCGACCTGCACCCCAGTTCAGAATAGCTCACCGCTTAGTTTTGGATAAATTAGATCGACGATCAGCAGCGATGTTTTACGCTTGACTGACTCTCCACAGACTCTGCACGAAAGAATGAGTGTCACGTCGTAACCAAACAGCTGCTTCACAATCGTCCATTTCCTATAATAAGCAACGTCAGCGCAAACATTTCCTAATGCAATCAGCTTAGCTTCTATAATAGTGCTTGTGAAAGCGTAAGCCCTGCAAATCAGCTTTGTCTCCAGCACTTTTCCTCATCCTCAATCCCCTTCTGTCCTGTGTTCCTATGACGAACCAGTTGTTTCAAAGCAAAAAATGACAGGGCAAACAATTATAAAAATACGCAACACTATTATTATTATTATTATTATCATTATTATTATTATTATTATTATTATTATTATTATTATTATTATTATTATTATTATTATTATTATTATTATTATTATTATAGACGATTTATGAAGTGCAGTAACATAGCCATCAGCCAAAACCAAAAACGCTGTACAGTCAACAGTCAAATATAAGATTTTGTTAACAAGTATTACAGTACAATCACGTTATAATGCAACCTTCGATGTAATTCACAGTTCTACAATGATAAACCATTAGAGTGGACTTTATTCTAATGGAATCAGAATATAATGGACGAATTCTGTCAAGACTCTGTAAATCCATTATAATGTGATCTGACTGTACTTGTATTTCTATGGTAATGTAAATTATGGCACTGGGCATCAATGTATGACTTCCAAACAATTGAGAGGAAAGTAACAGCGATAAGACTCTAACCAATAATAACCATCTGTTGACATGGCAACAATCATTATAACCATGCCTTGCATATCCTTAATATATATAATGTAATGACTGCTATAGATTAACCTTGATTTATAGGCTGAGTTGGGGGTTTAATCCACCCACCTTCATTGAGGTTGACACCAGTTGTGGCAGAAAATTTTAATTTCACCCACATGATCCCAACTATTGGCATAAAATTTTGTGGTGGGAATGGCTTGATTCCTGTGGCTTTTTAATAATTTTAAACCATTGATTATAGAAATAGGCAAAGGATAACACCAGACAATACCATCGTTAGAAGAGTCCACTTACTCTGCAGGGGATGGCAGGCTGGTGTCATCTGGAAAGCCTTTCAACTTGCCACCAGATTCGTTGAAGCAACATTCAATGGACTGGTCCACAATTCCTGGGTAGCTATTGTCGTCAGATGTCTTGATGATTGGACAGTGATCCAAGATGTCAGAACCAAAATTCAAAGTGGAAAGCAACTCACTCTCGAGACCAAGCGACGTCTGACTTGACAATTCCTGCAAAAATGCAAATGGAAGAAAGTTTTAAAACGCCTCCATCTCCCTGCTGCTCATAAACAAGACAAACACTAATTTCAAAGTGATCTTAATCACATGCATATGTACTTTTTATCAATCACAAAACACTTTTGCAACTTGCATTTCTAGAGTTGTCAATATTTCTACATATTAACAAGCCATTAAAGTAATGAAACAACTACCTGGTAAACATTTTGCTGGTCAAAAAAGTTAAGACATAAAGGCAAACAGAGCCAATGACAAAGACCACAACTACTTCATGAACAGACAAACAGTCAGACAGACAGGCAGGCAGATAGAATGACTGAGGCAAGCCAACTGATTGACAAGACAGAAAGAGACAGGCAGAGTGACAACAAACAGACAAGCAGACAGACAGATGTGATTCATATAAATAAATCCCACACCAAATCAATTTGCTGCAGAATGAATCTATTCCAGCTCTGAATCAGGCGAGAGAGATCGACCGAACCGCCAAACACCTCGTCCGATTCGCTCAGCGCCAGACCGAGCGCGCTCACCTGAGGAATCATGCGGAACGCACGAAGGAAGTTAGTCGCCTGGACATCAAGAAACGCTCGTCAGAAAAAGCGAAAATCAAGTCAAAATTAATGCTAAAAACTTTGGTTATAGGTTAAATAAATGTTTGTAGTTCTAACAACAGCACATGATAGCTCACCATGGTTTGCACCTCTGAGTAGGAATATAAGTGGTGCTATATAAATCTCTTATTACAGTTCATTACATTATAGACAAAGGGTGGGAAGTTAGCAGAGTGGCAACAACGTTGGACGATGGAGCAAAAGGCAGTCCAGCTTTGAGACCCGCAGTAGCCCTAATGTCTACTCAGCCTTCTTTCGCCAGATGGCGACGGAAACTGAGTAGCAGATTATTCTGCGGAGTAAACAGGCGCATTGTATGAGCTCCATATCATGTAACTTGCACCAGTCGTCTGGCTGAGGGCCTTGGAAACAGAGATCAGCGCTGCCCTATGAGCCTTGAGGTTAGTCTTGAGAGCCTGGGAAGGACTCTACTTCATCGTCATCATTTTTGCTGTCTGCCAACTCTTTAGCGGCAATAGCTAGACACAACATGTTTCCAAGAAGTTCTATCTTCTGTTAATCGTCTTCCTTCTACGATTGAAATTCTTTTCGTGCTCATTTCTTCTTTGATGTTGTCCATCCACTTATTCCTGATTAAGCTATCATGTGCATATTGAAACCGTGGATCTACAGTAAACTCATTCACAACAGGAACTGCATGCTAATAAGGTCAACTGGTTCTACCTGACACGTCTGAGTGGTTCCCTGCTGCAACATGTGAAACAAGAAGTCGAGTTCGCACGACAGGCAAAATTCACGCTCGCAAAGATGACTCATCAGCGTGTTTCTTAACGGCTCAACAAAGTACAAGACCTAAAAAAAATCGTCAAATGCGACAAAATTTAAACCGATATACACCTCTATTATACGAATTGCTGCTAAATAGGTCTTCTACAAATTAAGCTGAGCACAGATATCAAAATATTCTATACAGTTACAGTCAATGAATTTGTGCATATGAACAACACTTAAAAGAGGCCATAAGTTAAGCGAGTTCAACAAATTTTATGCAACAAAGTCAAGAAATTTTATGCGGAAAAGTATGACGTACTGACGAGCTAAAATCTCATTTTACTGAATTATATTATATAAAATTCTGGTTCAAATCAACAATGTTGAATATACTGCAAAATTAATCAAAATCCTATGCTCCTGCCTGGATCATTGCGTTGCAATATGCGTTTGGAATATGAGTCTCAAGTCCAGAAAAACCTGATCGGTTGTAAGAACGGAAGTCGAAGCTGTCGATTCCGTACTTAGAATATTTGATCTCAACCTTACGGTAGAATTTTGGAATGAGGAGCGGAGGGGAAGAATCGGCTGCAACGAAGAAACAATCACACGTCGCATCAAAATGGATAAATAAAGAATACAATACAATACAATACTGGAGACACAAACAGTCAAACTGCATTACAAAACAAGACTACTTCTGATTCCCATATACAACAATGCGGTTCAGGGCCGGGACCAGACACCGGCAAAGCCAACAAATGCGGGTTGGCAGTAACAGGGGCCTATCCAAAGGATACACTTTTCTCTATTAACAGCTACACCCACCACATCCTCTGTCCTTGGAGGACCAACTATTTATTCTGTGGGGGGAGTATGGGATACCTCTGACCATGCCGCCACTACAGATCATAAAAGACTACAGGACAAAATGTATACTAGGAACTGATGGGCATTCAGTTTTAACAGAGATCGCTAATTAACATCAGACAGAGGCACTGGATCAGACATATGCTAAGAGGAGAATCATTGATTAGAACAGTAATTGAAGGATGTATACCAGGAAGAAAGACAAAAGGAAGACCAAGGAGGATGCTATTGGACTGGATGATGTAAAAAAACAGATGCACAGCGTCACAAAACCTATGCAGAAATCAAAAAAGAAGCAACACACCGAGCAGAATGGAAACAATGGGGCCCTGAACCAGTCTCAGGACAGAGAACCTGATGATGACGCTGATGATGATGATTGGATGGTATTGAACATAATGATGATGATGATGATGATGACGACGATGATGATGAATTTACAGTTTACTATTACATAGGACATGTTCTAAAATTGCAGATGATTGCTACTTTGTTTGAAATGGTCATTGGTGATGGTTGAGATGTTTGATTTGATTTCTGGCTGAATGACGCCGAATGCACGACCGTCTTCGGTTGAATTCGCTCCCTCATAAAACGCGCCGACGTCGTGCGGCTGAATCGTGGAATGGTAGAAAGCGAAGCCGTCTTCAACAAGGTTGCTGAAATGAAGCGCGGTCCATTACGTTTAAGCACACAGGAAAAGCACTGCAATGGTTTGCTTCTTATATGGAAAAAACCTCTTCAAAATTAACAACCTTTCATCTTTCAGACCTGACTTGATAAAAGATGCCGCAAGACAATTTATCAAAACATCAGGAATCATTCCCAACCATTAAGATAATGACACTAGCATCATCCTCCTTACTCTCACATCCCCATAATTGCTCTGCATAACATCATCTGTTGCTCTGTTGCAGTGGTTCTTAACCGGGGGTATTCGCAACCCCTTGGGGTACTTGAAGGACTTTGTGGGGCCATGCAGAATGACCTTTAAATACAGTGTAAAGTCTGTTTTAAAGACTTCTATTCTGTACACTGTACAGATAAATTAGCAATTTTTGTACTAAATTAGACACATTAATGAGAAAAATTCCACTTCCTGGCAAGTGCACAATCTGTGACAGAAGTATGATACAATTTATAACTTTTTCAAAATATTGTACAACATAAATACTTTAATTCTTAGATAAGATCGGCCGGTAGGGTGACTTTGCCCTCTTATTCTTGTCTCAGGGGTAATCATAGAAAGGTTAAGAACCACTGCTCTATTGCAAACCGTTGCCCCTTGTTACCTGCTATAGTCAATAGGGCAAACAATTAACTTGCAGTCCTAGTATAAATGCTAAAATGATGAGTGATTACAAAAGAAACATGAAGGCTCATACACCTGAACAGTTCATCATAAAAACTTCAATGAGTCTCAGAGCCGTCCTCAACACGCGTCCCAAGATAACTTGTTCTGCTTAAAATGTAAACTGCAGATAGTTAGGGCTGTGCGTTTAATGCGGCAATTTTTCGATAAATATGTGGTACTCAGAAGTCCTAAATATGTGAGAGAAATGTGGAAATGTCCAATTTATGCGCCAAAATTTCCCATTCATGCGCCTATTTCAGCTCGCATATCTGCGAGAAATTGCGGTGTTCTCGGTAAATAAGGGCTGTCAAGCAAAAAAGCCAACCAGATCATCCATACATGCCCTGATACCTTGTGAATCCATGCCAAGAGGTGCTATACAAGTGACCAAAATAGCAAAGACTGCGGATAAAATTGCCACATATTTATGCAGAAATCGCCTATGCGGAAAAACGGCTGAAAATGAAAATGTGTTTTAAAATTTTGTTAAATAAGCGATTGCATAAGTACACTAAACACACTGCCCAGGATTGAGCAATACTGAGTCTCACCAACAAGTAGATTCAATTATGGTTAAATGCAAGCCGTGGGAAAACTTATCATCATCTTCCATACGATAATGACAATACAAGGCCGCGAAATTTGGGGAGAGATCTGTGACACGAAGCAACCATCTGTTATGGAATGCACTCCCGGACTCGGCGACTGCGGTCAACCTCGAGTCATTCACCATCAAACTTAACACACACCTCTTTAAAAGATCGTACGATTGCTCTATGTAAAGCGCTTTTGACTTTGGCCCCCAGCTATGTTACCGCGCTATATAAATCGTCGTGTAGGATACAAGCTCTGTACCAGGTCCAAAAAGCTTTGCACCACCCAGGTACATGGGCAACATGGTTTCTCATTACCTTCCTCACACAGGCCATTGGGGTGATCGGCAGCGGTTAGGGTTGGAATTGAACCCACTGCCCTTCAACTGCAAGTCAAGAGCCTCTACCACTACTCCACAACCCTACTCTATGCTGAATCCCATGAACTGGCAAGGTTCTGGCACTGGTAAGCCAAATTCACTTTTCACTCACACTGCACGTGTCTATCAACGTTTCAAATTAGCAAAGAGCCTTCTATGAAAATACTCTACTGGTAGATGGGTTGATTCAGATGGTCTCCGCCCTCCTGGGGGGTCCAAACAGAAGACGGAACAGCGTCTGAGTAATAGGTTGCAGCAGCGGGCAACAGGTCATCGTAGGCAGACAAAGTAAACGAATGATCATCCTAAACAAACAACAACAACAACAACTCACTCAAAAACCACACACCATTAGAGCAAACACAGCACAAACAACAACAAACGCCGGTGATGATGAATTCTCTGGTGTGGTTGCAATAGGAAGAGGATTGGAGCAGTGCTGGCGAAGATGATGATGATGATGATGATGATGACTGCACTAAAAGTTTATTCAAATTCAATAGAACTCAATTATGACCGCATGAAACAACCAGGGCATAGAAAGTGCAGAAGAGTCGACTGAACCATCAAAATCTTTGACCTGTTCTTTAATACGTAAAACATAATTATAAAGAATTCATCGCTCACCGCTATGAACTGTGCATCTGCCAAGAAATGGTTGAACACAAGACTTTCATGATTTGCAAAGAACGTATGCAGATAACCTACAGACAATATTGAAAAATTATAACATTCACTTGAAATTATAAAATAAATGCTTAAACTAATGCTAGAAAGCAGGACAAAATATTTACCAAAAAATACCCGAAAAAGATTCCTCATAAAATACCTGTTGATTCCCCGAATGCCAAAACGTGATTGGATGCGCTAACTGCACACGAGGTCAGGTGACCACCGGACATCGGTACGTCGTATATCAGAGATTGGAAACCAGCGGAACCTTGCTCAAGAACTTGAAACTGTCCAGTCTGACAGCGATCACATGAAACAAAACAAAAAGTTTCATAGTAAACTGTGCAAAGCCTATTTTAAAACGTCAAAATTAAATTCTAGAAATGCTATAATGAACTAGAAATGTTATTTTCTAAATTTTCTACTAAAATTTAAGACAAATCTCTCGGTTTAGAAACTATGAATCTGGTCTGCTTTGACAATTTGCTCTTCCAGAAATATTAGTTTCTGATTCATTCAAAAACTACTGAAACAGCAGCAAAACAGACTTTGTTTATAATTAAGTTATCTGACAAGAGGCATTTAGCTGCATAATAATTGCTGTATAATCTGATAAATATCAGACTCTTGATACAACTAAGCTGGCACTGAAGCCTCACATACTGAAAGTCATAAAGGACAGGTCGGGTCGGGTCGGGTCTCTGTCCTCCAGCTGTGTCCAGCCATCGACTTCGAAAGTCATACACGTACACAAAAATAAAGCGATGCAAGCATTCACTTATGTAGCACCGTCATGAATTTATGACTCACCTGAGACACAACGCAGATCTGCTTTGAATAAATTTGGACAAATCTGACGAACATCGGGTCGATAAGGATTTTCATCGGTGCCATTGCTTTGAAATAGCGAAGGTCAAAGATCATGAGATGGCGATCGATCATGAGCTGATCATTCCTGATCACAGGAAAAAGAAGAAACTGCTATAAAAATATACATTAAAGACTAGCATGGAAATTTTAAAATTTGTGTCTCTTTAGTTTTTTGGCCATATTTCAGCAAACACTACAGATATAAGCATGAAATTTGGCAATTACATCAGACACATTCCCAGGTATATGGCCTATAAATTTTAGTGAAATCACTACACATGCGGCCGAGATATTAAATGTCAAACATCGGTCCACTTTTTACTTTTACACCCTGTAGTTCAAAACCCCTATTCGGCCCAGCCCTAATTCTGTTACATTCTGAAATTAAGCAAGATATTTTTGAACAACTTCGGTTGTACCTGAATGAGAAGCCACAGGTCACAAGCTGGTTACCACAAACGTCAAAGTCGGACAGACTGCCGTTGTGGGCTTCCAGTGAATGCAAAAGGCTAAGACTGCCAGGATCTAGCAACGACACCTCATAACCACAAAACAACAGACAGCAGATTCATTATTAACTTGAAAAAAACCCAGCAATGATCACGTTCACAATTCCAAAGATATGTCATGTTTAAAACATGTTTAAGACGATTTGGTATTCCTGCAGAAACCATGACTTGATGCAAAGAACAATACAACAAGGCCTCGAAAGAGAACCTGAGGACGATGACGACAACGACGATTATTACGATGATTATGGTGATGGTTATGATGACGATTATAATTATTCCAGTAGATGTTACCACATTCGAATTCTATCACAAAGAACTTGAATATTGAATTGAGGTGACCACCACTGTCACCGCCACCATCACCACAACCATCATCATCCAGTCGATATCCTGCTTGTTCCTCCCCAAGAACTTCTTCCACATACGCACTTATTCTCCTCTGGAGTACTTTAGGTAAGACCTTCCCTGGGATGCTCAGGAGTGTAATTGCTCAATAATTCCTGCAGTCCATTTTATCTCCCTTTCTCTTGTATATAGGTATAATAATTCCTCTACTCCAGTCTTCTGGCACAGTGTTTGAGTAGTATATCTTATTTAGTAGCTCATGAAATGCATTCACTATTGTGTCTCTTATGGTCCTTATTAAGTTCTCCTGGGATATTGTCAATTCCTGGTGCTTTATTTCTTTTTAGTTCTTTTACTGCTTGTTCTATTTCTGTTTTAAGGAAGTCTTCTGTAGTTTCTCTAGGTTCATGCTTGGTATTTCAACTAGTACATCTGGTTATGTCTTGTTCTGGGTGTTATATAACTCTTCAAAGTGTTCTTTCCATTTTAGTTTAACTTCATTTTGGTTGGTTATTGCTTTCCTTTTTTATCTTTGATTGTAGTCATTTTCATTTCAAAGTTATTGCTTATTATCTGTATGCCTGATGGTGATTCTAATAAGAAATTGCCCTGAATATACAATACATCACGTCCAAATACAACAGCCTATGCTGCTGCACAACCTTCACTTGATATGAAGTTAAATTGCTGGGATCCAGAAGATGTCGCAACAAAGTATTACTGTCTATAATCAAAAACATCTAAAAAATTATTTAATTTTATAAAAAATCACAACAGAAATATAGTTTCCAAGTGGCAGAATACCTTTCCATCAGAGCTTCCACTGCAAAGAAACGAGTTTGAAAATCTCAGAATGACATTTCCAATATTGTTGCAAATTTCAACCTAAAATATCATCATCAACATCACCCTTGAGAAATGACAATAAATTAAATTACTTTTAAGGCAACAGATACCAAATAAGTGGCAAGCATTTATAATTATATAACTCAAAGCAATAGCACCAAAACATTTACAAAAAACCTATTCATCTAACAATTATAGGTATTCTCGACTGAATAATTACGAATTTAATAGAAATTGATATTTATAAATATAGCTTTTTAATATGAAATATTTAGTGTAGTGCCTTAGTCAAATGAAATTATTACTTTTCTAAGTTCTTTGCTTGCTTCAAAGTCGAATTCTACGATGTCCGACTGAAGCCCACCAAGGTAAAGATGGTTTGGAGGGGAAAAGAGAGCGCACTGCAGGTTGGATAAGGAAGGACTTCTACAATGCAATTAGAGACCGCAAAAACTCACAGCCAGAAGGACTACCGTATTATCTCGCGTATAGGACTAACTAACTAACACACCCAAAACCACAGACATATTATCTCATTACACTAAATAAAACTGTTTCAAAGCTAATTTACAAAGCCATCAGCCAATCAAAGGCATTAAAAAATCCAATCCAACGCACTCAACTTCTATGGCAAAATCAAACAATGCAAAGAAGCATCAGCCAACAGCCGACCAAGTCCCAATAGCAAAAGAACCAGTCCAAATCCAGGATATCAGACTGGACCTACAGAGGGCAGTCAGATAGGGCAAAAAAAGAAGGATCTAACACCTGAAAGAGAATATGCGGTGCAAAAACATTGAGGCAACGAGTCCCAGAGCCAGGGAGCCTGCCTTTCAAATACACTGGATGGCGATGGACATGTAAGGCATGCCTTGAAACAAATCCGTCAAAACTAAGTAAATGCAAAAACCAAACTCAAAGGTCCCAAATATTTCTAAAATGCAAATTCTAAGGTTATGCAATAAGTAGAATTTGACGGCTGATGAAACCTAAAAGAATGATTTTAAGAGGGCAGCAAAAATCTGGAGGGGAATTCATTTGATTCTGGTGCCTTTACTAGAGCACAAATAAACCACTTAACACTTGTGCCCAGCAATCCACATAACCAATAAGTAATGAAAGCAAAATGTCGGGAAAATATCTAAATATATGGTTAAAATGAATGGATCAGAATCAAAAAATTTATTAGTATGGCTACGATAGTGTCAGGCGTCATTTACTTATATCTGTAGAGTAGTTGGCCAGGCTTTGAAGAGCATGAGATACTGTCGTAGGTGAGAGCGAAAACTTGCTCATCGTGCGTCACCAGATGGCGAATTTCGGAGAGCTTGTGAGCTGGAAACGATGTGGAAATGTCGGAATTGATGCCATAAAATGACGACACAGTTCCCTGAAACAAACCATGTCTCAATTTTCTACAGAAATATCAAATTGAATTATCATCATCATCATCATTAACAGTGGGCTCATCATCCATTGGTGTATAATGCCATCTCCACAGTTTTCTGCCATTCTTTTCTGTCCGTTGCTCTGTGACTAAGATCCTGTAAACTGCTTCCACACCATTCTTCAATATCATCACTCCATTCCTTGTCAAGCCATTGAAAATTATAAATCGCTGTTGAACAACAATGTTCATATTAACAGTCAAAATGCAAAATTGTTGGGGATCCATAACGCATCATTACCGAGTAAAACATAATTACAGAGCATTCAGTCGAACAGAGGATTACATATGCTACCTCACTAAACCGTAATTAATACGATGATCATATGTAACATTTATTTACAACCTTTTTTCACAAATCTATCCATCCTGTACCTTTTGATTTCCAGCCCACAACAACTCTTCCTTGTCATCGAAAGCAACAGTGGTAACACCATGATTCCCATGAAAAGGAAAACTTTTAGCCTGCAAATAACAACTGCAGAGATTAAACCAAAATCACCAATGAAATAAATATGTGTGATGAAAAAATTCTATTTGGAAGAATATTAATACAAATAGTAAAAACATCTCTATGTTTTCAGAAACATTTTTGAATATTTCTGGAATATGCAAAAAACTATCCGATGAAATATTGCAACACATATAAAATTATAAAAGGATGTCAGCATAAAGTAAAAAACTTTTTTCAATATTTGAGACTGTTCTAACATTTTCTTTCAACTGTAAACAATATTCAGTCATCACGCGAAAACTCTTCATCTCACTGCATACAATAGATTCATTCAGTTGAACTTAGAGCATTACTTGAGATGGAACTGACTCACTGGTTCATAAGCTCAAATAGCCTATCTAAGCAGTAGAGCCTGGGTCTACACTACGAAACAATGGTCTATGAAACAATGGTCTGCATTGTGTAACAATAGTCTGCACTATGAAACAATATTGCCATATTCTTTTCCGACAATGATGATAATGGTAGTGGTGCTGGTGGTGATGATGACGACGATGATGGTGGTGGTGATGATGAAGATGCTGATGACAACGATGATGACGACAACAGTGATGATGAAGATGATGGTGATGATTGTGGATTGGAGGTGTTGGTGATGATGATGATGGTGGTGATAATGATGACAATGAGACTCTCTCATTTAAGGCAGATCCAATTGGTTTTTACGCCACTTGGGGATGAGTGGAGCTTTCTTGCATCGTCTTCCTCACAGACAACAAGGAGCAAACAACTTGTCAAAGCACTGGACCTTAGAATCAGATTTGAACCCACAACCCTCAAAGTGCATGACAACAACCCTACTACACCACCAGCCTTTTTTTACAGAATAACAACTCTATACAGCGTTCTAATAATGGTGTTTTGCAACAATTGTTGCAAGACAATGGAACAGCTCAATCATATAAACACTCCTTAAAATCCACATTTCAAAAACCAAAACAGGCAGCCAAACAAGAAAATAGTCAGATGGTCAAAGCAACTCACAAGAAGGAAGATTCCAAATATGTAATTTCAACACTAAAATAATAGGTCAAATGGATGAAGGCACTTAATGGTCAACAATCTCAACATACCAAGACTAACTTCAGTGACATGCAGAGAGCTACCATTAGAAAAATAAATAAATAAATAAATAAAATAATAATAATAATAATTGAAATTGCAGCTGAAAGGAAAATGGACAAATATCATCAACTGTCTGGGTCGTATTGTTTCTTTCCTCTGGCTCTGGAGACAATGGAAGGCCAATCAACGAGAAAAGTCTCCACTTCTTAAAAGAAATGGCAGTCTTCTATAACAACAATCTGGAGATGAGAGAGAGACATCCTTTCTGCTACTACGAATATCAGTGACACTCCAGATCTATATTCAATGCAGTCCTCAGCAGAACTTTCGACAAATAACAATAATAATGATAATAACAATAATAATGGTAATGATAATAATAATAATAATAATAATAATTAATTAATAAATAATAATAATAATAATAAATAATAATGCACTTTTACAGTGGCATTTCTAATACTTTTACACATCAGTCAATGGTACTTCATATCAGAACTATAAAATAAAAGGCAAATGCAGATATCAGTAATTGGGAGACAGGAAGGCAGGCTGTGGAGGAAAAGCCAACTGAAGGAGGAGAGTTTTGAGTCTTGATTTGAAAGTGATCAGTTTGTTGGACCATCCGACAGACAGAGGAAGGGAGTTCTAAAACATTGCTACAGAAAAAGCTTTCTTGCCAGTTTTAGTTCTACTTCTGGATGCATTTAGCAAGAGTTCTCACAAGCAAGCATACAGCACTTGATACTGTAATGTATGCGGCAGTATATACTGCAATGTAATGCAATGTAATGTAATGTTGGTGACCACAGGCCTCCACTTTACACAATCTCTGGTGTTCATCAGTTTGATCGATATATTTTTATTTGAAAATGCTGTAAAATCGCACGAGAGATTGTGTCATAAAAGATTTTAAAGCTGAGAAAAGGCAAACATACTGGAAAGAATTCGCGTCTCACGTAATCTTCGCATTCCTGACCATAACATGAATAATCATTCATTATCAAGACATGCGTCTATAAAAGAACACAAAAATAAACTCCATTACAATACAGACAATATGTTCCGCTTTGTGTTCGCAATTAAGCTTCGAAAAAAGCTCAAATTCAAAGACAGACATAAGCCCAATCACTCATCACATTCCTGGATTGAACTCGGGTCAGCACTCAGCAGACTTACTCTTCTCCGCAGTTTTCTTCAACTCCATGCATAATTTGTCTTTTAAGATGTTCTTCTTGCCTCATTTAATTTGCCATGCCACCTTTTCCAACCACTTCACACCACCTGATTCGTTCCTCTGATCGCAGAGATGTACTCATGCATAAATCATATGCATCACTCTCATGGAGAATCAAACATAAGAGTTACTGGGCCTCTGGAATGGCCTGACTCCCTTCAGTCACTTCTTATTTCTTCGGGTCCCTGTAAGTTCACTAGAACAGACAGACAGATAGACAGACAAAGAGACAGAGAGACAGAGATCGAGACAGACAGAGGCAGAGATAGAGAGACAGAGACAGAAAGAGGCAGAGAGGCAACAGAGAGACAGTGACAGAGGCCTGCTGTTCTGACTGATCTTCCGGATTGACCTGGCTCTAATTATATTTGGATTTGGTGCGCCATTGGCTGATGCCCTGGGCATTATGATAGTGGTGCCATAGAAGTTTATTGATTGATTGATTGGAAAATTAAAATCTCAAATCTTTGCTAAGCAATTAAAAAACTGATATAGTTGCCGAGTGAAAACATAATAAGACATGCAAATCAAACAATACATTACATGCAATCCAAGGGTAATCCTGAAGTTTAGGTGAGTAAATTATTTTCCTTATTTATAACATTAAAACCTCTGTATAACAGCAAGTTACCCATTAAAACAGTGAAATTCCCGAGTTCAAACTGGACAGTTCTCGGGTAATATCTTCAATAAGGTCGCAAACATGTCCTGATCGCGAAACATGTTGCGGAAGACAAATTCATGTAGTTAAGAAGTGAACAGTGCACGCGCCGTTCCAAACTGGCGGCGAAGTTTGCGTTTCGCGCGCATCCACATATTTTCAACATTCTCAGTGTGAATAGCGCTATCGTCAGGATCGATGAAGTGATGTTGATGGACTATAACATCGTGCCTGTAGATGCCATTGCCGATACGGTCAATATTTGTGTAAGATGGCCAACCGTCAGAAATTATATGAGTACCAGGGAGAATAAATCTCTGAATTAATGGCTCCAGCGTAGCAGCTGTGCGGTTAGGAACCTCAATCAGAAAGCACTTACCAGTGCCGCGTTCAATGCCGCCAAACACCCAATGGCCATCCTCAATGTTATAAATAATGAAAATAATTTACGCACCTAAACTGCAGGATTACCACATAATAATAATAATAATAATAATAATAATAATAATAATAATAATAATAAGAAGAATAATAATAATAATAATAATAGTTTAAAGTGGTTCAGTAGTCTGCCCTGCGTTGATAACCGCTATAATGCAACCCCTGACAGTCATAAGACTATTCCTACGCAATACCTTCAAATCAGGTCATTCTTTTCCTGTCTAAATTGGCGATATATGATGAATCAAAACACAGAAAAATGACAGCGCTATATAAAACACAGGCAATTTCAAAATCGTCGTTCGTCGATCACAGCTTACACAATGTTAATTCGTCCGAACGGTTGGTTGATTTCGAAGCATTAAGGCCGTCGTTTCATCGTAATCTCTTCACAAACTGTCGTTTAATTTAAGTGAATTAAGTGATAAATATTGGGATTTCATTTTCTTTTTTCACAATTAAAAGTAAACAATGAACAACGAAGAGAATCGATCACTGATCGCTTTGTTTCTGCTTTCAAGTTGCTTTTGTAGCTCAATAGTAACAAGTGAGCAATTTTCCAACTAGTGTATATCCAAGTGATGTTTATTTAAATAACAATATTTGACACAACAATCTGCTTTATTTTTATATAAATATTTCTGTAATATTCTTCCCCCGATTTTTTTATATAAATAAATACTTTGATACAATATCAAATAAATGTGAATATATAGGCCTACTCTTAGAAATAATGAGAATGTTAAAACGGCTAACCCGAGGAAAAGGTTAAACTTCAGTTTGCTACTACCAATGTTAGATTATTTTCTATTAGGTGTCAAGGACCGAGAATATGGAATAGTATACCTTCTGAACTTAAAAATTACAAACTAATATCAACTTTTAAGTAGGCCCTATAAATTAAAAAAATTTCTATTGAATGGAAACTTAGGATGTTAAATAATAATTTAAGATATGTTTATAATGTTACACAATGTTAATTCGTCCGAACGGTTGGTTGATTTCGAAGCATTAAGGCCGTCGTTTCATCGTAATCTCTTCACAAACTGTCGTTTAATTTAAGTGAATTAAGTGATAAATATTGGGATTTCATTTTCTTTTTTCACAATTAAAAGTAAACAATGAACAACGAAGAGAATCGATCACTGATCGCTTTGTTTCTGCTTTCAAGTTTACTTTATGCTGATGATATACTGCTTATTTCTCATTCTATTCATGGTATGCAATGTTTACTTGATATTTGTAATGTTGAAGCTGCTAATCTAGATTTGAAGTTTAATGTCAAAAAATGTAAGGCCATGAGAATTGGTAGACGTTATGCAATGGTCTGTGCTCCCTTATTGTTGAATGGATCTGTTCTGGCTTATGTTGATGAGTTGAAATATCTTGGGATCGTAGTTAGAGCTGGTCGTCATTTCAGGATATCAATTACAGAGACCAAAATGAAATTTTATAAAAATTTTAATAACTTGTACAGCAAGAGCAAATCCTCTTCCTCTGAGTTGATATGTGTTGACTTACTCAAATCGTTTTGTTTACCTATTATCTTATATGCTACTGAAGCTACTTGTCCGAACAAGAGCACTTTAAATAACTTGGATCACCTAGTACAGCAGGCTGTATGCAAAATCTTCGATGTACATAACAAAGTAATGATTGACTGTATTCGCGAAATGCTTGGATTGCATTTAATACATGATACTGTAAAGAATCGTCAATACTCTTTTACATCTCGGTTCTCTAAGAAGAATCTGTATTTTAGCAAATGTATAATAGCGGAATGTGTTGTGTAGTTGTTAGCTAAGAGTTGTGTTTGTGTTCTTTTTTTTTCTTTTCTGTCTTTTCTTTTTTTATGTTGTCTGCGTTTGCGAATAAAGTTATATATATAATCAATTTTAAAATTGAGTTATATAACTAATTTCTTTATTCTACTTATAAGTATGTCTTTTTGTGTCAGTATCTTTATTAGTTTTAAATTAATTCACCATGTATTTCATGTGACGAGCAGCGACCTAAATAGGACTCGTTTACTTACTTACTTGTCTAGGGGAAACTACTTTGGCACTAACTCGCACATTTTAACTGACAAAACTATTCTTCTTATAAAATCTCGCTTTAATCTTAATTAAACATTCAACTCTTCCGCCATAGCGGCTATCAATAGGCAGTGCTATATAACTCTAATCAATGTTTTAAAACGTCCAGCGACAGCAACTATCTTAGCAACTAGTTACTAATATAAATAACAGCTGATAACAGCTTCCACACAAAATCAATGAAAATGAAACAAATGTGCCCTTGCACGAAAACCAATTCGATATACTAATTCACGAATATTAAGCGAACTGAAATCTCGGTTCAGATTTAAATAAAAGCAATTTAAACTAAAACAACGAAGAGCAGAAACGAATCGCTGCAATCGAACGTCCGCCTTCTTCTTCGGCCACCGTCGAACTCTCTTCTTCGAAAAAGACGCACTTTCAAAACGTAACTGCCTTCAGCAACGGCTCTTTCGACCAATGACGCTCGTCGTCTCATCACGCCTTCTATAACGTGAATTCCTATTTGCTCACATAAACATAGAAGCAAGCATAGTAAACTTCACATACAAACCTACCAACATTCCAATCATTTGCTATCTATGCTTCAATCTAGCCCTCTATCACACCCCTAGCACTCGAGCCTACGTGGTGGATCACCACGTCAACTCAGATGCAATGGCTGTGACAACATCCAAAGGAAATTGCGAAGCAAACTTTGGCTTACACCAATTTCAACTTATCCAAAATGGAATTAATATTACAAAGGAATAAACAAGAACCAACCACTGAGAACAACTGCAAAAATTATGCTATCTAAGTGGTTATATCACAAAACTATCCTAACTTAGCTTAAGCTACAGTAACACTTACATTCTATTTTTACTTCCAACACTTACTTACAACGCCTAACTAATTACTTATTCTACCTATTCTGATGGTCAACTTAACTCTATAGGACATCCATACATACTTAAGTATCAATAAAGTAAAAGAGTAAATCAGTCTATGAGCAAAACTCATAATCATTAGATGCTGTATTAAGCCTAACCTAAGAAACTCAGCAAAACTACTGCACTGTACTGAAAAATATATAGGCTTCCTATCGGGTCTCAAGGGACTTACATATCTCACACATGAGAATGTCTTTGGCATTTCCCTAATTATGCGCTTCAAAGGGTCTTGATCCAACAATACTGGATCATTGCGACCATAATCCTCTAAATTATAGACAACTGACTTTCCATCAGCTTCCACTGAGATGCTATGTTTAGTCATCCAATCAACTGACAATTGGGTATTTTCTCCATTGACAACTTTTGTGTTGTCAGGACTTAGTCTATGTGATGAAACATATGCGGGTTGAGCATATTGTTTAAGAAAGATCTCATATGCGATAAGATCAGTCTGTCTAGGTTTATTGTTGAACATCTGTTCATGTTGCATAATCAGAGATTTCAATTTCTCTGTTAGACCTGACCTCAAATGTTTTGCTTTGTCCAGTACCAGTTCTTTAAAAGAACACTGGACATTCTCTGTTGTTTCTATTGTATTGGCAGTTTCAAGTTGGTTTCTAACTGTGCATGCAACAGTTTTAACAAATTCTTGTTCACTTTCATTGTGAAACATTTTCTTTCTACCAACATGAAACTTCAAAAGATTTACATGCCACAACAGCATTTGTTTTTTCTTGACTGGGATGAAGTCAACGTAGTTCTGCCTGATTTCTGACATGACATCACTACCTGGGACTGTAATGAACTCCTTGGGCAAACAACACCGAACAGAAACATCTGTCAACATCTTACATACTATCTGTCCTGTATGCACGGGAATGGGAACTGCATCTGGGTAATGAGCACACAAGTCCATTTTTGTCAACAACCACCTGTTGCTTGACTTGCTGTACTCTGGAACTGATTCTACGACGTCTTCAGCAATACGGTCAAACACATAGGTCATTCTTGGTAAGCCCTGGGATTGTTCAATGCTACCGTATTTACTTGCATTGAGTTTCTGGGATATATCGCATGTGTGTGCGTATTCCTTAACATCTTTGTTAATTGATTGCCAATAAAAATGTTTAATGATTTTTTGTTTGATTTTGTGTATTTCTAGTTGTCCGGACGCCGGAATGTCATGTGACAATTCTAACAGACGCCTACAGATTTGCAATGGGGCAACGATCTGCAAAAGACCTAAATCCGCCTCCTGTGGACACTCAGATTCCACAAATCTTCGTACCAAAAGACCATCATAAACACAGTATGAGATTTTATGCCCTGGAGTATCAAACAGGACAACTTCCTCAAATAACATCTTCAGACTCTCATCAGTCTGTTGCAACCTAACTAGGTCATCATGGGACAAAGACAACTCTTTCCCAATAAATTCATCGCATGACCCACTTGGACGATTCAACAAACCACTTGGCCGATTCAATAAACCACTTGGCCGATTCAACATACCACTTGGCCGATTCAATAAACCACTTGGCCGATTCAACATACCACTTGGCCGATTCAATAAACCACTTGGCCGATTCAACATCCCTGAACCACCAACAACATCATTAGGAAAACCTGTGGAACTACTGGGCGATTCAACCTCATGGAACCCCACCAACAACAACATCATCAGAAAAACCATGTGGGTCCTGGACACCACTGGAGTCACACGACTCATCAAAAACAACCTCCTCATCAACAGTACTTGGAGCTACATCATCAGCATCAACACACTGTGAATTTACAGTAGACCCCAATAAGTCGTCCTCAAACAGACCCTCTAAATTAAAATCAAAATTATAATAATCATCTGGATTATATGTGACCTCTGCTTTCTTATCTAATGAATCTTTCTCAAGATCAATTAATGATTTGATTTTAGCCCGAGTCACCACACATGAATCCATGAGTTCCTCATCAACTCGACAATCCACATCAGCTCCAATCAAAACATCAATCGAATGGGGCAATTGATCGATGAGACCACACAACACTTCTCCACGATGAAAAACACAATCAAGATTCACCAACACCAAAGGAATTTGGATAACATCCCCAGTTATACCTTTAATCAAACGACATTCGCCTGTATCTTTGTATTCATCAGGATTTATTCGTTTCTTTACTGATTAAAGTCTGCGATGAACCTGTGTCATTTAAAAAGAAATAATTTGTCTTGTTTGTTTGTCTGCATTTACAATTGTAGCTTGGGAACAATAGGGTCTGAAACTGGTTGGTACTGTGTCCAAACTATGTGTAACTTGTTGCACAAAGTTTACGTTTGGACCAGCAAAATTTGAGCCTGGCTCAAATTTTGCCTTTTCATTTCTCTGTCGTTTTAAAGCAAAACATTGGTCTAGACCATGTCCATTCCTATGGCAGAATGCACATTTCTGGGTTGAGGGTAGCCCATTTTTACCACTCCTGAAATTTGAGTTCCTCCCCTGTGTATTGGAATGTGGAAAATTTCTCAAATTGGCATTATTTTCATCTGGCAATGTCTTAGAAGTGACATTTTGATTTAATTGATATCTCCAATTAGTGCAACTGTTGGCATTGTCTCTATCAGTGTTGTATCTATTTGATTGGGTTGCATTGTGCTCATGTCTGTATGCATTTGGAGCAAACTTGTGTCTGTTGTATGTGTCACTGCTATTTGAATAATTTCTGTGAATAGCAACAAACTGATCAGCAAATCTAGCTAATTCAACAAGTGAATTGGCTTGTTTGTCCATAAGCCAAGTTTTCAGAACATTATCATTTACTTTGTTCAAAAATTGTTCCATTTTAAACAATTCTTTGATTTTTCTGGGTCATCTTGAGCCTTATGACCAAGCAAAATCTCTGAAAAGGCCAATTTAACCTAGTTGCAAAATGTGTATACGTTTCAGATTGGTCCTTGTTGAGCTGCCTGAACTTTAATCTATATGCTTGGGAACCAATTGAAACATATTTAGGATGGCTTCTTTGATAAAGTCATAGTCTTGGACCTGCTCAGCAGTCAGTTCTACAAAGACTTTTAAGATCTTACCACTTATCTGAGTTTGAAGCATAGCAGGCCATTTATTTTTCTCAATCTGGAAGTTCAGCATTGTTCGTTCGAACAGAGTCAAGTAGGAGTCAATATCTGTACTCTCATTAAACCTAGGGAGTGCTTTCCTAGCATTTTCACTAGCTTTATCAGGACTACCTGCACTAGTCCTATCACTACTTACTGACTCACTTTGCAAGGTCAACTTATGCAACTCAATCTTCTCATTGGACTGAATTTGAGCTTGTTGAATTTGAGCTTGTTGAATTTGAGTTTGGGTCTGGGCATCAAGTTGAGCTTGCTGAAGCTGGGCATCAAGTTGAGCTTTTGGGTCTGGGCATCAAGTTGAGCTTTTGGGCATCAAGTTCTAACTTACGCATCTCTAACTGTACCTCTAATTTCTTAAGGACAATGGCCTCAGATTCTATTGGATTGTGGTTGGAATTTTGAGAAGTCCTACTGCCAACACTCTCAATATCTGTCTGTCTGTCTTCACCCAATCCTGTCACACATAATTTAATCAGCTTTGCCCTCAATTGGTCCTTGTTACCCCTCATTTCGACCCCTTTTGAAAGCAAATTTTCCCTTAAGTCTTCTACATTCATAGATAAAATGTCTTCAACCGACCATGCATCAGGGAGTGCTGGGTTTTCCATACTTAAAGTTATGCAGAATATACAAATTCAATGCAAAAACAACTAATCAAAACAAACAGCAATATTCAACACAAAAGCAGTAATAATCAATTTAAACTACTGATACTACTTACAATGAACGGGGAGACAAAACTCAAACCCTATTTCACTCTTAAAATTCACTAGGCCTCCTCAATTAATTAAATAAAAGAGCCTAAAATTCTGCTTTTTCTTACTACACGGAGTGGAGCAGCGTCGCCCGCTTACCCTTGTGCGACGACAACTTACAACTAGATTCAACGATCCTGGACCTGAGCCTACCACATGTGACGAGCAGCGACCTAAATAGGACTCGTTTACTTACTTACTTGTCTAGGGGAAACTACTTTGGCACTAACTCGCACATTTTAACTGACAAAACTATTCTTCTTATAAAATCTCGCTTTAATCTTAATTAAACATTCAACTCTTCCGCCATAGCGGCTATCAATAGGCAGTGCTATATAACTCTAATCAATGTTTTAAAACGTCCAGCGACAGCAACTATCTTAGCAACTAGTTACTAATATAAATAACAGCTGATAACAGCTTCCACACAAAATCAATGAAAATGAAACAAATGTGCCCTTGCACGAAAACCAATTCGATATACTAATTCACGAATATTAAGCGAACTGAAATCTCGGTTCAGATTTAAATAAAAGCAATTTAAACTAAAACAACGAAGAGCAGAAACGAATCGCTGCAATCGAACGTCCGCCTTCTTCTTCGGCCACCGTCGAACTCTCTTCTTCGAAAAAGACGCACTTTCAAAACGTAACTGCCTTCAGCAACGGCTCTTTCGACCAATGACGCTCGTCGTCTCATCACGCCTTCTATAACGTGAATTCCTATTTGCTCACATAAACATAGAAGCAAGCATAGTAAACTTCACATACAAACCTACCAACATTCCAATCATTTGCTATCTATGCTTCAATCTAGCCCTCTATCACACTTAGTTAATATTTTTTGGTTGACCACTTTACGGGATAGGTGTCCCCTAGGTCAACCTATTTTCATATTTTAATAAATAATTTTTTTAAAAGCAACTTATGAATTCATATTGTCAATGTATTTGATGACTTTGGCGACTAGTGTAGTAAACGTGTTTATAAGAACTTTCATACAGTTTCGAACAGAATAGAAAGGGACAAAACTGTGATGATGACATCAGACACAAACGGGCGCTGAGCCCACGGTTTACGATGATGATGATGATGATGATGATGATGATGATGAGGAGGAGGAGGAGGAGGAGGAGGAGGAGGAGGGTGATGATGAGGGTGATTGATGATGATGACGACAACGGCGACGACGATGATGATGCTATAATAACGGTATATTGTGGACGTATTAACGTTAATTAAGCGTAATTAATATTTTGACCAATCTGTCTGTTCGTTCAACTTCGTTGAACCTATAGGAAAAGGAAGGATTGAATCAATATACTTCAATTGCGACGTTCAATTGGTGACGCGAACCGGATCAGGATTTCCTATAAATTTAGTTCACAATTTCACTGACTGCAGGTTGCAGACAGGAAATGACTGTGGCGCGTCTCGAATAGCCCTCGTACAGAGCAAGTCTCTAGAGCTACCACGCCATGAAACCGCGTGGGAATTGACGTAACTGATGGCAATTGCCAATATGGCATCCAGCAGATGAGGTCGGGGGTGTTCTAGAAAGATGCCAGGGAAGAGAAGTCGAGAAATGTCGTACCAGCTCATTCTCTTGGAAAACAAGACGAACCCGTTTGCAATCTGGTAGGGATCTGGTCTGTCCTAAAACTGGGACGGTTCTAGGACGATTGACCTCAGGACGATTGATCATAATAGAGGCAGTGTTTAATCTAGACCGTTTCCGGGGAAAAAATCGCCATTTCCCCCCTGAAATTTTAAATTCCCCCCGGAAATTTTGGAATACTGCATGGACTAACAGCAGCCCCTAGCAGAATTTCCCCCGGCTTTGTCAGTTTTCCCTCCGGCCTTTTATCGCATAATACGTAAGAAAATCACTGTACCCTGCTCAATCTTTGTGCATGTTTGCTTGCCATCCGCACGATTAGCGTTTTGCATTTATTATGTTTTCATCAAATTTTAGTTGCTTAGTTTAGTTTAGTTTAATTTAGTTTAGTTTGGTTTAGCTTAGTTTAGTTATAGTAGCTTACTGCTTAGGTAGTTTTTGTCTGCTGTGCAGCCTGTGCACTAGCTTGCACGGAAAAAGATTATTATAAAAGGCGCGGCGATGGCAGCAGCACGGCGTGCCCTGGTGTCTGGGCTCGGGCTGCGAGCGACTCTCTTTATTCTCGTCGGGGTCTCAAGTCCGTCCTTAACGGCCGTCGAATTCCGTCTAAACCCGGTCATCTGGTCCGTGGGTCGTCGTCGTCGATCGTTGCAGCGCAGAGATGGCAAGCAGTCGGCCGTTGCCCGTCCGTACCGAAGGAGGGTCACCGTCGGGGACTTCATCGTCTTCGTCGTCGTCGGGGTCCGCTTGGTTTCCGCCGGCGTCTACCGAGACGGAGACGCGCTACACGAAGCAACTGGCCGAGATGGAGCCGTACTTCAGCGACGAGAACTCGGAGGACCTGTCCTACTCGGACCTCGACGCGTTGCCGGAGTTCGTTGTCGACCGGGCCCGCGAGATCATGAGCCTGCACATCGACCACAACCTGATCGCGTGCCTCCCGCCGGAGATCGGAACTTTCGTCAACCTGGTCAGCCTCGACATCAGCAACAACCGCATGAAGTACATCAGCAACGACATCTGCCAACTGCCGCAGTTGAGGACTCTCATCGCAAGGAATAACGCCTTCGAGGTGGAGTCAATCCCGAAGGACTTCGGACTTCTCCAGAGTCTGATGGTGCTCAACCTGAGCGGGAATAACCTGAACGAAATCCCAATGCAGTTCACGGAACTGACGGAACTGAAATGCCTCTATCTTGGTGCTAATCGTATCATGTCTGTGCCAAAGGAAGTTCGAAACTTGCAATGGTAGGATATATGTTCGAATTTCATTTATGGATCAGTATCTTGTACATTATGTACAAGGTAATTTATGTATTATGTATTTTGTTTGTTATTGCACTATATCTAAGGGTTCTTTTGAAGATAGTGTTTACTCACTTGGATAAATAAATAAATATATATATATGTAGATGATATATATGTAGATGATATATATGTAGATGATATATATGTAGATGATATATATGTAGATGATATATATGTAGATGATATTTATGTAGATGATATATATATATATATATATATATATATATACATATATATACAGATAGATATACAGATAGATAGATAGATTAGATAAATTAGATAGATATATAGATAGATAGATAGATAGATACTGGTAGATATTGGGAAAACTGACCTCAGACTTAACAAGCAAGCTTAGTTAAGTTACGCTAATGCAACTGGGCAAAATAGATTTTTGCTTGTGAGGATTTTTCGAAAGTTGAGGTTGCCATCGGGCATGGGGCGGCACTGGATAGGCTGTCTCCATATATTGCTACTTTGTATGACTTACCAATGATTACCAAGTACCAATCAAGACTATTTTTTGCATTCAAAAGTCAAAGTTCTTCTCAAGCTTCATGGACTTATAGGACTGCGCTGATCTCCATTGCTAGGCATACCATACCATGGATACGGAACTAGTGCATCGCGTAGCATACCTGTTTGACTTATCACAGTCATTTTTTTTACTGCTGCTCCTCATTTTTAGCAGCAAATGACTTATTTAAGAGTTGTAATAGAAATTTTCGTTGCAATGAGAAAGTTAATTGCTGCTACAGTGCAGTCATCTTCCAATTACCAGCATACGTGTCTTTTCAACCTTAAGTTGCCACCATTTACCATTCCAAGACTTGTAAATGAGAATCATTCATTTCAATGCTGAAATACAGTTGCAAATTTTGTATGAAAAAGAATATGGTTTCTATTTTTGGCAGAGTAATGCTTCTTGTGTTTTCTGAATGATCATTTGCTTAACAGTTAAGCTGCATCTTAATTAGATCCTGTTGTTTTTTTCTTCTTCTTGAGAATGTTTTATTTTCAATTTGCGTCCTGCCATTGAATATTTATGTGAAATTAAATATCTGCTTCTAAGGAACATTTATTCTGGCTTGTACTCAACTACAGTTGAAATAATGATTCTGTCAAGTGCTGTGTGTGCCTGATGCCTGTCTGAGTGTACATGTAGTTGCCACTGCACCTTTTACATCGCTGTGTGTGTGTGTGTGTGTGTGTGTGTGTGTGTGTGTGTTGATATAATATATTAGCTGCCTGGTGTTTGACTGTGTGCCTCTTGCCATGTGTTGCTAAAGGACCTTCACTATCTTTTGGCCTTGTCCAGGGACCTGATCAGCCGCTCAGCAGCTGATCACAGGGCTTAGCCACAGTTCATTTGCACCATATCCTGCTTGACTCTAAGTGGGTCAAGGCGAGGCACTGCTTGTGTGAATGGCAGCTGAACCTGTTTTGGACCTTTCAATTTGAGTCATGCTTTTAGTTTATTTAAACTTTGGGGATTTCTAGGGAAAAGGGACACAGTGCTGTTTATTATTTGAAAACTACCATTGCCTGTACTATAAGGCTACAGGGTCTAAAACTCTAAGATCTCACCCAAATGAGACTGCTTTTGGAGAGGGAGAGGGCCTGAGAGAGAGGCAGACAGAGACAGACAGAGAGAGAGAGAGAGACATACAGAGAAAGGAAATGTATTAAAATAAGGGTTGACTTTTTGACAAAGTTTTTAATAAGGTTTCTTACATTTAGCTGATGCCTTTCTCTTGCTACAGAATTGTAGCATGATTTCAAATTTCTGGCGTTTTCTACATTATTTTTTGTGCATCTAGCAATGGTAAAAGATTTTAGGGATTAATCTTGTACCATTCATCCTGATGCCTCTGTGCTTTGTTAAATTGTTACTTCCTATGTCTGCAGCACAATGCTTTCTGGTCATCATTGATCTTTCAACTATTGTCTATTGTCAACTATATTGTCTTTCAACTATCCTCTGCTAACTTACTTCTAAAACATGTCTTCTTCTGCAGGGAAATAGGCTCGAGACTGTTTTTTCTAACACTCTATCTGACCTCTCTGTCTCAGTCTGTCTGTCTGCCTCTCTCTCCTGCTGTCATGTTAGTCTCTCTGTCTCAGTCTGTCTGTCTGTGTGTGTGTGTCTCTCCTTGTCTCTCTCTCTCTCCTCTCTCTCTCTCTCTCTCTCTCTCTCTCTCTCTCTATATATATATATATATATATATATATATATATATATAATCTATATATATCCTGCTGTCATGTCATGCACTTGATACTAGACTTTGGCTGTCTGAAGCATTTTATGACATTATCCCATGAGACCTTGCTCTCTCTTGTTGTTTTCTTCTTTTTTATTCCAGTAAGTTCACATGAAAATACACATGCATGGACTTTATCTAGCAATGTTTGGTCACCTTTTTATAAACACAACATTTTATGTGATTACAAAACACAACAGCTAACCAAAAAATTATTAGCAAAATGCTTTATTGCACTGTGAAGCCTACAAGGACAGTATCTATTAATGTATTGTAACTAATTTGAAAATGTTTATATGGACCAACTGAAGTATATACTTATATGCATATTTTATTGTATCTTATGCACTGCAGCCCAGAGAGGACATGTCCTGTCTATCCTCCCCTAAGTGACAATAAATTTGCCATTTTCAACTTTGAAGCATCCTATCCAGTGTCTCAAAAGCGAGTTTTGCCTGCAAATGCTTCAAAAATCCTGATTTATATTCACTCAGTATTTACCTAGGATCTTTAAGCTGATAAACATTCCAGGATGTTGTAATCAGAGATGTTAGTCCTTGGCCTTGGTCCTGGCCTTGAAGGTCGAGTTTAGGATTCCTTGGTCCTGCCATGGCCTTGAGGGTTGAGTTCTTAGTCCTGGTCCTGGCCTCGAGGGTTCAGTCCTTGGTCCTGGTCCTTGAAATCAATCAGTGACTTGAACCATAAAACGTTGATCTATTAATTTAGTAATTTAGTCTGTAGGCCTAACGAGTAAGAACTCAATTTTATTATGTTTTACAACCTGTGTTTAATGTTTATGGCACCCATATAATGTTGCCACAGGGCAATGGGAGCAGCATATATATATTATATATTACAGCCTTTGCAGAGCAGACCAATAAAACCGGTTACACCCTGTTTCATTGTAAATATTTTCACAACCTCTGAGTCAAAATGCACGAAATTTGGCAAACTTATGCATTATTATATCCTGAATGTAGCCATTTAAGTTTTTCTTTCCAATTCTAAAGTGCAGCGGCATCACCTTGTTGAAACCGGGCTAAATGTAGAACGAGTCCATCAAAAATATGAGCTACTATGTTTTATTGCTAAAATTAGTAGTGCACTTTTTCCTTGGAATCAAATTTTCATGCATTCGTTAATGGTAATTGTGCTTCTTACCTTTGGGTGTTTCAGTTATTTACTTTATACTATGTATTGGGAATATGGCCTTCTGTATACATTTTAGCTATAAATTAATATTTAACTAGTACAGTATAGTCAAGTCCTCTGTCTTGGTCCTGGCCTTGAGGATTGAGTCCTTGTTGACATTTCTGGTTGTAATGAAATTTTTTATGAAACCATGTGTCTGGATTGAATCAGTGCTTGGGGCTATTTATAAATCTCATCTAAAATCCAGGACAACAAGACGAGGAGGGAAATGTTTGGTGTTTGTCACATTATATCTTTATTTATGGGAGTTTTGCATAAGGTGCCCTCATCTGGTTATCATCTTCACGACCATCTGCTCCAATTCTGTTAAGTTCTAATTTTTTGCAACATTTGAACAGCTGCTACCCTCTTCCAGAAATTGATTGTTTGATTTGAGTTCTGTGCCCCAAACATGCTGACCTTTTAGATAAAATGACCCTGCCCTGTCTTACAAACCCTCACCTTTTGGCTACCTCTACTTCAAATTTAGATTAAGTAGCTACTGCAGTACTATTATTAGAAATGCTACATAAATTCACAAGATCTTACTTACAGTGTCCAACACTACTGTCTGTTACATGGAATTGGATTTTGACATCTTGTTTACTCTTGTTTGGTTGTTCCACAAGATGTGTTCTAATCCTTTAGAAACATTGAATAAAATGCTTCAAGACATGCTTGTTCAAGACACCTTTCTTTGTTTTGCACGGATGGTTAGAAAGAGGAGTAAAAAGGCTCAACAATGGCATATATCTCATCTTCTTAGCTCTTATATAGCCTGAGATATCGCAAATTCAAAAAAATTACACAATTTTCTCAAAATTCGTAACCAATACTTAGGTGTTGACACAGGTGTCCAGGTTAGACTTCATGTATCTTCACCAAATGTTGACGGGTTTTCAAAGTTTTTGGTTAATTTTGTTCCACTGACATCCATCTACAACTCTGCCGCTCATCCGATGGGGGTCACCACTGAAAAACTTTCGCTACGGAGCTTTGAACATTTTTGGGGGCGGGGGTGCTATTTTTGCCCGTAGAGGACCCTACCCCGAAATTTCTTTGTTCTGCATGGATGGATAGAAAGAGGAGTAAAAGGCTAAACAATGACGTACACTTCATCTTCTTAGCTCTTATATAGCCTGAGATATCACAAATTCAAAAAAATTACAGTTATTTTGGAATAACGTTTTTTTTCAAAAATTAATTCCTCGGTACAGTTATGGTGTTTAAAAAATTTAATCCCCGGCAGAAGGGTTAACAAACCTTGGACCAAGTCCTAAATTTTAACCTTGACTATGCACAGTGTTTTTAATAGAAACTATGGCCAAGCCTCTTATGGTTCTGTTTGACTATGCTGTTAATAAATGCATACAACTGCATATGTGCATGGAATAGTTTTGAAAATACCATCTTCTATGCAATGTAAACCAAATTTCATGTTTAAATTTAAATTCAAGGAGAGGGTTTCTTATCGGTGGCAAATGCTGTTAAGATCTTTGTGTTGTTTGTTAGCAGCAAACATGGATTCTACTATTTAAATAATGGATCTTCTATTTTTATGCTGAGGCATTGTTCTCCTCAATGCCAGGCCATTTGTAGTTCCTTTGTGTATGCATGGTTTTACAGCCATCATGCCGGCTTTATGGCTACATAAACTTTGGAATTTGAGAGTTTGCTCAGCACTGCAGCATTCCTTATAGCTTACTTTGAGTCTGGATATGAAAAGCTCTTGCTTTTTACCAAGGCAGCAGAATGGAAATTGTCATTGCTTTACCGAATTAAAAAGTGTGTTTGGATGAAGCATGCCTGAAAGATGAAATATTGTCACGTGGTAGGAACTGATGTAGGCAGTGTTAGACTTGTGATGCTGTCCATTTTGTACCTCAGTGCCCCTGGCGGTGGACCTTATGTCAGTGGATTTGTTATAGGCTAATTGAGAAATTATTTAGGTATTTTGGACACATAATGAGAACCAAGGACACCATAGAAAAGGAGATTATGCTATGAATAAATGGAAGGAGGTATAGAGGAAGAGGAGGACCATGAAGAAGATGGACAGATGGAAATTATGAAGCAACATGCATAGCATTGGAGGAACTAAATCAAATGACAGAGTAGAGAAGAATGGAGGAAACTCATCCATGCTGTTACCAGGAGTCCATGTCAACAAGATGAAGAAGATGATGATGTTGATGATGATGTTGATAATGAATTGAGAAATAAGCCAGGAATTGTGATTGGCAGGAGGTAGGCTGCACTGTTTTGGAAGTGCCAATTGCCAAATAGTAAAAGTCCCAAATAATGCAACTGGGGAAAGAGACAGACAGCTCTTATATCAGCTTGATTGCCTTGAACATATGGGGTAGGGGGGAGTGCACTCACTATGAGGGTGAATTAAGAAATATTGATTCAGTTGAAATGTGGTAAAGTTCTGTAATTTTATGACCCCTGACCTAGCGGGTCATTGTAAACCTTAGACCTCATGACACAAGGCAGATCCTGTGACTTAAAGAACTGTATTGCTTCAGGGTTGATTGGGTTTGATATCTATTTTAAAGTGACCTTTGCAACAGAAATTGCTTTCTCTGTTATTCATTCAGCAGTTGAGCTATGGTGCACAGCAGTATCAACATACCGTATTATCTTGGGTATAATATGCACCTATGTATAATACGCACCCTTAGTTTCTAGAGTTATCATAATGTAAAAATTTTAATACTATGTATAATATGCACCCAAAATTTCCTATGGGAATCTCTATTAATTAACCTGGATAATCACAATTGTCTTTAAAATTCTGCTTAAAATTGGAAGAGTAGACAGTCCCCCCTCCCTGCTGGCAGCCATCATTTTGCCATAAAACAATAATAAGCCTACATCATTTTTAGCTATCAATGACAGAATGTCTATTTTGTAACCTAGACTATCACAATTTTCTGGCAAATTCTTTTTGAAAATTGATGTGCAAACAAAGTTCATCTCCACCACTGACCGAGTAGGTAAAATCTCGTATAAAGTGTGTGTTATATGCAGAAAAATACAGCTAAATTAAAATTATGGATGTTATGTACATGAAATTGTATGTACATAAAATTTACCTCTATGTATAATATGCACTCACACCTTGTACCGATTTTTAAGGGAAAAAGTGCATCTTATATGCGAGATAATACGGTAAGACAGAACCTTAGACAGCATTATAAAGCACTGGAGACTTTGTGGTCTGAGATAATTATCTTTGTAATTGTGTTGAATTATTTTGTGAGGGAATTCTACTGACAGGGGTACTTAATTTTGGTGCAGGATTTTTCTGTGTTGTGACTGATAATTAATTAGACACTTTCCACCAATGGTGGCTCCATGATTTGGCAACTGGGAGTGGGTGTTAGGGTGGCAACATCTAAGCGTGGAGAGCCAACTATTTTGCATAGACTTGGGCTAGTCTCGTGGCTTAGAATCATAGAATGAGTACACTAATGTATGGAGGGCCACTGGGTGGCCTAGCATTCAATGGGGGAGGGGCACGGGTCTCCTGTGGAACTGCCTCTGCTTTCCACTGATTTACTCGAGCTTCCAAAAAATGCAATCCCACATTTAGTGTGTATCTATGTAATAGCACTCTTAAATGAGTGGTCAAAATGTTGCTGACTAGCTATTTGACCAAATGCCAGCTGTATTGAAAAAGTTATTGGGTGTCACATATGATATTGAAATTAGACAAGCCTGACAGTGTTATAATAAGATAACCAGGAATATTGTTCATAAAGTGTCTTCAGATGTAGCAATGACTGGGGCAAAGTGAAACCAGGCAACAGATGCTTATAATATATTGAATGTAACACGTTTTGTTGATAGTAACCACATTTCTGTGGTTGTTTGAAACTATTAATTCTTTCATTGAAAGGCAATCAAGTAAGTTAATGGATTTACCATACATTTACCGCCACCACCACCGACCTCAGAGGTAATTTACCTGCCAATGGTGAAACTGAGTAATTCACTTGATAGCTGAGAGTTAATTTACCATTTCCTTTCTGAGGGAGGTATTGGTAACAACTTGTTGTGATCTTTCAAGGGAACATGAAGCTGTAACCTTTCATCTGAATTCTGGGGATCCAGTGTAATTAACAAAATAAAAGTCCTTCCTTTCTGTTGCTATTGCCCATCAGTCAGTGGTGCAAATCCACTGATACAAGGCCACATGGCCCTGTATCAAGTAGCATGTCTGTCTAACTTGCACAATTTCTACCACTGCTACTCCTCATTTTGTCACTGCCCTCTAGTGAGTGAAGGCTTGAGTCAACTGTAGGGCTCCTATGGGTATCAAACCCATGGTCTTTGGATCTCTGAGCCAATGTTGTTACCACTCTGCTGTCTTTTCCATTACATAGCATAATCGATTAACTGTTTTATTAAGTAATTATGATTAATCGTCTTTGGTAGTGCCTGGTATTTATAGACTTTGATACATGTGCACAAGAATATTATTATAAAATCAACTTCCTGTCCTATTATTGTACACATTGTCTATTGATATGTCTTGTGATGTAAGGATTTCTCACCAATTTTTCAGCCAAGTATGTAATGTGCAAAGCTACAGAACACTTGCAGTATACTGGGACTAAGCCTAAAGGGCTGACATGAGGCAGTCGGTCCTGTTGTTCTAGCATTTCTTTTGGGTCATTATCTGGGACTCCTGTCTCTTTCTGTCTCACATGGGTCTAATAGTAATTGAACCAAATGCTATGCCAACTGGTATATGTATGTGGGTTTGTGTGCCTGGGGTCAATATTCTGTCTGTATTTGAGTGGACCATCATCTATTCCATTACC
Organism: Metaphire vulgaris; assembly: GCA_018105865.1. Lineage (NCBI taxonomy): Eukaryota > Metazoa > Annelida > Clitellata > Crassiclitellata > Megascolecidae > Metaphire > Metaphire vulgaris. Next base: position 12,245,428 of record CM030864.1, on the reverse strand, counting down.
CACTTTAGCATGACCTCAGCAGGCACGTGATCTCAGGTATCTTATGTGTTATCACCCTAGGCAGGACTTCATGTGAATGTCAAGTGTAGGCCTTAGCAAGGATACGGTAACTGGATATCTGTGCTAATTAAGATATCCATGGCCTAAGTAATTGCGCAACAGAAGACATGCTTAGAGAGGATCTGTGATATTTGTAGAATATTCCTGTGTCTTCTTGTATTCAACTGTCTAATTCAGACAGGTTTAGCTCTTATGCTGTTGCTGATAATGATGATGATAATTGTGAGGATCCTGGTGGTGGTGGTGGTGACCATCAAGCACCTGTTAAGCACCTGTTTGATAATGCATTATCTGACTGATTGGTATTGACAGTCTGACCTTGTATTGCCATTTCTGTGACACTGAGGCTGGTTAATGGCAAACTTTAAATGAACAAATGCATCTGATGTTCCAAGTTGAACGTCTTCAGAAATCAGTGTTTAAATTAAACTGATTCATCATCATCATCATCATCATCATCATCATCATCATCATCATCATCATCATGGTGTGCCATATTTGATTCAAAGATTGGCAGTCACAATTTGTTGCCATTTATCTTGGTCTTCGGCCATTTCCCTCTGATTTTTGATGTCAACCCAGTTTTTTATGTCCTCCAGCCACATTCTTTGAGGCCGTCCATTTGTTGTTTTTCCTTCGTATTTCCCTTCCAAGACATTGTTCTGTGCACAATCCTCTCATTATATGTCCAGCATACTGTGTTTTCCTCTTAGCAATCTCTTTCATCAGGTTCCTTCTGTATCCCATTCTCCTCAATATTTCTTCATTAGTTATTTTATCTGGTTCAGTCTTTTAATTACTGGTAACTTGAACACTGTATTAGAAGAAGTTTGGTTTTGACATGACAACATTATGTCCTGGTCCACTGCATTGGGATGTATAATTTCCACTAGTGCTTTGGCCTCTGTGGCTTTTCTTAATCTGTGACCTGATGAACTATGTTTGCTTTTCAAATGGCTGCCTGGTAACTTACTCAGATTATTTGACCCTTGTGTGAACTTTGGTAGGCTTTTATGTCATTGAAAATTTTGCTGTGTCATTGTTGTTGAATCAAGCATAAGTTAATTGCTCAGTGTGTATTACAAATCCTTTCCTCATGATTGTCTGCGTGGGACCATTTGAATTTATAAAATTTCCATTGCTTTTGTAGTTTTGCAGTATGCTTAGGAGGTTGATAGACAGATGGGCTACTTGTCCCAGGTTGCATTTATGTGGTTTGAGTCAGATTTGAACCCAGAGTGCAAGTCAATAGACCTGAAGATTCCAAGTTACAGTAGAACTTTGTCATAAAGTACTTAGTGGGTCTGTAACATACTCACTTTCAAGCGCTCTCTCTCTCTCTCTCCCTCCCTCTCTATCTCAGGACCTTACATTGTGGTACTTTCGTTAAAATGAAGATATGGCGTAATTCATAGGAGTGAAAAACTGGTGATGAATTAGGTTTATTATGCGTTAACAGTAGATTTAAAATGAGAAAAGGTGGACAAAATTTGAAAAGTAAATTTCTTGGATTTAAATTAGTCGTGTGAAGCTATCAATGCAGATTTCTAAAATATCAGAGTTTTAACTTTAACTTTAAAAATTGAAACCCAAGAAAACTTTGTTTTGTTTCAAAGGCCTCAGAAAGACTGGCCCCCATGTAACTTTGTGTCTGGTGTTTTTGCACTTTGCTTAATATTTGTCTAAAGTTGTGCAATTTTCTAGAAACAGTTCAATGGGATGATCCATGAATTTTGTATTTCGTAGGAAGCAACATGTAACACAACTGCCACAGCTAGCTAAAGCTGTCATTGATTTTGTACCTTTATGTCCACTGCATTCTTCTCTTCACAAGGTGCCCTGTATACCTACCTTTGGTGACCATGTACATCTGCACCTCCCTGTAGTATAAATATAGCTACCTTGGTATTGTTATGTCTTGCTGTGATATAACAAGCTGTCTATAAAAGTCAGTCTATGCTTTCCTCTACTCGTTTCCTCCACCTGTCTGGTTATAGGTAGGCTTTAAAAATTTCAGTTGCCTTCTCCTTGTGGTTTGTTTCAGTATTCGGCTGGCGTAGATATGCCCCACTGTGTTACTGAACATTATTAGACACTTGTTTTCTTGAAGCGAGAATTAAAATCCCCATAAGATTATATTTGAATTCATTCAGAAATTGTTTTAACGCCTTTTTGTATATAAACTGTGTGCAACATAAATCTCTTTGTGATATTTCATCCCATTGTGTTCTGATTATCCAGCCTGGAGATACTGTATCTCGGTGGCAATGCGCTGCAGAGTGTCCCAGCCGAAATCGGTCTGATGCAGAGTCTCGTGTCGCTCGTCCTCTGCGACAACCGACTCGAGTCGCTCCCGAGCAGTTTCATCAGCCTCACCAACCTCCAGTCACTGAGTCTTCACAACAATCGCCTTTCCACTCTTCCGCCGGAGCTGATCCGCCTCAACCTCATGGAGCTGAGCCTTCGCAACAACCCGCTCGTCATGCGATTCGTTCAGGACATGACCTACGAACCACCGTCGCTCCTCGAGCTCGCGGGGCGTACGATCAAGATAAGGAACCTTCCCTATTCGCCTGAAGATCTGCCCGGTTGTCTAGTCGATTACCTGAATTCAGCGAATCAATGCGTCAATCCTAAGTGCAAAGGTGAGTGGAACTGGGATTGATTATCAGTGCACAGATAATGTTTGTCATCACTTCTGAGTTATCGTCCAGAAGAGGTGCTACATAAATGCTTTTTTACATTGCATCACATAAATTCTATCTTGAAAGCAGCTCTGGTTCAGTTTGAAAACGAAATTCCTGGTTTGATGTTCATGAAAATTTACCAATGACCATTTACTTGTCTTCAGGAAGTGATTGATGTCTTAGGGATTGTAATATTGGGGGGGGAGATAAGCAAGGATATTTAGGAGAATTGAAAACAGCTGATACTTTTAGAAATGTGGTCTCAAATTTCTGCAAATCTATTTGTGGATATTTTCATTTTGTCTTATTCGTGTCATTTTCTATCAATAATTTCTTTGGACTCTTGAAGCATGATTAGTTTGTGCAGAAATAATAATGTTTTAGTGTTAATATTGTTAAATGGGATAAGTTATGATCATTAAGACTGAGGGAAGGATTGCTCCTGATATGTTCTTGTTGTATTGGCAATATTTTACTTAAGGAGTAAAATGTGAATGAGGAGGGAATTTGAAACAGTGAGATCTGTGTTAACCTTGTGTGGATCTTCGCTTGAGCTTCAAGGACAGAGTCTGATAATGCCTTTTCTTCAGCACGTGATATAAAATTAGCACAGATTATATGTCACAGAAATTTGTACTTGTGGTGAATTTTGAACCTTCTAGTGTGTAAGTATTGCATCGATTAGATTAGATGAAAGACAATCTATGTCTACAGAATAACGAATAAGCATATTCTCTTATTCTTGCTCGATTGACAAATTAGTTGAACCAGACCAGAGTATCACTGTGTGATTTTGTTTAGGAGTCTACTTCACCTCACGAGTCGAGCACATAAAGTTCGTGGACTTCTGTGGAAAGTACCGTCTTCCTCTGCTCCAGTACCTGTGCTCGCCTCGCTGTACCAACGCTCCGATAAACGCCAGTTCGAGCACCGAGTCAGAGTCCGACGATGAGGCGCTCCCCGTCGCGACGAGGATGAAGAAAGTGCTGCTCGGTTGACCGACGTGCCGTTGCGCTTTCGATTTCTTGTCGGACGTGTCGAAAATTGTGGAGATGTCAGTCTTTCCGTCCCAAAGAATCGGAAATTGCTTTATTATATTAACCTGCATATGTTACACGTTGGCATTTTAGCGTACGTTGTAATCGTCGTTGATTTGAGAATTGGCATTAAAATAGTTCGGTTGTCTGTACGTGTTTGGGTTTCTGTACGACTGGAGGTGCTTTTTAAACTCTGTTGATTGTTTTATGGGTGCCAGTTAGAGTTTTGAGTTCCTTATGTCAGAAATAGCAATTTAAATACAGGGGTTCATCCATCATGGGACGTATGCAAAAAAAGGTAATATTTTCAACCCCCTCCCCTTTGCACACAGCGTACATATGAAACATCCTCAAAATCCAACCACCCCTCGCTCCTCAGTGCATATGTAGCATATGGATGGGCCCCAATCATCTGTTGGCTCTGCCTGATAGTAACTGACGAAGTTGATTATGAAAAATCATTAACTGAAATATATTTTCTAATAAGCAAAACGGTTTAAAGAATTTTGATAGCTGATTTATCAGATGAGTTTTTTTACTCGTTGTTCTGGTGCTTTGACTTTTAAGCTTTTGGTAGCTTTTGGTAGGCTACAGTATTTTTATTTTGACTGTTACATCGTCTCTTTCCTTGATCAGCAGTATTCTAAGACTAATTTAGATATGTTATTATTTACTATTGTCTGTCTCAGTTTGAATTTATACCTGGCTTAACATTTTAGTTCTGTGGAAACATCTTGCTTGGCTCCTGTGCCTCGGTCATTCTGAAAAATTATTTTCTTGACTGTTGGTCACTCCTTGAATTATATCAGGTCATTCACTCCATTTTACTGCATGACACTGCTGGTTGTAGCACAGGATTTTTAAATTTTTTAAATATATTATTATTGCAGATGTAGAGAATTCGGAGATTATTACCGGTACCTAAAGTACCCACAAAATAGCAATTGTTAGTGAGACTGCCTACAACTGAAAACCCATAAATTTTGCAGTTGGAATTTTAAAAAGTTTACATTAACAGAATGTGTGTGAATTTTTGCCTCTTTTCAATTTGTATTCTATAATTGTGTTTGTACTGTTAATTGTTGGCAGTTTATTACGCAAAACTGTGCTATATGCTTTGATGCATACCAAATATTATCCATACGGCTATGTAATTGCGCATTTTGCAAACATTATTATACCCAGGTACTCATTATACAAGTAAATATAGGACTTAACTGGTAATTGCTTGTATTTTATTTGTCCTATTCGATTTGTGCTTCACTTGCTGTCCATTTTACAGAGGACTGTGGAGTCTGAGTATTGGTGCCTTGATCCTTCTTAGTCTGTGATGCAGATTTTGGAGGTTTTGACTTGTTTTAAATTTGCTATTATTCGGTTCTGTGCTGGAATATTATAATATAGTGTGATTTCAAGTTGGCTTGTGCAAAAACTACTGGTTGCTTTTAATTTGAAATTTGATAGGTTCTGTATTTTCCTCTGGTTTGTATTTAAGTTTAGCCGTTTGCAGACAGTAAATTTACTGCCAGCTGGTATGTGCTGTAGAATATTAAATACTATACTTGTTCCTTTGTTGTTAGTCTTACTGCTCTTCTTTTCATCTATGGTGCTGGTTGTGAATACCACGTTTGAATTCTCTTTCAACTGTGAGGTGTTCTAGCTGTACTTGGTAAGATATAGCCACCATTATTGTCATTACTTATTATTATTATTATTATTATTGTTATTGTAAGTGGGAGTAATTATTAGTAATATAATAATCATCATCATCAGGTACTCTGTCTTGAGACAGGTTCAGGGCTCCATTGTTTCCATTCCTGTCTATGCCTTACCTCTTTGATTTCTACATTGGTTTTTGTGAAGCTGTGCATCGATTTTCATCATCACATCCAATAGCATCTTCCTTGGTCTTCCTTTTGTCTATTTCCTGGTATACATCCCTCCATTAGTATGTATTATGCTGTAATTAGTTACTGAATCATGCATGTATTGAATATTTCTTTACAAAGGTTTTTGCATAAGTAAGCTATGTTTGCTAGAACCTTCTCTGTATTGAATAGGGCAAGAATATCTGAACATAGTAGAATTATTAGTAGAATTACCATATTTTGAATTTCTTTGTGGCATTTTGAAATAATTACGATATCACGATCATTGCGTAAACTGCTTGTTACAAGCTCAGCATTATAGATGTAAATGCTATCAGTTTGAGAAGGTCTGTTCATGCCTCTTGTGTGAAAGATTCAAGTAGATTCTTTGGAATCAAGTAGATTCTCCTTGTAACTTACAATTTAATTAAACGAAATTCAGTGACGTGAACTTTTGATTCGCTTTCTGGCATTTTATTGCCTGTCTATGCAATTAATCAATTAATTAAAACTTGCTTTGGTATTGTACAGCATTAACTGTTCCTTTACTGTTACATCAATTCGAAATTTTTTGCATGTATTCAAACGCTATCATGCAATATCAACTGTTGGCAGTTCATTGAATATATAATAAAAGTTTATTTCTTTTCTTTACTCATTAAATTCAAGTTATTTTCTGGGTTTGTTGATGATCATTTTGATTGATATTGTTGAAATTGATTTTGATTGAATAAATTGTGTACAATCAATGTGGAACTTTCTATTCAGTTGAACAAAGGTCTCTTACTCTCCGTGACTTTCAAATAAATTTGAAAATCTTCATTAGCAAACAATTCAGTCGTTCTTGCCAAACTTCATGTATACGTAATGTCTACTTTGCTTCATATAAGAAAAGTAATCTAGTTGTAATTGATTATATTTATAATGAATTACTATTACAATTATTCAATTGCAGGTAATTCTGTTCAGAAAGTTATTGCCATTGATAACTGATAGTAATTGATTACTTCACCGCTAGGCTTGGGTCTGAAATCTGAATGCACTATGGTATGGTGTTTGTCAGAAGAATGGTCAAACTCATACATCTTTTTGAAAATCTTGACTTGTCTGCCGAAATAAATTTGATAGTGCCGGTAATGCCAATTTACTAGAATGAAAGTAAGTAAGTAAAATATCGTAGATTTATATAGCGCTAGGGATATGCCTAGTACAACAGTAGCTGCTTATTCTTGGGCGTTTAGCCTTTCTTAAAATAGCTACCGGAGAGGTGAATTATCAGCCGGGGAATGGTCAATATATCTCAAGGGCGGTGAGGCTAGGTTGCTATAGCTATGGAAGAAATTATTTAAGAATAAGGAACGATTTAAGCTTAGATCTCAATAGGCCTATATGAAGTTAATAATGCAAGACATTAGGACAGCACATGTCAATGTAATATAATGTAATGTGACACTGTGATAAATGACAGCACATGTCACTGTGATAAATGACTTGATTTGGCTGTAATAGATGAAATCATACTGAGGCAAATGTACAGTCATAACTTTTACTACAATTAGCAAAATATTATATATAAGCAATTTGCAAAATATAAAATAAAACATCGCGCTAAAGCAAAACGATATTTTGCAACCGAATTAATTAAAGACGCAATAACAAGAACGCGACAGTTTGCGTCTTTAGTTACAGCGTTTGCTCAAGATACTTTGATAATTGAATTTCTTCTATAATTTCGTTAATTATATTCTCTTTTATAAAAGAAACGATAGATTAGTAGTACTTTCATCTTTTATTAGTCTCGCCTATTTTGATGCGTTTGAATCTGGTACGTGTAGCCGCATTTGGACTCCCCCTTCTGGCTGACAATTTTATTCCGGGCTATAGCCGTATTACAGCGCTATATAAATTTACGAAATTTTACATACTGGCCATTTATTGTCAGAAGACGAAATTCACGCATGTTGAATTTATATAGCGCTTTGATCATGTGCTGATGATCGGCTTAATGAGCATATTGATGTCCGCTCCAAGCGATGGATATAGGATTGCCCAGGTCCATAATTACAAATAAAAATACTGTTAAATGTATGGCAAACTGTCACAGATTTGTCTTAGTGTGAGATGTCACTGGCATACTAAATTAGCTGTCACTTAGTGAATGCAATGTCGAACAGGAATGTTTTAAATGCGATTTTGCATTGGGGCGGATATTCTTTCAATCACTGCATAAAAACTATAAGGACGCCCACTCTGAAAATTTCACCATTAATTCCTCACAATGTAAGACTTATTAGCAAATAAAATCATAAATATTGTTGAATACACAATGGTCAAAATGTCAAATTATGTGCTATGATTGCTTCTGTTCTTTTGGTTTTCATACTCTTGGTGTACCTGTTGATTTGCCCAAGCAGAGCATTCAAAAGCCTAAAGTTTGGTGCAAAGATCATGTCTCTAGCTATCACAGAAGTGGAGATATTACAGTTTTACTGTCACGAGTTGGCACAGGTCGACCAAATTTTCATGACCCATAGTTTGGACATGGGTTGACCCAAAACTCTAATATTATGATTTTCATGGGGATAAACAGTTGTACAAATTTTCATCAAAATCTGAGGCGGTGACATTCAATAGCTCTGTTTATTTGATGTGGAATGCCCCTATACGATCTCAATCTATGTGTATTTATAAAGGTTTGACTGACTTCTTATATAGTAAAAAATTATTATCAGTAGAGATTTAATATTCCACTGCTTGTACAAGTAGTGTGATTAATTATTTATAGTCTGTATGAGGGGTGGCCAAACCCATAGAAGTTGCGAGCTGCAAATGACAATTTTCAAAAGCTTGGAGTTGTTTTGCCACAATTAGATATGAAAACAAGGTAGTGTGATCCTATTCTTTACAAAATTTCATTAAATCTCTGTTGCTATTTTTATTGGACCTATGATAAAATTGGCAAAAAGGCAAAATTATTACTGTTATGTGGCAATTGTATGCTTCTGTTGATCTGTTAATCTGCTCAAAAAAGGTGCTGAACTTTTCACGAGCTGTAGATTCTGCTAGAAGAGCCACATGTGGCTCACCAGCCGCAGTTTGGCCACCTCTGGTCTATACAAATTAATTGTGCAAAGACTAATGATATTTCTAGAAGGTATATCTTTTACATGAATAATATTTCCTCATCAGACAGTCCTCTCTTCTTGATATCTTGACGTTATTGTGCCTTGCTTTCTTTATCTTGACTGACTTCAAATAAGCTTTTAGCTTTAAAAAATACTCGAGAGTGAGTTTGTTGTGTACTTGCCTGTGGAAGGTTTTTGTTGTGCTATGAAATACCGGTAATGTTTTTATGCAACCGATGAACATTGCCTTATTTATATTGAAACAAAACAACCAAAACTCTAGATCAGAGGTATTCAACTGGCAGCCCGTGGGCCAGATCCAGCCCACCAGGGGCTGTGAAATGGCCTGCGAAGATACTGAAGCCATCAATAACTTTTTTTCTAATACACATGAAACATATTTAAATGCTTTTGTTTTCAACTTATCTGTTTTCTATTACTTATGAACTACCGGTATATTTTTGTTAACTAAAAAATTTTGAACCAGCCTTTGGGCACCATTTATAAAAAAACCTTGCCCTTCATGAAATTTAGTTGAATACCCTTGTTCTGGATGTCTGAAGAATAATGAACAACCGGGAACCAGCTTGGTTGTCTGGCCGAGTGGTAGGGAACCAGATTGCTAGCAATCAGTTGCTACTGTTTTGCTTTAGTATACCCGATCATAATCTTAAGACTTGTTTAGACATGTCCCGGATATCAGAAATTTTGATCTTGAATGCACTTCTTGGTTCTCAACGCCACTGCACCAGGATCATCTGCGCAGCCAGTCAGTTATATGCAGACACGCATAGATTTATATGCAGTGATGTTGTTTCGGACGCTTCTCTTATTATATTGACGCTGATGTTATTATGCGGATTGACTGACGGTTGTAGTTGTCAAGCGGCATGCCGATGATAGTTTTTCTGTTTATTTCGACCGCTGTATTTTTGAGAATTTGGGGCTTTGGTCACTTGAGTGGCACTTGTTGGATTGACCATTATGTGGACTTTTGGTCATGGCAGGACCTCTGCTTTCCAACCTGTTGGTAGCATGTTGCCTCCTCAGTGTAAGTAGACACTGCCTATTCGATACCATTGCTCTGTGCTGTGTAGTTATCAAAGACTGCAAATCTTTAAGACAGCAATAATGATGACTATGACAGTGATGATAATAATGATGATGATGAGGATGATGATGAGGATGATGCTAATAATGATAATGATGATGGTGATAAAGAAATATTTATAATTAGAATAATGATTATACACATTTATAATAATTAATTCTAATGCTTAGAAACCATAATATAATAATAACAATAGTAGTAGTAGTAGTAATAGTAGTAGTAGTAGTAGTAGTAGTAGTAGTAGTAGTAGTAGTAATAATAATAATAATAATAATAATAATAATAATAATAATAATAATAATAATAATAATAATAACAACAACAACAACAACAACAGGGTTTAGAGTGGTTCAGTAGGGTCTGCCTTGTGTAAGAGCCATAATCAATCAATGGTATTCAAAATCCAAACCCCAGAAGACCAGTCAGTAAATTCCAGATATCAGTTGTTGGGAAAGAGCAGTGCTTGCTATATATGGAGGAAGAGGTACCAATTGGAATGGAAGACTTGTGTTTTAAGCTTGGATTTGAAATTTAATTCAGTTTATAGGAGGATCCAACAGGCAGAGAAAGTGACAGCAAGTATTCTCTTGCTGATTTCATTGTTGGTTCACTTGACAACAAATCAGTGAATCAGTTAATTATTAGCAGATGCAAGTTGTTATGTCTCAGTAACTTGAATTTGGTCTTGAGCTGTGAAGTCTTGGTCTTGAACAATATTAATATGCAATATACCAGACCCTTTTTGTTATCTATTGTGGTAATCAGAATCCAGTGTTTTTGCTGGGATATCCAGTGCTTTTTTCTGAAGGATACACGCCGGAACAGCATTCCGGAACCTTTTTCTTCCGAGTTTTATTAATTTATAATTTATAATAATTTAATTACATTATTTTAATTATTTTTATAGCTTTTCCAGGCTGTGAATTACTTTAATTATTTTTAGGGTTAGGGTTAGTTTAATGATAGGCCTACTTTAAGTTTAATTATTCATACATGAAGATTCGTTCTGGCACCTTTTTTTCTAGAAAAAGAGCACTGGAGATATCCAACTGTTTTTTGGGGAGTGTCAGAAGTTGTGAATTTCCCAAAGCATTGTGAAATTGTTTCCTCTAATTTAGCTTTGTGTGGTGTTGAAATTCCCTAATCTCTTTCTCAGGAAAACCTTGGATCTAGGCAAAGGTAAGATAGTGAATAAATAGACCTACCTGTCTGAAGCATCCAGAAACTCATCTTTTATAGTGGGGACCTCTTTTGATGCCTTAGGCGAGGCGCTACATAAATATTCTGTTACATTGATATTCTACTTTACATTTATGAGAATTATAGTGACTAATAGTCTTGGATTTAATTTTGGTTGTAATGTATTCATCATTCTAGAAATTGAAAGCTGTAAACTGTGTCAAGTCATAGAAAGAAACATATTGAGTTTCAGCCAGTCCAGATGAAATGGTTTGCCATGGTCTGCCTTTATCTAGGGTCTATATTATCTAAGTCCATGTTAATTGGGTTTTACTGTACGTTTTTTATCTCTGCCCACAGCATTGTTGGCATGCTGTCTGTGCATTGCAAGTGTTGTGTTAGCAACAATCAGTTGATCTGAGATAAGGAAGAGAGATTGGACGCTTCACCTAACGAAGGAGTTTGGCCGAGTGAGAGTGAGAGTGAGAGTGCGTGGAGAGTGAGAGTGCCGATGTCTCGACATGCTGTTGAAATCAAACGGCACTTCAAATGATTGCGCTGTGCAATCTTTTCTGCCAGCTCCTTGGGGAAGTACGGTGCTGCTGCTGATAATATTTCCAATTAATTAGTTTATCAGCTCTTGATTAATTAATTACCAGCAGGCAGTTACGCTGTGGGTTTACAATGTGTAGAGGTGTGTGTGTGTGTGTGCGTGCTTGTGTCTTGTTTAGATTCTAAATGCCAGCACACATTTGGGATATGATGGATGCTTGGTCCCTCTGGGGATAAGAAGAACCATAAATAATAATGCACTTCTATAGCACCATTTATAATGTCCTGAGGCATCAAATGATGATGCTCCAGATCCAAACCGTAAAATGCCAGGTCAACCTTTATATCAGTCAGCGGGTGACAGGTAAGCAGGCTATGGAATGAAGGCTGTCTGAAAGAAATGACTTGTTCTATCTGGCTATTTATGCTGCACCAAAGGAGGCTGTGGTGGTTCTCTTGAAATTTCCTCTCCTCCAATTTAATAGGTTAACAGCGGGGTGAAAGAGACAATTGATAAAATAAAGATCTTGTGGAAATTTCAAGATTATTTTAGCGAGACAGTCATGCTTGCATGCATGGTTGAATATGAGAATAAGATTTCAGATTTTCTGTCTGTGTTAAGACTGAGTTTATCTACTTGAGGTTGAATTGTTATGGCTGAATTGATAATTTTCAGCGTTTTTTTTTGAATTTCTGTTTTATTATTGAATGATAATTTTTGTGCTGTGTTTCATTTACGAATTTCCTGGCGATGTGATGCAAATTTTTCCTCATTGTATTAGTCATTGAGTTTTACTTCATGATAGGAATCAAATATTCAGTATTTTGTAGAAATTCACAGCAATTGTATTTGATCAGTAGTTATGTTTTGTTGATACATAGATATGATGAATAATCAGCCATCCAGTGGAGGAGTCTACGGTGGAGGATTTAACGCTTATCCGTCTGGAGTTGGTGCCTATAACCCATCAAATGGATATTCTGCCTGTCTAGGATTCGAGTCTGTCAACGGATTTGGATTTGCGTTTCGGAAGAGAGCTGAGAGAATTGATTGGAGAAGATTGGGTCAGTTTTCTGGTTCTTCAAGTGCAATATTCTCCTTAATTTCTCTGTTAATTCATTTGCTTTGTCTGCTTGAATCTGATTTTGGACTGAAGCTACACTTGTGAACTTTTGACTATTTATTATTATTATTATTATTATTATTATTATTATTGTATTATTATTACTGACATTTATTAAGTGCAAGTTTGCAGTGCAGCAAATGCTCTTGAATGCCAAGTGGTGTTATGAGGAGGTTTTGAGAATATGTTTTGCACTTCAGTCTTTAATTCCAGAACTCTGCTAAATTAAATGTTTACCTTAATAAGGCATCATGTCTTTAAAAATGCTTGTTTTAATGGCAGATTTTTTCTTTGTAATTTTTAGAAAGTTCTGAGTATTTTGAGCATACTTTTAATGTACTCTAAGGCAAACTTAAATATTTTTTTTACTGAAACATGAATGAAGTAAGCACTTATGTTATGCTATTTTAGCATCACAGCACTGAATTGAAACTCTCTTAAAAATATATTATATCAGGGTTTGCCATAAAAATCTAATTTGTATCTTGATTTTTTGATAAAGTGGCATATGATTAGATGTTGGTTAATTTTTAGAGATTTAAAGAAATATGATTTGATTTAAGTCTTTTTCTGGTCACAGCATCTGTTGACGTCGACTCAGTTGCACGGAATCTCGACTTTCAAATTCTTCAGGACAACATTTCTAACGTCGCCTTCTGCAGTCTCGAAACAGAACTGGTAGCTAATTACATTATCACATCCTCAATTCCTATAATCAGATTGTAATGGTTTTGGCTTCAACCTATTTATTTATTTATTTATTCTTGACAATTTTTATAGCGCCGTAAACATGACATAGATCAAAATCAAAGGCGCTTTACACAAATTTAATTAACCTATGATCAAACCAATCAATCAATTAATCAATCAATTAATGGTATCACTATCACAATGCCCAGGGCACGAGCTGAAATTAGAGCCAAGTCAATCCGGAAAAGTCAGCCAAATTGGTGGAGAAGCAATCTAAGCTGGATAGGTTTACCAGTAAATAAGACTGAAGAGGCTCTATATAAAAACTATTACATTACACTACATGGGATCCAAGTAGTCAACTAGTGACCTATAAAAGTCTCTATAATGCTGTCTGTGTGGCACCTTTTGCTCCAATCACTATTAATCTGGTGACTTCAAGCACTTTCAATGTCCAGTCTGCATTGGTGTTATTGGATAGGGTTTGATAGTGCTCAATTTGAACTTCTAATGCTCAGTGTCTAATGTTCTTTTAAAGTGCCATTGGTTGATTTTGATCATTGATGTGCTGTGTCGTGTTTGTTTATGTCGTGCGACGAATGGTTTTGTTAGGATCTGCGATCTGTCGATCAAAATTATGTGAAACTGTTCAAACTATCTCAGTTGATGATCGAGTACCTGTTGGTAAGTACAAAGGGCAGTCATTATTCTAATAACTAAGTAGGTAAGTAAGTAAATGAGTGAGTAAGTAAGTAGGTAAGTAAGTAAAATCTCATGAATTTATGTAGTTCTTTTGAAAGCAGTGTTGTAGAAGCACTTTATTCTTAGGTGCTTAATAGTGTTATAGCATTGAACAATATAGAGCTTCTCAGACCTTGCTTGAGAGTTTAGCAGAAAAGATGGACTCAATCAATCAATCAACCAACCAATCAATGAATCAGTCTCAAATAGTCTGGCTTTGGTGAGTCAGTCAATCAGTCAGTCAGTCAATTAATCAATCAAGCAACAAGTGTTGGTCTTTGGCCTTTGTAAAAAGGCAGTTTAACAAATTAGTGAGACATGTCCTTCAACTTTGTTTGCTTATTTTGCACCGTGACACGGGCTGAGTATTGTCTGCATTTTCAAAATTCTAAATTTTGTGTTGTAATTTTAAAATAACTGTTGTGATCATTGTCTCTGATTTACTTGGACAGTCGTTTTATCTGAAAGCTGTGTCAAAATTAGACAAAAAAATTGATCGCAGCATTATTGGTTTTATTATGAATAAAATATTTCTATAATTAATTCATTTCTGGATTTTCGTACGTTTTTGTTGGCGCAAAATGTATTTCCTGATATGAATATTTTTATAATTTCTATTTTCTTATTTTAAATAATAAATTAGGTATATTTACTGCATTTCATCGTGACATTGTATTTTGGTTTGCAGCACTCACAAGATTATCTGTGCTCAAAGATGCAAGAAGTTCAACAGGAATTTATCAAAGAGAAATCAGTATGTAAAATACTTCATGTTCAGTTGTTTATGACGAATTTTGTGCTTCTTTGACAAATTCTATTGCTTTTATAATTCCAATTCTATGACTGCACAATAGGAATACACTAGATACTACTTTTGGTCGCTAGTGACTTAACCTCAATCAATACTTGTTAGTTGGCCTGGAATGACATCAGGGCTGACATTGCCCCTTTTGCTTCTCATTTGCAGCCCCAAATTCTTGAAGGAGAGTTTCTTCATGAGAAAGCTACTTAATCTGTGCAGAGATTTTGTGAAATTTGTGAAAAATTCGCACCGGCAACATTTGAAACACACTACAATCAAACATTTCACTGATTAAATTTTGGTTCTGTCATTAAGTTATAATGATCTCAAATAGTCTGGCTATGGTTAGATGGGAGGGTGTGATCTTCCAGGCACAGGACTTGATCCATGGCGATTGGCCATTATGTCGCTGTATCATCAAAATGAACATAAAAAAACATAAACTGAAGACTTGGCTGTTTGAGATGAGCTATTCTGTTAAATCCTTACCTATATTATTCATGTACTTTGTAATGTGTTCAAGTAGTCCTTCTAGGATGATTTACCACAAAAATCTTAACTTTCAATAAATAAAATAAATAAATAAAATGCTTGGCTTCGCTCAGAAACTTGTAATAATGAAGCAATTCTTACATTCCACCGATTATTATTATTGTTATTTTTTTAAAATATTTTTATTATTATTACTATTGATCATTTCTTATAACGCTGTGGCTTGGCACACATCACTTGTATGAGATTGGGGAAAGACGAGTCTTAGATTCCGTTTATTATTATTATTATTATTATTATTATTATTATTATTATTATTATTATTATTATTATTATTATTAAAGACAATTTATATAGCACAGTAACATAACTGGAGCTAAAGGCAAGAGTGCTTTACAAAGGAGTCACTTATAAGATACGGTTGATTGAAACGATCGATTATGCATTTGGTAGGTTGTTAACTGAAAGATAAATTACTTATTTCTTTTGTAGGAGCACGAAATGACAAAGAAGGAAGTACTTGAGAAAATGAAAAATGAAATCTCTGATCTGAAGAAGGAATTGAGTCAGCGGAAGAAGATCATCGCCATTCAACAGCAGTTGTTGCACAACGGAAATGAAGCCATTCACACGGTTTCTCCTCTTCTATTTCTGTTGCTTGTAGGGTTACAGCAAGGCTAATACGGAGACCTTATGGTATCCACGTTAAATGGAGTGGATGCATTGATGTACACTGAACAGCATATACAAATGTTATGGAATTTACAGAAAGTGCAAGTTTCTAATTCACTGAAGTTTGATAGATTTGGTGTGCCATACACTACTAGATTAAGAATAGAGTTCAGTGTGTACATTTGTCTCTATTGTTGGATTTGTTTAACTGTTGAAAAAGACAAAATTGGAGAAATGATCATGTGAATATTTCTAATGAAAGTGGAAAGTCCTGAAAGTTTTCCTGCATTTGGTTTATGTGTCAGATCTCTTGTGTGAGTAAATAAGCTGTGACCTTGATTCAAAGCCACAGCCTAAATCTTCAGTTACTGAACCCAAACATAAGCTTCTTGTTTGATGACTCAGTTACATTATCGCTATCAATCAAAATAAAGTAAAATGTGGTTATTAAAATATTTGCTAAAATGTCAGAAGACAAAATATTGTTACAGAACATTGGCCAATTTTAAATATCTACAGTGCTAGCAATACTAATGTATATTATTGAATAAATTATATCGATTTTATAAAGCAAATATTGTACTAACAGAGGTTATAATATTCTAGGTTTAGACATAACAGAGTCTTCTGTGACGTTGTTTGTTTTAGTGTCAATTCTGCTCAAAGGCATTTGTGAATCACAGTTTTCTCCAGGCGCATCTTTCCAGGCGTCATCCGGAATATGCCGGGCAGCAGGTCTACAACCGCTCGCCCGAGCTCATCAAGAACGCGCCTCCGTTGAGCAGCGCTGCCCCGCCTCCGAGTCGCGAGGTCGAGAACGAGTTGCTCGAGATCAGAGAGCGACTGCGGCTGACCGAGTCGCAGCTCGTCGAGGAGAGAAACGCTCGCAATGCCTTGGCGCAGAAGGTTAGTGCGCTTGTGTTGTCGCTACACTTGAAGCAGCACAATGGTGCACTATCATCTGCGATGTTCTCCTGGCTTTTGATGATGCCATGTCTCGCGATATTTCGATTTCTGTTTTAAGAAAAAAGATTAGAGAAAATAGAGACGTGATAAAACGCATCAACAATAAATGGAGAAAACTTTCTAAAAAAAAGTGTCAAATGTCTCGTCTTTCACACGCATTGTCGTAGGCACAGGTCCCCCTCAAATTTTTGGACACATAAAGAAAGGGCAGGACTGGAAAATCTGGTAATAACAGGAAAAATAGAGGGACAAAGAGCAAGAGGAAGACAGAGAATAAGACACACAGACAGCTAAGAGAAGAAACAGGAATCAAAGAAGACATCGAACTGATAAGAACATCCAGAAACAGGAAGAAGAAGAAGAAGAAGAAGAAGAAGAAGAAGGAATTTTGCAATATTATAGTTGTTTACTGGATTGCCTCTTTGTTTAAATCTCACTTCCTAAACCAATGGGGACTCTGATTAGACATATTTAAAGGCACTGTACTTATGCCCTTATTATTTTATTGTTATTAATTATACCATTACATGTACATTGTACAGCAGAGTCTTAATGGATCATTGGCCTTTGTAGTGCATGTGTATTCCTTCTTTATTATATACATATATATGTATGTATATATAAAAATTAATATATTTTATATGCATATACACTGTATGTATATAGATTTCTTTATGTGTGCATATCAGTAGTTGTGATTTTTGATTTTTCAGGATCATAAGACAAAGCAGCAGCAAGAAGATGAAATGATTAAGAAATTCGAGCTGTGGAAAGAGACTCAGTTGGATGAGCAAAAGGCACTACTCAGTTTTTGTATGACCTTCTTTAGGAGAGTCCAAATTTCTGAGGCATATAAAGTGACTTATAGAATACTATCGGTATATTGAAATCTTAGTGGTCATTGATTTTATGTTATGCATTTTATCCGTTGACAGTTGTTACCGCTGTAGTTTGTTGTTATGACATCTTTCCATGTTGTTGTATAGCATCACTGATATCCTGTTTGCCGTGTTTTAATTTTGTTTTTCAGGTTGAAATTGATAAAGTGCAGAACATGTTCATGAGAGAGTTGAAGAACCTGAACAGTAAACTGCAGGCTACGGAGGAAAATCTCGAGGAGTTTAAACACAAGCGAAGTTTGTGTTGCATTTCAACAGTTTCTATGCTGTTATATTTCTTGCAATAAATATCTGTACAATGCAACTGAAGGGTTGCAGTTTCTTTTATTATTATTATTATTATTATTATTATTATTGTTGTTGTTGTTGTTGTTGTTGTTGTTGTTTTGTTATTATTATTATTGTCATTATTATTGGCACATAAGAATAAGAAGCTACCACTGTACTACTTTCCAATGTGCTATATAAATTTATGAGATTTTACTTACTTACTTATTACTAATATTACTATTTCGGGTTTGACCTTTCAGTTCAAGGCTCGATGCTTGGATCACTGAAGGACGATGTCGACTCCGAAGATCTTAAGAGACAGAAGAAACGAATGACGGAAGAAATGAGGAAAGAAATGCAAAATCAAGTTTGTCTTTCGTTACTTTTTTAAACAGTTCTATTGAATGGATAATATTGAGTCATTGTCACTTTTGTGGCTTTTCATTTGAGTGATTATCTTTCGAATGACAAGCTGCAAAGAAGTTTTGAGTGACAGCAAATTATATGTGATTTGAGTGACCGATCATTTGAGTAAGATATTGGAGTGACACTTTTAAGCGACAATAGCACCTAAGAATAAGCAGCTACTGTTGTGCTGCTTTCCAAGGCGCTATACTATGCTTACTTACTTACTTAGTGTTGTTGTCACCCAAATGTTGATCAGGTAAAGTGTCACTTAAAGCATGCATCATTCATTTGTATGTTGCTTCACTCAATTGAACCCCTTCCTTCTTTCACTCTCACAGAGGACATGCATTTGAAGTCATTTGAACCACCATTTTTGTTTATATCTATTGGACAAATGGTCAGATAATAAATACTTTACCCAAGAGTATTTGGCCAAGCTTGTTATTCTGACTTTAGAATTGGGGGGTGGGGGTGGAGAAGGAGAGGAGGAAAGTAGAGTAGAAGATGTATTTTACAATCTGATTTTGCTTCTGTTTTCCTGGTTGTCATTTTTTTGTACCAAATTTAAAATCTTCAGGTCAAGGGTAAAACATTTTAATGAAAAGGTCACAGATTTTCATCTGAATAGCACTGCCATGGCTGCTATAATTTTATATATATATATATATATATATATATATATATATATATTAATAGGATATATATATATATATATATTAATAGGATTGCTAGGATATAGATAGATGGCGCTTGTATGGCTGCCTGCAGGCAAATGTGCCTGCCGTGTGTTTTTTGCGAACTTTCGAGGGAATTATACTGTTCTTACAAGCGAGCTGTGACTATTTCTCTCTTCCGGATCCTTGGATGACTGTGGAGTGATTGAACCGGGATCTGTCGAGTTAGTATCGAGTGTAGCGTCGAAAATATAACGGACGAGATATACGAGCGTTAATTCGGAATTACTCGCCAGTCGAATCGCACCTGTCAGTTCTGTAGTTGACTCACTATTGTAGTGTACATAGGAGATCAGTTAACTCGTCGATTGTGATTCTCGTTCACCTGTGGAATCTTGAGTTTAGCCACTCGTCGCTCGTTATTTAGTACTTAACGAACTTGATAGCTGCTGTGATGTCTTACACTGCATCGGTGAAGTTACTTGTTTATCAGCGAGCGGAGCTCCTGGAGTATCGGTATCTGCCTACACAGAAACCTTCCGCCGCAATGCAGCGTCGCCTCGCTCATCTGTTCTCAGCTCGCCTGGTCAGGAGGAGTGGAGGACGAGGTGCAGGGGCCGACAACGGATCAAAAGATCTATCCCCGTGCGATTGACTCAGGGACAGCGACGGCTCAGGGTCCCGATCGCCCCACTCGCATCGTCCGGGAGAACCTCGTAACGCACTGGTCTACCCAAGATTACAGCGCCACACAGAACCCCGATACGGCTGCACAAGGCGGCGCTACTGAATATCCGTTCGATCAACAACAAGGTAGAGAATATACCCGATCTATTTTCTGAATTGGAACTGAGCTACTTAGTTCTGACGGAGACGTGGCATGAGGATGCCGATGCGGTCGCCATAAAGAGACTGAGAGGCATGGGACTGAACGTGATAGAGGCCGCCGTGACATACCCGTGTGGCACGGGGCTCGACGATGCACACTTCACTAATCATGGCGGTCTGGCCATTGTCTCGAAACCAGGCATCAACTTTTCCAAGATAACGACTGGGTTAAAGATGAAGACGTTCGAGCATCTATGCTGCCGAGTCAGCGGACAACAAACATCGCACATCATCGCCGCTGTTTATCGACCGGGATCGCAGGCGGTGTGTGATCAATTCTTCAGAGAACTATCGATCTTTCTCGAATCGCTTGTGGCGTTCAACAGCGCCATATTGGTCGTCGGGGATCTGAATATTCGTCTGGATAGGCCCGATGAACGAAATAGTCAGAGGTTCGTCCAGATCATCGAGGCCTTCCAATTACGCCAATTAGTGACTGAGCCTACGCATGACCGAGGAGGTCTACTCGACATCGTAATAACGACGGATGAGGAGCTCCGGAGGATGTAACCGTGATCCAGTCTGGACTGTCTGATCACAAGTTGATCCGATGGTCGTCGCGCGCACACACAACCGAGCCCAGAGTACAGAACAACTATGTGTCGAAGCTGGAGGAATTTCAACTCAGAACACTTTATCTCGAGGCTCCAGATGTCAGCACTACATAGACCTGTGGATGCAGAGACGTCCGTCTCTGTACTGGCAGAATGCTACCACTCGGAGATAACGAATATTCTCGACGAACTAGCCCCAGTGAAGCTGATGTCAGTGCGTGTTAGACCCCGTCGGCCTTACTATGATGACGACTGCAGGCGTGCTCGGCGTGAGGCTCGCCGTAAGGAAAGAGTCTACCGGAGATATAAAGGATCAGAAGGAGAAGCTAGAGCATATGACTCATGGCGCACTTCCCTTAAAGCAAGTAGGCGCCTGGTGAGGAGGAAGGGACGTATGTACTGGAGACGGGTATTAGACTCCTCTAAGAACGACTCCAAGGGTACCTGGAGACACCTCGACAGCCTACTCGGGACAGATGCCACTGGCCCGAGCCAATCCTCCGACTTCACTTCTGAGCAGTACCACCAGTATATGGACGAGAAGATCAGTGCAATCCGGGAGAGGACGTCTGGTGCCGGGCACGCAGTCTACTCACACTACTCCGGCCCACTCCTCACCGCGTTCTCTTCCCCAACTCAGGCGGAGGTTGTGGACACGATACGGTCAATGCCAAATAAGCAATGTTCGAGTGACCGCTGCCGACGTGGCTATTGAAGGCTTCGCTCGAGGTGCTTGCACCATTCTTAACGACGCTTCTGGAGAAGTCCCTAAAGAGCGGCGAATTTCCGGAGGCATGGAGGCATGCGATCATTCACCCGCATCTCAAACGGGTTGGACTAAATTGCGCTGAAGTCAAGAGCTATCGGCCGGTCTCTAATTTGCCATTCCTCTCCAAAGTACTGGAGAGACTGGTAAACAAGCAGCTGGTCGCCCATCTAGACTCGAATCGCCTGATGCCAAGGACCAGTCCGCTTATCGGCGTGGCCATTCCACAGAGACTGCGATCATGAAGGTCTTTGGAGACATCGTCGACGCGACCGCTGACGGGCAACTCGCCCTCCTCTGCTCACTGGACCTTTCGGCGCATTCGACACCGTCGATCACGATATTCTCATTCACCGGCTTGAAAGGTCCTATGGTTTCAACGGACAAGTCTTGGCGTGGCTGAACGGTTACCTGACGAATAGGACGCAGTCGGTTTGGTGGAATGGCTCCATGTCTTCCACTCGTCCGGCCCTCTTCGGGTACCGCAGGGATCGGTCCTTGGACCGCTGCTATTCGTCCTCTATGTCGCTGACATAGGAAGCATCGTCTCTTCTGCTGGGCTGTTGTCTCATGCATACGCGGATGATAGCCAGATATATGGATTCTGTTCACCTGATGAGACTGATGAGCTACGGGTCAGGATACTTAACTGTATCTCTGCGGTAAACCATTGGACTGCAGTGAATAGATTAGCCTTGAATCCCGACAAGACTGAGCTACTCTGGGTCAGCACCCCCAGGAGGGCGTGCATGATTCCCCGGATCCAGTTCTCGATCGAGGGCACTGAGGTTGCCCCAGTAAAGGAATTGCGCTTATTGGGAGTCACCCTGGATGAATCACTGACGCTCACTGGTCACATTAGCAACGTGACAAGGTCATGCTACTATCATCTTGAAAGATCGTGAAGATCCGTCGCTACCTCACAATCGATGCTACGATACAACTAGTCAGGGCGTCCATCTTATCACGACTAGACTATTGCAATAGTATTTTGCTTGGACTCCCAGATCGTCAGCTGAATCGGCTGCAGTCAGTTCTGAATGCGGCCGCTCGTGGTGATCTTTGGTGTCAAGTGGAACGAGCACGTAACACCTATACTGAGAGACCGGCTCCACTGGCTGCGGATTCGCAAGGATCAAGTACAAACGATGCTGGTTGACGTATCGAATGCTCCGTGATCCCACCTGCCCGGACTATCTAACGGCGCTGATCGCATGCCTCACGACGACCGACGTGCGTTCACGACTCCGATCGAGCGGTAGAGCTCGGCTGTTCATACCACCTCCGGCCAAGACTGCGATATTCGGGGAGAGATCGGTGTCTCGCGGGAATCCGGCTCTATGGAACGCACTGCCGGACGACGTGACAGAAGCGACTTCTCCTGAAATGTTCGCCAGAAGACTCAAAACACACTTTTTTAATATTTCGTACAGTTGAGATATTGTATTTGCTGTAAAGTGCTCTTGTTTTTGACAGTTGTCATGCATACTGCGCTATATAAGTTGTCAGTTATGAATGAATGAATGAATGAATATATATATATATATATACACACACACACAAATTGCATAGCACTTGTAAATATGCCCATAAATGATGTTGGAATAGTAGTCATAGATATTTTGTTTTCTTAAGAGTGTTTGATGTGCACTTTCTATGCATGAAATACATATATATACTGTATAACAGTGTATATATATAGTACATATGTTTTTATTGTATTATGTAAACATATTTACAATCTAGAAATATATTGTATAATAATAGTTTTATTAACAATAGTAATAATAGTAGTAACAAGGGTTTAAAGTGATTCAGTAGAATCTGCCATGTGTGAGAACCACTATGTTCCACCCTTCGATCCATTCAATCACATTATAATCATCTTTATTCGTGACAAGCACAGCATAAAAAGTAGTACACAACCAGTAGTACACAACCAAGGAAAACACAAATCAACTGAACAAAACTAAATAATAATAAAAATAAAATAATAATAATAAAATAAACCTAATAATAAACAAATAAACTAAGCACAAACTTTACACAGTACAGCCTCTGACCTCAGACAAATCCTAGTAATGCACTGAGCAAAGTACAGTGGCTTCTTCTCATATCTATTAACAAAGGATGTTTGTCGCTTTTCTACAATAGCATGCATACTATCCAAACCCGTCAGGACTCTGATATACTCGACATTATCTGCCTCACATGTTTTAAAAATTTTGCACACAACTACTCGCTGTATGCTTTACCCTCTTGTCTTCTAGTCAGTTTGTTTCTGTACTCTCCTTCTTTGAATAGAATATCTACTATGTATAATAGTATATGATCTATATAAATATATATATTTTTTATTTTATTTCAAGGTTGCTGAAGTTGAGATGAGAATGAGAAATGAAATTCTGGAACAGGATAAAGCATGGAAAAAGAGGATGCGAGACATGAAGCATGAGGACAACCAGAAATTGCGCCAGGTAAGATGTGCCCAGCACCATGGTAGTCATGCACAGGGCATTCACATAATGGTCGCTGGGCAAGTATGGTGTAAGGGTAATAATTGCACCGGGAGTGACCCAGAAGCGTGAGCGCTCATGACACTAACTCTTGGCCACCATACTCACGCTCCCAATCCCAATTGCCAGAATTTCTTAGGGGAACTGTAGCTTAAGATTGTTTGGTTGATTGCTATCAGGATTTTAAGCTTTGAGTTGTCTTTAGACAAAGACACTCGAGGACATGGACAATTGGCAGTGATGGTCTTATCAATCAATCAATCAATCAATCAATCAAGAAACTTCTGTGGCGCCACTATCATAATGCCCAGGGCATCAGCCGATGTTTTCGTTTCACGGAAATCACAGACTGGCTGCTTATGAAGTGGCACTATAGAAGATTAGGGCATAATTGGATGAAAATTGAAATGGTTTTGCTTTCATATTTGTTTGTAGTTTGTAGTTTTCTGTTGTTAAATGTCATCGTTTTCTTTTGATGCATTTCAGAAAGAGGAGGAGATGGATCGACTGAAGGTAGAAGAAAACAGGCGCAGACTGAAGGACGAAGACGAGAGACGTCGCCTCAAGGTAAATTTTCTAAATGCTTTGAGTCCATAAGAGTTTCACAGCTTGACACAGCTTAAATAGCATCAAAGTAATTAATGTGATGTGTTATTGCAGATATGCAGTTTATTCTGCACCTGGTTTCCAGACACCATTGATTCATTGTCATCAAGTTCTCTGTCCCGAGACAGGCTCAGGGCTCCATTGTTTCCATTCCTCTCTGCGTCTTGCTTCTAGACTTTGATTTCTGCATAGGTTTTGTGAGGCTATGTATCTGTTTTCATCACCCAGTCCAATAGCATCCTCCTTGGTGTTCCTTTTGTCTTTTTACCCTACTATACTTCCCTCCATTGCTGTTCTCAATCATCCCTATAATGGCCATATCTGTTTAGTTTATAATTTTGGCTTTATTTCAGCAACAGTCTTGAGGATTGCTGTTAGAATTAAGTTGTGTTAATTTTAAACTTTGATTGGAGGGGGGGAGCAGTTTGCTTCATAATAATGTTCTTTGCTGTTTTTTTCTTAAGGATGAAATGTCAAGAATGGATAGCAACAGAAGGGGTCAAGTAAATGAGGTAATGACGTCTAACTAGTAGGAAACAATGACACATTCTGATTTTCACTTACTTATTTATATTATGTCTGGGTATATTTCTTGCTTGAGAATCGCTGCTGCTTGTTGATGTGCTGTCTTACAAAGCTGGAGAGAGAGACAGACAGACAGACAGACAGACAGACAGAGACAGGGAGAGAGACAGAGATTGGCAAAGAATTAGAGATAATAATAATAATAATAATAATAATAATAATAATAATAATAATGACAGAATTTTTAGTAGTTTAGTTGGATTTCTCCTGAGTTGAAAAGAGGAATAAGAAGAAGAAGAAAACTGGGAATTTAATGTTCTTATGTTGTGTTGACATTTGTATCTTTTATTAAATGCAGCCAGAGGTAAGAAGAGAAAAGACAAGTGCAGCTGCAGTGACCCGGTTGTCCGTGCCAAATGCAGGAGTCAACGTCGACTCGGAGTCAAACGACGAAGGACTAGAGTCGGAAGAAGATAAAAATGAAGATTATCACCGTACGTTTTGTTCAGAATTACATGCATTAGATTATAATAAAGTCAGATTTTACGGTTCAAATACAAATAATGGTAACTGTAAATTTTGATTCGTCAGTTTGAATATGAAGTCACAGTATTACTGGCAGATTTTGTAGCTATAGAAATTGTGTTTCTTAGAGCCAACTGATATTATGCATTATTTGTTTTTATTTAGGAGTGCTGGAAGCACAGGCAGCTCATTTGAGGACATTGGAAGAGTAGGATGTTCTTATTTTTGGTTCTTTCTTCTCTATTGCTTCGATTCATTTTGAAATGTTGATTAGTCGCCTGTTACACTACAGTTTGTCTTATATAATACATATAGCTATTTCAAATATTTCAAGAAAGATTAAGAGCATAAGAATAAGCAGCTACTACTGTACTACTTTCCAAAGCGCTATGTAAATTTACGAGATTTTACTTACTTACTTATATAATTTGAGTCTCTTTGGTGATAGTTTCATGTCTTGGGCACAAGGCACAAGAAGTGAAAAATATTTGATACGATGAAAGAGATTTGGTATTCAGGATTGATCTTTTATGCCAAGTGAAAATAAACCTTCCGTATCGTTGATCGTTCTCAGCACGGACAGAGGAGGTCCTGATGTTGATGTTATTCTGCTGTGGGTATTTCTAGAATTAGGAATGGTGGAAGGCAATCGTTCTACTTTTAATATTGCGTGCGAGTAAGAAACTGATTATTGGAAAAATTTCGCAAGAAATTCTTGAATACTGTGAAAATATTTTGAATCATAATGACTGATTGCACTTAGTATTTCTTTCTTGAATTACAATTTTATTTCAGTGATGATGATGATGATGATGATGAATTATCGTTGCTTGACAACCGAAAGAGTCTCGTGAAGGACGCAGACCTTGTTCGGGCATGTCGTGGTGACAATCTCCAGCAGTTGGAGTTGGCTTTGGCAGCACTCGGAATTCCAAAGGTTTGTCTCAAGCGGTAGTTGTATGCAGAAATTTTGTGACATTGCAACCTTGATAGCTCTGAGCTGTAGAGAGTCAGCTCTGCTCTAGATGAGCTGTCAACCCTGGAAATAGAGATCATGGACCTTGTTCATTCATGTGTCCACCTGTGGGGGAATGAACATTAATACAGTCTCTGCGGTGCCTTAGGGTGACAACTAGTGCCTTTGTTTGAAAGTGCTTTTTAAATTGAAATTGAGCATTGAGCATATTTTTCATGATGAATTCCCATATTCTTGTAAAAGAATTATTTTTGTAGCTTGTGTGATAAATGATATTTATTTTAAAATCTTGTATGTAGATAAATGAACGTCTTTTTGCATAGCAATCTATAACATTAAAATCGTTATCTGTATGTCTGTTGCCTTCGAGCGTTCTGATTGGTTGGCTGTGTGAGCGTTCTGATTGGTTGCGTTCGAGCGTTCTGATTGTTTGGCTGTGTGAGCGTTCTGATTGGTTGGCTGTGTGAGCGTTCTGATTGGTTACCTTCAAGCGTTCTGATTGGTTGGCTGAGTGAGCGTTCTGATTGGTCATTCTGGAATTGGAATTGGATTGGTCGTTGCCTCGGCGGAAAAGCGGCGCGCTGGCGCGGGCAGCGCGGCGCCGCAGCGGCGCTGGCGCGCTGGCGGCGCGGCGGCGGCAGCAGCAGCAGCGCCTAAGCGGCGCGCGGCGGCGGCGCGCGGCGCTGGCGCGCCTTGGCGCGCGGCAGCGCAGCGGCAGCGGCATGGCGCGCCTTTTATGGAATTGGCGAGCCTTCCGGGTTCTAGTTATTAATTAAAATTATTGAGAATAAAACATGTTTTTATGAATTTTTCATAATTTTATGAAAGAAATATGATTCTTTTTTGTGAGTTTGACAGATGATATTTTAAGACATTGCTTGCAAAAATTGTAGACATTTTTGCATGTCTACCAAAGCTTCCACACTAAAGTAGTCTAAGTAGTCTTTTTCCAATGGCTTAACCTTTTAAAGGGGGAATTAAATTTTTAAAGTCATCCCGCGTCGGGGGAATTAATTTTTGGAAAAGGCGTTCGTATGAAAACGTGAACATATACGTTATAAACTTACTAAATTTCAGGCTATATAGAAGCTAGAAAGATGCGGTTTGCACCGTTGTTGAGCATTTTTATTGCTCTTTCTATCCATCCGTGCCAAAAGAAAAAAGTTGGGGGTAGGGACCACTCTACACCCAAAAATCGGACCCCTCCCCAACATTTTGTTCAAATTTTTATCAAAGGTCAATAGCAAAACGTCTTCAGCGGTAAACCCCCAAATGTGAGCAATAGAGTTCTAGAGGAGTGTAATTGGAACAGAATGGTGCAAAAATTTTGAAGATCGGACCATATTTGGGGTAATTATGGAGTTTCATACCCAAGTACCAATTGCTTGCTGAAATGACAATTACGCGAACGGATTTTCAATGTGAAAAACCGAACAACTCGGTATATTTCAGGCTATATAGAAGCTAGAAAGATGCAGTTTGCACCATTGTTGAGCATTTTTATTGGGCTTTCGAACCATCCGTGCAAAAAAAAATTTTGGTGGTAGGGTCCACTCTACACCCCAAAATCGGACCATCTCCAACAACAAATTTTCAAAGCTCAATAAAAAAACATTTTCAGCGGTGACCCCCAACTGTGAGCGGGAATGTTGTTGGGAGGTGCAATTAGAACAG
Organism: Metaphire vulgaris; assembly: GCA_018105865.1. NCBI lineage: Eukaryota > Metazoa > Annelida > Clitellata > Crassiclitellata > Megascolecidae > Metaphire > Metaphire vulgaris. Next base: position 12,217,041 of record CM030864.1, on the reverse strand, counting down.
AATAGTGCAAAAATTTTGAAGATCGGACCATATTCGGCATAGTTATGGCCATTCTAGCCTCCGGCTGAAGATTTTTCCTATACATTTTCCAGCCTTGGTCAGTCTACAGTCAATATCCCTTGCATATATAGTCAGTATTATCGAAAACGGTGCTGCCGCCTATCGAATTGATGTGAGCTAACTCGGTCCCCGCGTTGGATTTTTGAAAATCGTGCAGGTCCGCAGTACGCAGTCGCTTATATAGCGCGCCATTTATAGACGGCTAACCCCGTTTGGTCAAAGTTTTCCGCCGCCGTCTTAAGACGGCTAACCCGAGGAAAAGGTTAATACTATTATATATGGATGTTTCTCATGGAAATTAAAATACAATTCAATTTTTCACTTGAATTTTTCATTTTTCATTTTTAAATGTATATAATCAAAATAATATTATGACTGCCACCGTGAAGTTCTCTTGACTTCAGACATTAAATGATTGTTGTTGACCTGTGATGTTGTAAATAATTAGAATAGCTTGTCATTAATGTGGTTGTAAATTTGCATTTAGTTGGCCACTGATGTGAAGGATGAAATCTATCGCCGAAATATCGATGCTCTTGACAGAGAACGCAGCCGAAAACACACCGTACGAGGCTTTTTTAATAACAGCGGTGTCCAAAAGTCTCGAATCACAATCTCTTTAGATTTCGTTTCTTCTACTCTATTATTTCTATTTAGTCTCTTCTATATCCTCTCTTTCTCAACTATGTGCAATAACTAAAAGTATGATTGCAAGAAGAGAAAGTAATCGTAGACTTTGCACATCATTGTACTCAAAGACGATGTATCGTGTGTCACTGATTTTTTCTGTTGATTGTGTTGGTGTAAATCATGAATTTCAGTTGTATGCTGGTAGTGCTTGGCTTATACTGTATTAATTATTACTTATATAATATTTGCTGGTGTATTTTGTTGCTTGTTATAACCATGTTGTTTTTAGGACAGTTTTCTTCAGATGCACAATCAAAAGGGCATATTAATGTTTTGTCTAGCATTTTGTGTTGGATGATTGTATATATGGTGTTGGCTTTGGTACAAGTTGTGATACAGAATTGTGTCTGTATTCTCAGCATTATTTGTATTTTTGTGAAAATATTGTAAATGTTTAGAAGCGCGGTGATGTTTTCAACGTCGTCCGCAGAGAAAAAGCAGAAGAAGTTGAATACAAAGCCCACGAAGTTTTGAAACAACGCCCCAAGTCTGCGATCGGTTGGAACTTATCTAAAATTATGACTTCTTTATGAAAATAAAATGGAGATTATTAGTTAACTTCTATAGCACCATGCTCAACTCAGCCTCACTCACTTTGCTATATCAGCAAATTGAGGAGCAGCATTAGCTGTGAAGTAAAGCGTGGGCCTAGACGTTTGGCTGGCAACCTACTCTAGGTTAATGGTGTATGCCACCCATGTTGCTGTATTCCTAAGTGACTGGAGATCAGCACCGGCCCCAAAGCTCAAATCCGGGAATGGGAAAACTGCTTTACTTTATAGCACCATTTTAGTAATGCATCATTCCAGATTTGAATCGTAGTCCCCCGTTGTCAGTGTTGTCATTTTGGACATATTTTTTTGTATTTTGCAAGTAACTTTAACTAGAGATCAGCATTTGGAATTCCAAGCGCTGTCAATGCTGGAGATTGTCGCTTCAACATGTCCGGACATTGCAGTGTTCAGTGATTTCTTTTTCTGCATCCGTGGTGAAATTTCCTGTGCATATTTTCACATTTTAGCTTCCGAATGGAGTAAGCCGAGGACACCGCAGTCGGGAAGAAGCACGCTGAGGTCACAGGGTCGCGCGGCGTCGTTGCCTCCGCAGCAGCAGGCAAAACGGACCCCACGACCGTCGCCGAGAGCCGGAACGCTGCCGATGAAGATGATGTCAACCGGGCAATCGATGATGACGACTCAGTCATTCGCTTCCACAGGGAGTCTGTCTTTGACCGGGTTTGTGAGAAGCTCCACAAGACGATGCATTTGAATTTGATTTCATTTAGTTGTGGACGAATAGTCTATTGCTAGCCATGTCCAGGGCTTTTTTTCCGTGGAAACGCATGGGAACAGCGTTCCCACACCTTTTTGCCAGATCGTATGTATAATTATGGATACGTAATAATGCGTTTGGGAACGTACAGGTACACACCCGTTTTTGTTGAAGAGTAAAAAGGATGAGTTCCCAAACCTGTTTTCCTAGAAAAAAAGCCCTGGCCATGTCTAATTGTAGGTAAGTTTAATCCAGGGTGTTCCCCATATAAATTATGTTGCCCAATTGGGGGGAAATGTGTAGTTTTGCAAGGCATGGAGCAGAAAGTGACAACTTAAAAATATGTGCAACATGTAGAAGCTTTGTGCCATTCATGTGAAATTGTTGCCTGTTGCCCTCTCCACAATGCATGTTACATGGTCAGCTCTGTATCTCTGGTGTTTACGTGTCCACTAGCATCGGGTGGATGTTAACATGGTCTGCATAGCTTTAGAAAAGGCTGATGCCCAGT
>CM030864.1:11932008-12209508 GCA_018105865.1 Metaphire vulgaris | reverse complement strand
ATTTTAGTTTCTCCACAAGAAGCACATCGAGTGAAATAATGGATCCAGGGTTATTTCTAGGAGTGTGAATTTGGGAGGGGGTGTCGGAATTTGGGGGTCTCTGCCGAAAAAGTCTGACAAACCAAAAAACCTTATCAAGTCTCCCTAAAAGTCTGACAAGCAAAAAAATCATCCCTGCCTCAGATTGGAGGGTGCCGGGTCTCAAATTGGGGGGGGGTGTCAAAATATCCCTGGATTGGGGGGTGTCGGTCTCAGATTGGGGGTGTTGGGGGTGTTAGAGTGTGTAAAAATATCCCTGAATGGATCCATACATAGTGTCTGTGAACCTTTCATTAGTTGAAAAAGTGTGCTTAGATTTATTACTGAATCACCTTTGGTATATTGTAAATGCCAGGTTCTGTTGCTGTGTGATATAATAATAGTAATAACAGGGTTTAGAGTAGTTCAGTGGTATCTGCCCTGTGTGAGAACCACTATGTTCCACCCTGCCATTCATTCACATTATGGTTTTGCTGTGTAATCTTATTCTTTGCCCTCTTGTCCTCTAATAGGTTTGTTCCTGTATTCCCCTTCTTTGTCTTCTTGTCTTTGAGTCTACAAATAACAAACTAAATGTCGCAAATGCCTCATTCAGTTACTTTACTCACTAATTCTACAATACAATACTTTATTCTACAGTCTAATAGCTGTACAAGATAATCTAGTATCCTACAGTACTTAGGTTTCTTTTAAAAGTATTTACCCATCTACTGATGAATATCTGTCTGTATATATTGATATTTTGTTGAAGTCCTACCATATGCTTGTTAAGGTAATATAGAAAAGTATACAGCCTTGCAGTAATTGTGTGTTTGAACGGGTTCATTGATTGCTAGCAACCAATTGAGACACTCTTTAGCGTGTGAAGAACAATGAGCAATCTGAGTGATTGTATCCATTGCATTTTGATCTGCTAATTCTTTATTTCTTTTTATTGTCTTAGATTGAAAATAGCAAGTAAACAAACGAATAAGTAATCAGTATATATGTTTCTGCACATTTAAATATTTTTTCTGTCAGAATATGAAGATATAATGTGTGACAAATTAAGGATGTTTTTGTCACTATCTTCATATTACTATCATAATATATATATTTATTCTATTCAACAGTCAAAAAATTCATTGTAGAGTATTTATTCACACTGTTTTTGTAGATAGTAAATTAGTAGTATTTCTTTTACATGTTTACGTGTCACTTTGTTATGTTTCAAAATGTTTTATATATTTGAAATTTTTATGTTAGAGATTGTATGAAGAATTTGTAGTGTTGTATGAAATGGCTGAGAGGTACCCTACTTCGAACCTTGTAGAATAAAGTTGAGACCAGCTGTATTGATTATTCTAGCATGATTTGAAGAAATGAAGATGGGGGACACACGAAAGTGTGGTTTTCGTCTGAGAATTTGTTCAGTATGCTGAAATATTTGCATATCTATACACTGACTGTTCAATATGTCTTGCATTGGCTTCTGTCACACAGAGAATCAATTTTATAAAAATTTATTGTATATACATTCAACGAATTTGCTGCAGTGTGGTTATCACCTCGGCGTGTTCATAGGCCTTGTAGTGGTGACTTTGCACTAAAAACTAGGTCTAATTCGCCTAGACTTTGTCGAATTTTCTAGTAAAACGATTTCTCGCATTCTTTTACATGGCTGATAAAGACTCGATAATATATGGCTATAAATCGAGGGCCAAAAAGATAGCGAGGAACTAGGCCTAATTGTAAATTCCTTCAAGGTCTTGCGTAGCCTTGAAGTTTTGCGAATTTCAAGAGAGTTCCGAACTGTGGCGTCGCCAGATCTTTAGTTGGGGGGAAGGGGCTGGCGTGTCAGATTCCTAACCCACCTTCCCACCCCTCCATAAATAGCTTTCTCGCCGTATTTGCCCGAATCTGTTTGGGGCAGGTTTCTAAAATCATTTCCTCCATAGTTGTAAAAACCTAGCAGTGGCGTCGCCAGGAATTTCTGGTTGGGGTGGGCCGGTGGGGGGTGGGGCAAAAGGCGACTGGCATGTCAGATTCCTTACCCACCTCCCCCGCCTCCATAAAAAACTGTCTCACCGTCTTTGCGCGAATCTGGTAGGTGGTCTAGGGCAGGTTGGGGGCAGTTGCCCCATTTGCCCCCGTGTCGACGCTAATGCAACCTGGCATCACTGCCTTTTGGATGTTGACTATTGCCCAATTTGCCTGGCTGATAACATACTTTCACCATAGCTATTTTAAGAAAGGCTGAACGCCCAAGAATAAGCAGCTACTGTTGTGCTGCTCCCAAGGCGCTATAGAAATCCACGAAATTTTACTTTATTTACGTACTTAACGCAACTCACTGAAAACTGCATCCACCACGCGTACTGATATCAGCGACACACAGGAAGACATTTTCGATGGAAATAAAGGCATGGGACAACGCACTTCTGCCCTGCAGGGCAATCGGCATCTGTTTCGCAGGAGGAGCCTGAGTTAAAAAGAACATTGCCAGTCAGTATTGATTGAAGCGAACAATTGGAACATTGCAATGTGTATTCAAATGACAGGACGAATAACACGAGTAGTGGTTTGTGTCTGAATGAGACTTTATTTAAGATTCATTCATTCTCCAGATTTAGGCCTACTAAGATTTCATACGCAAGAGTCTAAATGAAATTCTACCAAGACACCGGAGCGTACAAAAATATTGATACAAAATAATAATAATAATAATAATAATAATAATAATAATAATAATAATAATAATAATAATAATAATAATAATCTTAAAGTGCTCTGTTCAAAGGCAGGTTCCAGATTGCAGTAATAATACTATGTAATAATGTGTAATAATATGTAATAATACTCCAGTAATAATAATAATAATAACTGATTGAAAAAAGAATTGGTTTGCATAAATTACGACACGGTCTTTGCGGGGAAAGTGTTAGGTTCCAAATGACTTCAGACGAGCGATAAGAAACACCTGGACAAGTCGTTAAGATATGCAAAACAGTTGATATGCGAATGAATTCGAGCGATGCAAGAACTTTACGTGCATCGTCATCATCGCTTCATGGCCATATTATGGAAATCATTTCTAATATTTATTAGTAGGCCCTGCACTGCAATAAATCTACGATGAGACTCTCAGCCAAGAGCTGAACTGAACTAATCTTTTCGCCATTGTAGATCACCGTCAGTCGAACCAACGTATCGATAGCGCTTTAGTAATTTCCTTTTCGTACCAAAAGCCTTTAGTACTTCTTAATTGGTTATCTTACACTGGCAGGGTGCGATTTGTGACCTGGAGTAGTGGGAGGAATATGTCGAGCTTGGAGGGATGTATAGCTGTTGGGTAAGTGTAACAGTGGGGGGATGTAGTGGTTGGGGGATATAGCGTAGGGGGATGCAGTTGGGCAGTTGGGGGAATCCCCAGAGACATCATTTAACTGTTTTTCAGGGGGGGCAAGACACTTTCGGCCTGACAAGTTATAAGTTTGCGAAAAAGTTGACGACCTTTTTTTGCTTGTCAGCCGTTTATAACGGTTAGTTACTTCAGATTACTCGACATCATCAGGCGCTCCTTTAGGAGGTGTAAAAACTAAATACTAAATAACACAAGATAAAAAAAATTTTTCCTCAAAATCAGGGGGGCAAATGCCCCCTCCCCTGTCCCCAAATGACGTCTCTGGGAATCCCCTCTACAAATCGCGCCCTGATCACTGGTATGTGATCGCTGTTGCAGTCTGCTCCTGTGTGTGCTTTAATCTGCTTCGCTGCATTTCTGAATCTTTTTCGATTGCTATGTAGTCAATTTGACTCCTTGCTGTATTTCTTGAGTTCTGCCGCGTCAACAGTCTTTTTGCATCGTTGTCAAACCAGATGTTCGTGATTATTAATTCATTTTCCTCACGCCAATCCGCCCATATTTCGCCCCCGTTCGTCTATTTCCCCCAAATTGCCCCAGTTCTTGTGGTCCAACAGCTATTCCTCTTCTTTCTTTTCCTACTTTTACATTTAGATCGTCCGTGACTATTAGCACTTTCTGTGATTTGCATGTGCTCTTTGTCTTTTCTAATTCTTCATAAAATTTATTTGCATCGTCTTCTTCATGTTCTGTTGTTGGACCATACACCTGCATTACATTTGTAAAACATGGTTTTGCTTGTACAGTAATGTGATGGCTATTACTCTATCTGATATTTCCCAATGTCCCAGTGAGCTTTTAGATGTCTCTTTGTCCAGGATAAATGCCACTCCTGCTTGATGTTTTTCTGCAGTACTTGGCGCAGATTGCAAAGTGGAAAGCAGGATCTTAGGCAGACCAAGTTAAAGTGAGTTGTAGTAGTCTGGCCAACTGACAACAAAGGCATGAACCAACGTTTTCGCTGCAAACATATAGAGCGAAGAGCGAATAATATTATCATAATTGATCTGTCTATTATTCTAGTAGAAGCCGAAACGAGATAGATGAGTAATATGGTCTTTAGAAGATTATGTAAAATAAACCAATGTAAACGCCAAGAATTTTGACACAGCTTGGGAAAGTTAGATTAGGAAACATAGTCATTTTTGAGTGGTGGTGTTTGGCGTCAAGCCAGAAGATAAGTTGAGTTTTGTCAGGGCTGGGTCTACGTCTATTGACGAAAATCCAATACAAAAAGTGGGAATTAGATTGTCAACTGACTGAATGAACGCAAACTTAGATGAATGAGAGTATATTCGTATGTGTTATGAAATCAGCCAATGTTGACATTGCCTGTGTGAATCGGGAAATGTTGACATTTCCTAAAAATTTCAGGCAATGTCAACATTGCCTGATTTCACATTTTGACTGTAACTTATATAGGCCTATACTTCAACAGAGAGACACACGAAAACATCGTATAATGCGGACACCGATCTTTGAACTCTGAAAAGACCTGGAAGATATGTGGATATTGATTTAGCTAAAACAACGCAGAACATTACAATAATAGTTATAGGGAGAGATCTAAGGTTGTTTGTTCTATATTGTATTGTAGGCCTAGTTTAAATGTTGCTTCTTTCTAAGATAACGTCGCACGTTGCAACAACCTAAAATATGTGGAATCGATTTTGCACTATTGCAATGTCCTTAGCAATTGCAATCCTTACGGATGTTTAACGTCAAAAGCAGGTAAGTAAGAAATTACTTTGTGCTTAAATTGAGAATACATAAGCAAGTCTATGCTTTCGGTAATTCTGGTTAAATTCTGTATTTTGTGATTATATCCAGGCATCTTCCCCAATAGAGTGCTGCGAACAGTTGGTTGAGTTGTCTGTTTCAAAGTCTTTGCGTTTTCTCCAATCATCCTCATTCTTTCAGCGTCGACCATTTTCTACGAAAAACAAAATTCCATTTTTAAAAATACACATCACTGAAATAATATGACAATTAAATTGCTAAGGTATTGTTTCTTGCGTTAAATAATTTCATGACTGAATAGGGCTCGATGTTAAAACATGCTTTCTAATGTAAGTAGGCCTACATGCAGTCTTAACTGATAAAACGATGAGCTACATGCAGGATAACATTATTAATATGTGTTAAATTTAAGAAGATCTAGGGCCAGGACCCCTAAGTAAAGACAGCTTCTATTCATATGAATCGAATGCCGCCATTGGTGACAACTGAAGCATTTTAGCTAAGAACATTTTAGCTAAGAGATAATTCATAATTCACATGCAAAAGTTCACACTTACCAGGGGCGTAGCGACGGGGAGGTATATCGGTACATATACCTCCCCCAATCAGTCTACTTTAAAGTTTTTTCATGTGATTTGCATGTGGTTAGGCTATATGTGGTTTATATGGTTTATGTGGCTTATAGTTAAGATTTATACCCACTAAAAATATTTATACCCTCCCAAATCAAATTCCTGGCTACGCCCCTGACACTTACATAAGTTGCGACTTAATCTGGCGACAGCTAAGGAAATATTTCCTGCCAAAGAACTATGCGGTTAAATAATGGATTCCTTATGGAAATAGGCTTAATTTAAAACGTATACCTCGCTTAAGTGGCAAAAAGATTTTAACTGTAGCACAAATCGAAAATCTTATTCCAGATTTGTTACCATAATACTAATTATTCATTTCTACGCTAGTGTCAAGTATCATAAATTGCAGAAACACTACAGTATATTGTTGCACAACTCACGGGCAACAGCTAGGGCCGGTGTATATCTGCGGACGCAATATTTTCCGACGGGATCGCAATGGCGTCCGTCAGTACCAGTGCAGTCGGAATCCTTCACACAACTTTGAGGCACGGAATCTAAATAAAACAGGAACAGCCCGCAACAATTGTGTTAAAATGAAATTCGAATATTTTAAAATTATATATATATATATATATATATATATATATATATATATATATATATATATATCGGAGCAGACACCACGAGGTCTCGAAGTCTCATCTGGTAAAGAGTAAAGTAAATGCGATCGCTACTAAATTAGAGTTCATTGTGAAATCTGGACAGGCAGAAACTTTAAGGTAAATCAACCCTAAGAGCTTCCCAGTTACTAAAAACACAAATCGAAGCCACATATGAATACAAGGATTAATTTTTTAATTGGTAAAAACTTTATTATAAAAATGTTATATTTAGAAGAAAATGTAAATAAACGAATTTCAAACTATTTTGCATAATAATGGACACAATGTAATTATTAAGATACGCTTGTTGTTTGACCTTGCGTCCTAGGCTACATGATTTTACGAATAAAGAGATTGTTTGTATGTATGTAATATGTATGTATGTATGTATGTATGTATGTTGGGACCCTATACTTAATACTACATACCTAACAACAAATGGTTGGCCCCCATGATTAGAAGTTGCCACCCCAACGCCCCCACTTGCCAAATCCTGGAGCCGCCACTGCTTTCAGCTAAGTGAAGCAAAGTATTCGAAATAGTCAAACGATCAACGGTTTAAAGTCTCACTGCTAAATCCGCTCAGCGAAAGCAGAAGAATTGTCACAATGAGAGTCATCGCCAAGAGTCCTTTCGCCATTGTAGATCCACGGTCAGTCGAACCAACGAATGGATAGAGAGAGAGTTGCTCAGCGTAGATCGTCATTGAAACGGACAATTCGCAACGCCTTCTCTTGTGCAGAAAAATGTCACCGTTGAATACGAAGTTAGAAAATATATTGATGCATGATAAATTAGTTTGCACTGACTTTAACATTGTTTTTGCCAAGGTAACGCTGAGCATTGCAATAACAGCAGATAGAAATGAAAGAACCACCTGCCATGGATGCACCATAAGATACAAACACCGATCACAACAATCTGAAAAGAATGCCAAGTACAGTCAGTTAAATTGATCATATACGGTTATTGTCTTGTTAAGATAACGCTGAACATTACAATGTAATGTGATGTAATAAGGGAGTTGTATAGCGCCTCTTGATTCTCTGCCCCAAAGCGTTCCAGGCTTTAGAGTCGCTTGATAAGAAAGTGAGACTTTTTAGTCTTTGCAATGAACTGAGTGTGTGGAGTAAGAAATGAAATGAGAGTAGACAGTGGCGGCTCCACCGGGGGGTCAGGAGGGCCCGTGTCCCCTATTGAGTGCCTGGCCCCCAGTGGCCCCCCTGTTGGGACCCTATACTTAATGCTACATACATTAAACAACAAATGTTTGGCCACCCCATGATTAGAAGTTGCCACCCCAACGCCCCCCCCCCACTTGCCAAATCCTAGAGCCGCCACTGAGAGTAGATGGAGACTAAACATTTCATAGAAAGAGGGAGAGGGAGAGAGGGAGTCCAGTAACTCTAAATGACTGATAATTAAGGGTTAGAATGATATGCGATCAGGGGACATGGACAATTGGACATCCATCAGATCGATGGAGCGAAGCAATTGACTTGAAGTAGTAAAAAGTGGTGGGAAGAAAAGTTCAGGAATGTAAGAAGGTGTCCTACCTACCTACTTACTTACTTAGCATGTTTTAAAGTGGCTTAGAAGGCATTATTGCCTGTGTGAAAGCCACTATAGGGGCACTAAAGGGGTTTGAACCCGCTCCGTCAGCCTGACGCTCCAGCACGTAACCCACTCTGCCATCTTCTTGATAGTTGAGAATGCATCTAATTTGATAAAAGGCGACCTATAACGTCTCTAATGGTGTATTGAGCGTATTACAATAGTTCGTGTGCAAATGTTGGGGGAGGGGTCCTTGAGAATATCAAGAGTTAGATATGGGAACACTAAAAAATAACCTTGCTTTTGCTAAGATAGCGCTAAACATCGCAATAACCGCGGAAGAAAAAGAGACTAGAGACACATGGACATCAAATCATAAAAAAACTAAAGTAGGCTAAATCGATCATAAAATGTGAAAAGTTCTCGAAATGTAATCAATTAAACTGATGTTTATTATGGACATTGCAGTCAGGACCCGTATTTCATTCAGCCGATGTCAAGAAAAGTGAAGGTTCTAAAAGTTCGTCGCTCCTCCGATTTGAACTTATATTGCGTCACCCTAGCATTCTGCATCTCTACTTTACGAATGAAAGCAGAAGTTCTGTACGATTTCATGGTGATTGTTTTTGTTGAAACCAAAAAAACTACTAGATTAATTCTATTACCCTAAAAAACCCTAAAACCTTCCTAGTGGTAGAACATTCTTTTATGGTATATACTGGTTTGCCTTTTATTTTGACATATAGGCCTATTTAGCGACAGTAGATTTGTCGAAACAGCGTAAGTTCACATTTGCCAACGGTGAACCTCTTTTGCTGTCGCTTCTCAGTGATTGGGAACTGATTGAGGAGTTAATGATTGGTTGTCGGTATTACACTCAATGACATTTGACCAAAATAGCAATCGTATTGGGTTTACGTCGTGCATTTCGCTTGAGTAGGCTATAAAGGATTAAATTATATTTGGATGTTTCCATTCCACGAAGCGATGGACGATTCTGTGGATTTGCTGAAATTCTCAGTACAAGCTTTTTGACTCAGTTTTCTCTTCTGTGAATAGGGGGTCAATATAGGGGCTAAAATTGACGGCTATGCACAGTCACGGCGGGGGCGTGATTTGTTTCCTTTGTTTGTTTGTTTGTTTCCTTTTCCTTTCCCCATTTGAGCTGCGGCCAGTTGTGAGATTTGCGCTATTTTTGATGAGAAATTATCTCTTGGGGAGGGCGGCTTTTAGGATGGGATTGGATGAGTGTCGATAGATTTGGCTGGATTACAGATTAAGGCCAGTCAATAAGAAACCATATAGTAATTGCAGTCTTTAAATATATGCAGCCAATTCAAATATTGCTCAACGTCTCTTCTGTTGAGGCTACTCCACAGACCCGGCTGTGTGAACCGACGACCCTCCATCAAACCTCGGACCAAATGGACGTTTCTACTGTATAGTGATATAACTTCATCCATAGCCGTAACGTCCAACGATGATGACCCTTTGGACGAATTGACCCTACCTGACTACCCTACTTTTGGAAATAAGCATTTCTATCTGAGTTCTGTTTGAAACCAACGTTTCATCCATCAAATTTCAAAACATCAAAAGTTCAAAACTCTAACTCCACATAGGTCGACGTTACATGTCAGTCGAGAATAAAATACTTCGCCTAATGTCTCTGTAGGGCGCAAGTGAACTGCGAATATACCATTCATTTTAACTCATCTAGTTTAACACAACTCGTCTCTAGAACTCAAGTGTGTCTGTCAAAGGAATTTGCAGTATATAGCCCTGCGAAGCCAACGTTAGACACGTCACAATAATTCACAAGTAAGTACTGCTTCATAAATCTTTTAATTTGAAAGATAGGATTAAAGATTACTTTCTAAAGAGACTAACAGAAAAATGGAGATTTTTTATGTTTTAATCTAAAGTGTCAAATAATTGTAGATTCAAATTCTTCTGGGCAATATTGAGTTGTCTGTTTCGAAGTCTTTGCGTTTTGTCTTCAATCATCCTCATTGTTTCAGGGTCCAGCAGTTTCTACGAAAACGGAATGCCATTTTGAAAAAAGACAAATCATTGAAATAACATGACAATTAAATTGCTAAGGTATTGTTTCTTGCGTTAAATAATTTCACGATTGAGTACGGTTTTATGTAAGTCTAATGTAAGTAGTTTAATTGATAAAACGATGAGCTACTGTACATGCAGGATAAAATTATTTATACTTGTTACATAAAAGAGGCTCTAGAGCCAAGATCTCTAATTAAAGACAACCTCTATTCATATGAATTCAATGCTACCATTGGCGACAACCATATACAAGCTCACACATGCATAATTTACGACTTAAATCTGGCGACAGTCTAAGGAAACAACTGCTGCCCAGGAACTATGCGATTAGAGAATGAATTTCTCAACGAAATAGGTTCAATTCAAAATCCCTATCTCGCTAATGTGGCAAAAGAATGGGTTTAACTGTAACACAAATCGAAAATCTAATTCCAGATTTTTAACCTTAATAATTATTATTCATTCATACGCTAATGTCAAGTAGCATAAATTGCAGAAACACTACAGTATTACGGCCCAACTCACGGGTAACAGGTGGAGGTGTAAATCTGCGCATGCATTTGTTTCCATTCTTGTCTATGTCGCAATAATATAGGTCTTCGTTTTTATTGTTACAGTCGGAATCTTTTTCGCATCCTGCTGACTCTAAATAAAACAGAGACAGTCAGCAATGATCTTAAAATAACAATTCTAATACTTCAAAAATTCACTTAAAACATAAAAGCGAAAACCACGAGGCGTGTTTCTTTGGCCAGAGGCTTATGGTTCTAGGTTCTTTACATTCGCTGGAGTCTGATTTTTTCGTTATGGCTATGAAGATTGATCTGCATAGTCCTTTTGGTAGGACTTTCTTGAAGTCTCGCCTGGTAAAGAGTAAAGACGTTCCTACGCATAGGCCTATTAATGTACTGTCTCGGTAAATGCGATCGCTACTAAATTAGATTGCATGGTGAAGTCTGGACAGCTTGTTGTTTGACCTTGCGTTCTGTAATGATTTTCTGAATAGATTGTATGTATATATGTATGTATATTTATATGAATATGCATGTATGTATGTATATGTATGTATGTATGTATGTTTATTTGTATATGCAATTATGCATGTATGTATGTATAATTGTATATGTATGTATGTATGCATATAGTCTATTTGAATTTTATGCAATTGATTTGTGAGTCGCAATTAATTCTCTGCATCCGTGAAGATGATCTCATGAGATCATAAACAACAGTTAAATTACGATGTAGACATCATTACAGGAGTCAAGCAGCATCGTCTACGCCTCTGCGGTATTTCGGACATGTCACGTGTAGCTAGAACGGAAAACGACAGGTATATCCAAAGATTGCTCTGCTCGGGAAAGTTCACGGGGAAAGAATCAGACGAAGACAAAAAGAGATCGATCGACACTATTACAGAAGACTGCAAAACAATTGAACTAACCTGGTTATTATTATTATTATTATTATTATTATTATTATTATTATTATTATTATTATTATTATTATATTATTATTATACAACGTAGAGATTTATGTGGCAACTAATACAGTGACTGCGTGGACACATTACAAATTATACATTACAATAGCTCGTGCGAAATAGCCAAGTTTTAAGATTCTTCTTGAAGGTGTCTGGCGTTAGGGAGAGTTGAACTGAAGAAGGCAGGCGGTTCCATGCCCTTGCAGCGGTCACGGGAAAGGCACGATCACCTACAGTGCGAAGGCGCGTCGATGGAACGACCAGAGAGGCGGTTCTAGCAGATCTCCTCAGGCGACGCCGACCTGCCTGATCTGCGACTCGTGCTAATTCTGTCGCTAGGTACTCTGGCCCTATACCATTCAGGCAGCGGTAAGCCAGTGTTGCTAACTTAAACTGAATCCGCTCCGGAATTGATAGCCAGTGTAAGTCTCGTAGAAGCGGTGTTACGTGTTCACGAGAAGGGACCTGGAAGATCAACCACGCCGCTGCGTTCAATACGACCTGGAGACGGTCCAGCAGGTGTTGCGGTGATCCGGCGAGTGTCGCGTTCCCGTAGTCTAGTTTGGTCAGCACCAATGATGAAACCAGTGACTTGAGGGCGGTGACTGACACTGATCTTCGTACACTTCTGATCAGCCGGAGTGCGCTGAAGCAGCTGGCAATTGTCTTAGAGACATGGGTCCTCATCGATAATGTGCTATCGATGTGGATCCCGAGATTCCGGACAGACAACACTGGTTGTACCTCAAGTCCATCGATGCTGATACAGGTCGTTGGTGTCAAGTGTTTCTGACGCTCAGAGGTGATCCATAATACTTCAGTCTTAGCAGCATTGAGTTGCAGCTGATGTGACTTCAGCCACCTGGTCACCTCGACCAGGCACCTAGTGACACGCTGCTGGAGCAGATGAACTGCTGCAGGAGGGCTGCTTCCATATACTTGTGTGTCGTCAGCGTAGAGGTGTGCTTGGAGCCCGAACCGTTGGACAATGCTTATCAGGTCGGCGACGTAGAGCGCGAAGAGAATAGGCCCTAGTACGGAGCCTTGGGGAACTCCACGTACTACACAGGTCGGCGGAGTGGTTGAGCCTGCACAACATACATGCTGCATCCGATTCGTTAGATAGGAGGAAAACCATTGGAGCACTCGACCGCTCACTCCATACGATGCCTCCAACTTCTTCAATAGTGTACCATGGTCCACCGTGTCGAAGGCGGCGGTGAGGTCCAGCAACACCAAGACCGCTACATCCCCGGCGTCCAGCGCTCGTAGGATGTCCAGCGACACTTTCAAAACTGCGGTTTCGGTTGAGTGGTGTACCCGATACGCGGACTGGAGGTCTGGAAGGAGATTGAAGGTCGTTAGGTAGCGGATAAATTGATGTGACACGAGCCGCTCGAGCAGTTTCGACAGCACCGACAGGTTGGAAATCGGTCTAAACGACTTAATATCAGCGGTATCCAGGTTGGGCTTCTTGAGTGTTTTGTCTGATATGAGGCAAATCAGAGATGGACATGGGTCCATTTTTTAGAACCCAACCCGACTCGACCCATCAAATCTCCAACCTAATCCAACCCAACCTCTGCCGGTAATTGCAAGTATTCACCCAACCCAACCAAGCTTCAAGTAAACAAATTCAGCAAATTTATTGATAAGCAACAATTTGTCAATTACTGCATAAAATCATTTTAAAAAGTACCTCTCGTGTGTCGCTGTAGGCCTATATATTCCGCCATTATAGGTATCAGTGACGTGCAATGGAAGGTTGACGTTCGAATTATGATTTGTACTTACACTCTCTAAAATTCAGCTTCAAATGTTGAAAGACTAACGAATAAGGAACCCTAGAGCCATTATAGCATTTGCTTATCAAGTTCGCACGCAGTAGCTCATAAATGTTATTGGAGGCAATAAGGGGATTAAGATGGATTTATAGTGGATGATTCAAAGAGAAGGACTATATAATAACATTCATTCATCAATTTCGATTCTTGATTCCAATGCTTTGAACTATTTACTCCCACCGGTCTTATGCAAATATCTCGTGGCTGCGGATCAACATCTACCTATAGGCATATGACACTGCACAATATCGAGAAAGCAACGGCCACAACGGCGAGGAGGGTTCTATGTATCAAAGAGATATGACTTTTAATGCTTTATTATGTAGAAACAATTGTTTTTGGATCAATAAAACCAGGGGCTGAAGACGGTCCTAAATATAACCCCCCCCCCCCCAATCGCCTAACTATTAGCCGTCATAAGCCAGTATTGCCAGCGACAGTTCGGCAGCAATTTGTTAGCTGAAAAAGCGGACAACGATAACCATTTTTTCTAACCAATATATGGTGTGTGCACTGTGCCAAGTGCAAATCAGCGCTTTGCAACCCAATCCACCACAACTGCCTAAATGTATAACCCAACCCAACCCATGGGTTAACCCAACCCATGTCCATCTCTGAGGCACATAGGACTGCTATGGATAGGGACATTTGGAGATCTATCGTCAATGGGATGCCTACGCATGCATATAAGCATTGTCAGCAAGATTTGGCCATACCTATTATGCCTATTGTATTTTTGATGATAAAATGAGTATAATACTGTGACGACCTTAAGTCGTCAGTCTACATTATACTGTTAGCGTAACTGTATTGCCGCTGCCATAGCGAAGCGGTCTTGCCTTTTCGTGTCCTTTCCATCTAGTCCCGATCTATCTAGACATTCGAGCAACTCGTTCTGTTTAACATTGTCGAAGACTTATTCGTAATCAATGAAGCAAATATATACGTCCTTCTGCATTTCTATAGGCCTACATCTTTCGCTGATCATTCTTAAGATTTAGTTTGCATTTCTGCATCAAAAGTTCTCCTTAAATCCATATTGCTGTTCAGATGCCTTGCTTCTTTTTTGCTATTCGTCCTCTTTAAGAGTAGTATTAGAAGTAATTTCTCAAAGTGGCTTATTAAGCTGATGGTTTTATGAAAGCCTCACAATCTGTTGGGTTCTATGACTTAGATACTGGGGTGATTATTGATTTACTCAGGTCCTTCGGATATTATTCCCAAGTCATATATTCCGTTTAGCATTTCTGTTGTTCTTACTATACCGTATCCTGCTGCTAATATAATTTCGCTGATAATGCTTTCTGGTCCTGTTGCCTTTTTCCTTTTCCTTTTCTTTAACGCTGCATCAACCAACTTCTGCTGGCAATATCTCCGGACCTTCTGTTTGCTTTTCCTAATATTAGTACATTACATTTATAGTAATGCATCTATATAATGACATCAGCCATTGGTCGTGTCATTGCGAAGATCGTAGTGAGCACTCATATCCGTGTCAAATGATCGACGATTTTAAAATCTCACCGCTCAATCCGCTCAGGGAAAGGAGAAGAATGGTCACAATGAGAGTCATCGCCAAGAGTCCTTTCGCCATTGTAGATCCACGGTCAGTCGAACCAACGAATGGAGAGAGAGTTGCTCAGCGTAGATCGTCAATGATTCCACCAATCACAACGCTGTTTTTTATACAGAATATTATCGCTGCTTATGACAGCGGTTTGAGACCGTTTCGATGGGCAATGAAATAGTTTGCACTGATTTCAACATTGTTTTTGCTAAGATAACGCTGAACATTGCAATAACAGCAGATAAAACGAAAGAAGAAACATCCGGGTGCGCCACAAGATACAGGCCCCGATCATAACAACTTGAAATGAATTCCCAGTGCAATCAGTTAAACTGAGATACATTGTTTTTGCTAAGATAGTACTGAGCATAGCAATACATGCGCAAGAAAAGAAACAAAGAACACCTGAATGCACCACAAGATACGGACGGCGACCATAACAATCTGAAAAGGTTCCTGAGTCTAATCAGTTAAATTGAGATACTGGGTGGCGAACTAATACCGGTACAACCCTGTTTCGTTGCAAATATTTTCACAACCCATTGGTCGAAATGCATGAAATTTGGTGTACCTCTGCAGTATTATATCCTGAATAGAATAATTTAAGTTTGTCTTTCAAATTCCAAAATGCAGCGGCGCCACCTAGCGAAAGCCAGGATAGACATGGGACGCGTTCATAAATACACGAACCACTACGTTTGGTTGCATTATATGCAAGAGCGGTAACAAATGCTGGACACAGAACACTTTTACGTACTGGTCTCAAAGAATGCCGGCGTGATAAAGTCTTTTTGTTGTAGTACAGTAGTGGTATTCTCTTGTACCACTATCCCACTCACATAAAAGGTACTTTGTTTATCCACCGAGGAGACAATGTAAGAGTGCAACCGCCTATAAGTTACCATAGGGCAATCATACCTGTAGATGTTGGTCATACTGCAGTTTATGCACCTCAAAAAGCTGTTTCATATTGTCATAGGTTTCCTTCATATAGGCCAGGGCCGTATTTGGGATTGTCTGGGCCCTATTCCAGATATTCTATGGGGCTAGACTACCCGTCCCTCTCCCATTGTGCACTGTGACGAGTAAAAGAGGTAATCAGCTACTATGTTGGAGCCCCTTATGTGTGGGACCCCTATTCCATGGAACATGTGGAACGTGCCTAAATACGCCACTGGAGACTGGGGAAACATTTCTTATAATCTGCTTATCCTCCATAATTAATCTGCCTCACTGTTTCTACTCTGATGTTTCTGCATTGACTTAATCTGCTGTGTTTAGTATATATACACTGTAGTTCATATGAAATACCATTGAATTGATTGTTACCATTGCTACAAAGTGCATCATTTGAATTTTCTCATCGGTTTTACTCTGGTCAGATACAGGGGTTCGGCCTCCTATGCTCTCCTCGTGGCGATGCTAATGTTACCCGCAGCCAGAGCCATAGCCATAGACCTCATAGATATACTTAATGTAAGGACTGACGGCAGCCAATTTCGGGTTCGCGGTCCATTGAGTTTTTAACACCATAGCTTCTATTAAATGCTGCAACTGGAGTCTGCACAGTGATACAGCTATGAAATTCGGTAGTCACACTAATGTACTAGGGCGTGTATACAAATGTCCGCTTTAAACATTTCGCAGGAGAAGGCAGAAAATTTTTTAATAGAGCCAAAAAATAAATTCAATAAATTTGCATACATATTCAACGACTGTTTTCTTTAGATTCCAGTCAATGTGGATGCTGCTGAACTAGGCCGAATACCGTATATATTACTTAGCATCGGAATCTAGTGACAAGAATTAGGCTTTATATACATCGAGTAGGATCGAAATACTAATACCGAGAATACAGTCCAGTGGCGTAGCTAGGGTTCGAAATAGGGAGAACATGTACAATTTCGGGTAAAAAGGCTCGTCAAGGAGTTATCTCCACAGCATTTTGCATGCGTCAAAACTTCATTTCTATCGGTTTAAAGCTAAGTTCGTGTATTTTTCTTAGGTCGGTTTCAGGGCCGGTGCCAGGCACCCGCAAAGTCCGCAATGTAGGTGGGTCCGGCGTTCACAGAGGCCTACCCAGAGGATAAACTAATTTTATAACTTTTTGTTTCGAAGGCCGTTCTGAGAGAATACAACAGCTGTCAGTAGACTTAAACAAGCGACCATCGGTCTTATCTCATTGTTCTTATCTGTATCGATCATGGCGATAAGTGTTTGACCAACAGTTATAAGTGAAAACCATCCAATATCTAGATTGCGTGTCATTCTTCTGCCTGTTGGAAGATTCGAAGGACCGGGCGTTCGAGATGAGGAACTGTTGGTTCGCGTTCTTTGCCGGACTGTTCGCGGCCGTCGCAGCTGTCGATTGGGTAACTCTTAAGACGACGCTCCCCGTTGTTGCCCTCTTTCCTCTTTGCTCGGTTTATCTTTACTTGTAATTCTTATAAGCGTTCTGGATGCTCTGATACTTTTGCACATTAGATTTACAATAGCATTGTGCAGGGAATTGGAATAGCCAAAACGGCTGAAGACCAGGACGTTGGTGAGAGGGATGAGGGCAGATTTAGACACAAGATCTTGGATCCTACGAGTATCCCTTATATGTAAATGAAAATAGCTTCACGTACCTTATTAAACCTTATTAATATGGTCGTTGAATGACTTGGTTTCTGTTTAGGATGTCGTCACTGATTTGGACACTTACGTCCAAAGTGACGATGGATACTTCAGTTGGACAGTGATCACCAGCTACGATTACGTCGGAGTAACCCTATACATACTGAACATGACTTCGCAGCTGTATATAAGCGGTGAGACACTTTTCTTATTACCATTCGACATCTATTTCATTCCATCCATTTGCAATTGCACTATAAAACTTGGTCGGCACAATATTTGGTGATAAAATTCATTCCAAAATCCAGAAGATGGAGAAGTCAGCAATTGGTTTTCATTGCGTGTTAAACACGGCGGTCGCTCACAAGGCCACGTTTACTTTGTAAAACTTTAACTATTTTCATAAGAGGTTAGCACTCGAATTGCCGAAAATGTCAGAGGTCGTCTGCGTTATGACAGTAGCCTATGCGTTTATTTTTGAAGACCCCACCGCCAATCTCATTGTCACTATGTAAGGGTTTTTTTAGTTTTCACCCTCATTTGTCGAAAACAAGTAAATGGGAAAAGAATTAAATGTGATTTTCCCCATTAGTTTATTCCAAATTTCCATGATGCATTGTTAGTTCCCAACAATTCATCATCTGCCAGAGATATCTGAAGAATCTCAAACTGTAGGCATACTTGTCTGTCACATCGGTTTAATAGCAGAAGAAGTAAATGGAAGCACGCTGAACAAGTTGAATATTCAGATAAGGGTTCAGTTAAGGGCATTTTGATTGACAGAAATCAGAGATTAGGACGAAGTTCAAATGAATCACAGTTGAAATGTTTCTCTTTTAAAAAATCCAACTGATTTTCTGTCGTAGACACTTTCACGAATCAACCAGTTTGGTGGCATATAATGGGAATCGCAGTTCCGGATGAGATTGACTATCTCGACTTCGGATTGCTTTACATCGGTGGAACGAGCAACGACGACGATCCAATCATGTCAGTTGCATCGGCATCATCGCTGTCATTTCTGTCATCATCATTGTCGTCATAGTCAACAGCAGCAATGCATAGACATATACAGTTTGTGACCATGGCATGACATTACAGTATATGAGGCCAATTTCCATTTGAACTCGTCGTAGTCGTAGTTGCTATCGTCGTTAGCATCATCATCATCATCATTATGATTATCATCAGCAATAGGGACAATAGATTTCCTCTCTTGAATCTACTCTCGCTACTGCGCATTTAGTCATAGTCTCAAAATTATCGCGCATATTGAAAGATTATTTCTTTGAGCGGTTAGTTTCTTTCTTTGTCGTGTTTTCAACGCAGACCTGATGAAAGCGAACTCTTTAACGTCATGATATCGAATATCGCCAACGACACTGGGGTGGTTTCAGGTTACATCAAACAAGTTCCAAACCAACCGGTTGTATTTGCCGTAAGCATCCGATATTCTTCTTTGTCTAGGGGCTCTACTAGTCTGTGTCGCCAAAAACGGCGTGGGGATTCAAATTGTCCAACAGCAAAACTTTTAGTATTCCCTCATAAAGCCTAAACTTTAGCGATTTAAGCGAATAAGCGCTTCGCTTAAAATTCAGTCACCAACGGCTGTGAAACATTTTTGATTCTGAAAATCAATCTGAAAAAGCGCCTTGAAAAATGTCCATGCATTTTAATTGTGTTTCTATGCTGTTTTACGTCGCGATGCCTTAGCATAAAGAGAAGACGCTGCTTGATATTGCACGTGTGCGGAAAACGCGTCATCTAAGGCATCGACTTATTTTGCTGCTAAGGGTTTGTAACGAAACGCAGCATAGAAAGCGAATCTGAAGGTATGCGCATTTACTTATCACAGGCTCCGTGTTGATTATGTTGGTGGCAATAACCGGGTTTTAGATGGCACAGGATTTTTCGATAACAAGACTGTTGTTGTTACCTTATTCCTATGTCTCATAACTCGATGCGTTGTTAATTTTGCTAGAACGATCCAAGTCAGAGGAGGAGGTCGGAAGATCGTCTCATCGCCTGGACTTGGAGGACTTACCTCGATGCAACTGAAAAGGATCCAACAGTGATCGCTCGAATGCCGATGACTAAGGTAAGGACTACCCGCTGTGTAATTTGCCAGCATTGAAAGTTTTTCCTGTTACTTGATCACAATGATATAATTTAAATTTTGGGCTTGTGATATAAAATCTCTAGTCTTGTCGAAGCATCTTTCGTTGTGCTAAATGGTCAAGTCGGGTTTTGGATAAAAATTCAATCTCGTAATGGAAATTTCCATAGTTGAACAAATTGCAGTAGCGTAGAAAGGGGACATGTGCCAGGGGCCGGAATTTTGAGAGAGAAAATAGAAAAGAAATCAACATTTTTATAACGAAATGAGTATTTATATATTTTAGCCTGTAAATCTGTGAACACCACAGGCGCTCTAGTTAGCTTTGACAATGCGAACATTGTAGACCTATTACGAGCGGGAGACCATTTATTTTTGCTTGTCAACACTTTTAGAAACCCGATGTCACCCCTGTTGTAACGAGAGGGCGCAATGCCTTGCTTAGTCCCCCACCCCACGATAGCTGACGACTCACGCTGTGCCACCGACAAATAGAATGAATAATGTATCTTAATTTTCAATTTCGTTTTTGTGTATGGGAATCGTTTTTTGGTTTATTGAGAATTTTGAAATTTGGAACATACATTCTCGTTCAATGGTAAATATTTCAAAGAAAAAGTTCTTCAAAGCGTCAATATTTCCTGAAGCTGCTCTCTACATGATCTACATCAGATTACCGAGCGTCTGGTTATTGCTTATGATTAGGCTGCCAAGAGAGGATTGGACACGATACATGAGTTCGCTCTGCAGAACGTTCCAGGATCGAACATTCAGCGCTTCGGTGTAGCCGGAGCGTCCAAAGTAGGATAACTATCTTAATGCTTTCATCGCTTATGAGGATCATGTCACAATTTCACCATTCAAATAATTATACAGCTTGTGTTTTATTTGCAACGTTTAATAAGTCTGTTGAGTGAACTTGAAGTAAGTGTTCAATAAAAACGCCCTGCTTGGCGTTGTGCGGTTGGTTACCGTCAGAACACCGAAGTTAAGCAACATCAAGCGTGGTTCATTTTCGAATGGGTGATCATCCCGGATTCTAATAGTGGTACCGGTGTCTAATCAAGTCGTTCATCACTTACGTGTAGGCGTGGATAGATTGAAAGCAGCGTTAAGCTGCGAAGGTAAAGCGCGGGTCTAGAGAAAGCAGAGTGAGTATTCAATAAACTTTACACCAGATGGTACGTCTTGACTGTCTTTATATCAGCTCCTTTCAACTTTGTTAAATGCTTTGATTTTCTTCAGCGCGGTTGGACAGCCTGGAGCCTGGCTGCTACCGACCGACGAGTTGTGGTCATGATGCCATTTGTCTTCAGTTTCCTCAGCATGGAAGCGGTCGGTAAAACACTATGCATAGCGAGCACACATAAAGATAGTTTTAAATCAATCAAATTCTATTTAACTGAGGAGTCGCCCGAGTGAAAGTAACTCAATTTTAGCAGAGCTGAGAAAATATTGTGCTAGGTGATAAAATTGATAAGAGTAGTTATAGTGGTTTTCAAACAAGAAGGCCTCCTGAACCAATCGAAATCATGTTATTATCATAATAGTAGAGTTAAACCTGCGTGTTCTGTTTAGGCAGCAATGAATCACTACAGAAACCTTGACGGAGCCTGGTCTTTTGCCTTTGAACCGTATTATGATGAAAACATAACCCAGGAGTTTACAAATCCAGAGTCTCAGGGACTTTACGATGTCGAAGACATGTACAGTAAGTAGGCGCAGCTTGACTTTCATCGTATCCTCATTCAGACGTAGCCTGTTTGGCGTTTGCGATTGTTTTCGGCTAAACACCCGAAGTTAAGCAGCATTGAGCGCGGGTTGGTATTTGGGTGGGTGTCCTGGGCAGTGGCGGCTCCAGGATTTGGCAAGTGGGGGGAGGGCGTTGGGGTGGCAACTTCTAATCATGGGGGCCAACCATTTGTTGTTAGGTATGTAGTATTAAGTATAGGGCCCCAACAGGGGGCACTTGGGGCCAGGCGCTCAATAGGAGGCACGGGTCCCCAGGACCCCTCTGTGGAGCCGCCACTGGTCATGGGATTGAATAGTGGTGCCTGAAATTTATTAGCTCAACCGTTTATCGCCAAATGTTTGCTAAAGCTAAAAGTAGTAACTGCTTATATTTCAGCAAATGCAAGGACCCACCTAGCGGTTGTTGTCCAAAACTCAAACTGAGGTCACTTTTTGCAAACTATAGATACCCGAGTACTTCTATAGCGCCTTAATTAAAAATATTGCGGACCGTCTAAATTTCTATCTATTTCATTTCTATATCAAGGCTATTCCTCTACATTATATATTGGTTCAGAATCGAACCAGTGACTCACGGTGCGAACAGATGTCACTGTGGCTTGTCTTCGTTGCTAGGATTCCGCGAGCGCTACACCATTCCTCTTCTGCTGACGGTTGCCACTGGAGACGAATTCTTCCTCTGCGATGAAAGTCTCCTCTGGTGGAACGATATTCCATCTCCAAACAAATTTATGGCGTACGCCGACCTTTATACTGATCTCTATTCTGGCAAAATGCCATTTCAAGAGGTTCATTTTAAACGCTGTATATGTTCACGAGTTGGCGCAGTTGAGAATTGGTAGAATATGTATGCAATACAATCAGAAGGTAGAGGATTCGAATCTGACCCTAGCCACTGCGCAGAGACCTTGCAATGGGGATCTACCTCATCCCCCGGTGATGTGAACATCAACTGGACCTGCCTCAGGGCAGAGAACTCGTCATCACAATCGTCGTCGTCATTATCGTCATCATCAGAATGATAAACATCAATATCATCATCGTTGTCATCGAAGTAATTTTATAGTGAGATTGGTCTTTCTTTTGACTCTTAAAAATTCGATTTAATGTAACTTAATGTGAACGAAATAGGTCTTCGTGTATACAGATTACGAAAGCCTTCTTGTTATACAAACTCACCCTGGACAAAGAAGGAACGAAGGAGATATAAGGCGATGATTTTAAAGTATTGTACTGTATGCTGTATTTATAAAGTATATAAGCTAAATGCTATCGACTGTTTCTCACAATAGAATGATGCCGAATGCTGAGCACACATTGGCTCCACATTATCCACAAGTACTCGATTCCTTGATATCGTTCGTTGTAACTTTTCTTCAAGTAAGTCATTGATTGACTAATTGATTCACTGACCGTTTGAATGAATGAATTACTATCGTTGTCGTTGTCATCATCATCGTCATACTTTTTCTAGATCTTTCACAACGTCTAGCCTATGTCTCGCATTCATGCAATGAACTGCTAAGAGTTCCAAAGTCTCAATACTTTTCATATAGGCCTATTTCAAAATGATCGTTTTGCTCCTCCAAATCATATCCATTGCAGTCAAATAGAATGACTCTGTGACTTTTACTATGAAAATTGGTCAGTAACAAGTTACATTGATTGCCTTTTCAGGGAACACTATTTCCAAGCGTTTGGTGGCAAATAAATCCGGTAATATCATATTTCTAATATTTTAGAGCGATATACATCAATATTGTGCTATATTTGGAAAGACTATTAATTATTGTCATTATTATAACTGTTGCTGCTATTGTTGACGTCGTGGTCGTTTCTATTACTGTTGCTTTTGTTGCTGCTTCTATTGTTGCTGAAAGAATTCTGTACAGGAAAAGATCGTTCTTGAGCTTGAAGACAAAATGTAGTTTTTCATTCCTTAGACGCTATTTACATACGGTATTCATAAGCATCAACATAGGTTTACAGTCAGTTTCTATGCCAAATAATTGGGGTTGTTGTTCTTCTCAACTCAATAGATAATGTCCTGTAGGCATGCGCTTCCACAGAAATTTTTCCCGGGGTGCAACACATTTTCCACTAAAAATGCACTACAAATGAGTTTTAAATTCAAATGATAAGAATGCGTATAGAGATTATAGGGCTTAGGTTCTTAGTGATTTTAACCACTGTCGTCACTCGTCATGACTGTCCTCTCGGTGGTAGTAAAATTATTTGAAGTGACATTTTCACGTGAAATTTACAATAAATTGTTTTGTGAATTGACGCAGATCAGCGGAGGAGGGGAGATCATTCTGCACACGAACCCCCCACCCGTTGAGGTCAAGGCCTACACGGCAATTACTCTTTCCAACGATACCAGGTGGCGTCTTGATTCATGATTACTTGATTCATGACTAATGGCTTTATTCGTTCATTGATTTACTCATTCGTTCATTCCCGTGCAAACTTTCAATCATTTGGTCACTCATTCATTCATTATGCAGTTGGAAGACTGAATAATCGTTAACTTTAGTTTACAAAATATTGAAAAGAACAAACTACGAAAAGGCTCAAATCAAGTATATTATTTCGTATGTTAATATGCCTATAATTTTAATTGTTTAGCCTGAATGTGTTGTGTCAATACCTCAGAACAGCACATGTGTTTTATGAGAGAAATAGCAACGATTCAGTTTGGATTTTGTCAATTATTCGCAAAATTCAGATTCTATTCGATCGCGGAAATCGATTATAATTATCTTCGATCTCATTCGAAATCGAAGATAATTAAATCGATTGCTGACAATTGATATTATTTCGTTTCTTTTCGTCTTCTTAGACGCGACTATCGTTTGGCAGCTGGTTCTCCGGACGAGGTTTCACTGCATCCAGTCTGGTGGAGACAGAACGTTACCTTGGAAGATCTGGTATATTTTCATTTCAAGATCCTTCTCGTTTGTAACATTAAACACCTCAATGATTGACCCACTGACCTCCTACTTGTGCTAATATCGCGTCTCATGTGTAGCACTGCATTAGACGTGAAATCGTCTGCAGCCAACATCTGCAGACACTTTCTTCGAACCTTTTCTGAACATTTCGTTCGATCGTATCTGTTCTGCGGAGTACAAAAATATTATCCCCAAATTCATATTGGTAGTTTGACCTGCTAATGACTTCTCTCCAACACAGTGTAAGTGAATAACTCTGTTTTCCAGGGCGATGGAGCCTACAGAGCAGTTGCAGAGGAAGTGGAAGGCGAATGGAGAGGATTCTTCATCGAGGTAAAAATCGAACCAATTTAATTTTATGCAAGTACAAACATTCTCGTCAGACAGTCAGACAGTCAACCCCCGAGCGTAAGTTCGCCCATATCCAGAGCCATTCCAAACGTGTTGACTGTACTAATTTTATGAAAAAAGCCAGCAAATTACACCTACAGCTGTAGAGATGAACATTGAATTGATCGCCCAATGGGCAAATATGAATCAAATATGAATGAGGAACGTTCAGTCGTGGTCAGAGACAATTCTAAGGATTTTTCCGTCAATAGATTATCTGAAAACGCTTAATTGCGTAATGGTCCTGCAATTATTATTATTATTATATTATTATTATTAAAGTTAAGATTACTGTGGTAACTAATCCATAAAGACTTCGTGAACACATTACAATGTCAAAACAGAGTCATAACTAGTTCGAAATGGCCAGGTCTTTAAGTGCTTCTTAAACGCATCTAGTGATGGTGAGAGTCGAATGGCCAGTGGTAAACCATTCCAGACCCGTGGTGCAATGTCTCGGAAAGACTCGTTCGATGTGAAAACTCCTTTTAAAGTCAACACGTAGGCTACTTAATGATAAAGATTTCTTTACAGGATCACATCCTTCTATAAAGATTTCATAGGCTTTCTTGATTTGTCCGAAAGTTCTTTGTCCTTATTATATTAATCTTTTAACATTCATCACAATATATTTATTGCCTATGTAGGCCATACGCACATTTCTGCTACTGTGCTTTTTGTAGGGAACATGGGATGGTCCGACAGGTGAGCGGCTGGTGTTTACCACCCAGGTGTCCGTCATTCCGAATACCTATCCCCACGAAGCGTGCACCGATGCTGCCTCTTGTTACAGCGTCCTCGTTTAAAAAATTGACACAAATAACGCTATGTACTCGATTAGATTTACGGCATTAAATATAATATGAATTACCAAACGTATCGCAACATCGCGTCTGATTTCGCCGAGATATCCAGTTAAACATAATTGCATAACAGCTAGTAGCCTATTTGGAGTGGCCTAGAAGACGTTAGTCTGTGTGAAACCATTAGGTCTCTTTCTCTGTCTGTCTGTCTGTCTGTCTCTGTCTCTCTGTCTCTCTTTGTATGTGTGCGAGTGCGTGTGTGTGTCTCGTCATAGTTGAGTAGTTTTCACTGAATAGTCGAGTTCGTTTCTGTTAATTTTGTTTGAGAAACAGCAACTACACTCTACACTCAAGGCAATTAAATACCAAAGGCAGGCCAGGAAGCCTTCTTTTGCATACAGGTCAAGTAGGCGTGGCTATATGACGTCACTGGTTGATTGGAGCGACTGTTGCTACTGAGAAATCGTATCTAAGAATGTAAATGTATCTTTTCTTTTTATAACAATTTTATTTCTTAAGCTTCACAAACGTTTCGAAATACCAACCACCTTCCTGTATGAATGTGGTATAGTTGATTTGGTAAAAGTTTAGATTGAAAAACATCAACTATAGGGCCTAAGCATTACAACAACCAAGCAAAAGCAAGAGAATGTTCAAATGTAGGCCCTATCTAGGGGAATGTTTTAGTTTGTTTATTGAATCAGTGTTTATTCTAGCCACCTTGACATTGGGGGATTTTGAAATGTTTGGGGGGAAAAGGTCTAAGTCTCCAAAAACCTTGACAAACAAAAAGGTTATCTTCCTTTTCAAATGGGCTGGCAAGCAAAAAAGGTCACCCTTCCATCCTCCCTAATATTTTGAATGCCCTGCCAAGCAAAGTATTGTCATCCTTACATTTTCCCCCTCCAAAACAATAAAAGCCCCCCGTCGAAGCACTTTGGGGAAAAATTTCCATCCCCATGCAACATATTAAAAAAATTGGGGGGAATTTTAAAACTTGGGGGGGGGAATTCCTCCCCAGAGAAGGCCTAGAATAAACACTGCCTTGAATAAAGTAATTAATTTGAAATATGTAAGCACGGGCGTAAAACACGGAGGACGGTCCCCCAGTAATTAGTTGGCGGGCGACAGAGTATCAGTTATCCTCCCAATGCTTTGCGCTAATGCGCTATATTGTAAAAAAATTTTATCCTCCCCATGATGTTGATGCCAGAATGACGCCAAATCCTCATTCACTCATTTCGGATGACCTTTTCTGCTTGTCAGCAGGGTATTTGGAGGGGGAAAATAGAAAAATATCAGGATGACTTTTTTTGCTTGTCAAGACTTTTTCCAGAGACGAAAGGCGGTCTGACTTTATCGACGACCCCCTAACATCTTAACGTATTTCATGGGCGATCTAAAGTCCCCACCATGATATGCAATATCCCCCATAATGGAGGGGGTTTTATATTTCTGGGGGTCAACTTTCAAAATTATTCTTCCCCCACTCCCAATGTTGACGCCAGGTTTACGCCACTGTATGCAAGTAACAGTTAGATGGTATTAAAGCAGACAAATATATTTAGTTGCTGTAGTAAAGAAATGACTGATAGCACCGTTTAATCTACGTTTTACACAGTGTGGCATCTTTCTGAAATCGATGCAATGAAACGATGCTGTGATCGTCTGATCGTCTGTCTTCCACGTGTTCTTACAATTTGCAACGGCACAATTTTGTGGCATTTTATCATATACACTTAGCCTGACTGTCTAAGTACTGTCAATATACTATTACTAACTTTTATCAACAAATATAGCCTATGTATTCTTTTAATATTACAACGACTGGTTGTATTCCTTTAACATTGCAACAGGCTGGCTGGCTGTTCCGAATCAACCACTGACGTCATAATGGGCGGGGTTTGAGATAATGAGGCAGCAGTACATCGAAGTTGACCAGCCTCTTAGTATTAAACAGTCTTGCTCTACACTAGCCTACAGTAATGTAATGTAATGTAATGTGACATTTGTATAGCGCCTCTTCTATTTCTACTCAGAGGCGCTCCTAGCATTGGAGTCGCAGGGTAAAGTAGTGAGACTTTAGCTTTCGCATTGAGCAGAGCGAGGGAGTAAGAAGTGATTCCCGAATGGATGGGTTTAAGGCATTCCAGAGGGAGGGTCCAGTCACTGCAAAAGCCCGACGCTGGGTAAGAGCGGTGCGTGATCTGGGGACATAAACATTCTTCTGATCAGTGGAGCGGAGCAGGCGATGAGCAGCAGAAGAGGGTGATTTGAAAAGCTCAGTAATGTAAGATGGTGCCTGACCTCGAAGTGCTGCAGAAACAATAATTACTTGGTTGAATTTAATGCGGTCAGAAATTGGAAGCCAGTGGAGGGTGTTAAGCATAAAGTCTGAGATGCTAGAGTAGCGAGGAGCTTTAGCCACGAGACGAGCCGCAGCATTTAGGACAGATTGCAGAGTGGAAAGTAAGCTTTTGGGCAGGCCAAGATAAAGAGAATTGCAATAGTCTAACCTACTAGCCACAAAAGCATGAACCAGAGATTTGGCTGCAGATAAAGAAAGCGAAGAACGAATAACCCTAATTTGCCTAAGTTGATAAAAGCAGAATCGAGAGAGTCTAGCAAAGTGCTCTTTGAAGGTCAAATTACTGTCAAAGTAAATACCAAGGTTTCTGATACAATTTGAGAAAGATAGATTAGGAAAGAGAGAGTTCAGTAAGTCATAATCAATTTTTGAATGCAGATGTTTAGTACCAAGCCAGATAAGTTGAGTTTTATCAGGGTTCAGTCGAAGTCTATTGGAAAACATCCAATCCCGAAGAGTTGGAATTACATTGTCTACAGATTGAGTGAGCTCAGTATAAGAGTGAGGGCAATGCCGGTAAATTTGAATGTCATCAGCATAGAGGTGCACAGTGAAACCAAACGAGCTAATTAAAGAGCAGAGGTCAGCAGTATAGAGTATGTACAGCAGAGGACCAAGCACCGAACCTAATTGGGGAACACCAAAAGGAACATGAAACCAGTTTGAGCGGGAATGCTCCATAACAATCATTTGAGAACGGTTAGAGAGATAGGATGTAAACCACAGAAGGGCTTGATCAGAAATCCCAAATGAGAGTTTGAGACGTTTCAACAATATATCATGATCAACCGTATCAAAGGCGCCCGAGACATCAAAACAGGCAAGCAATGTAAGTTCAGACAAGTCAGTGGCAGAGTAGACATCAGAAAGAATTCTAAGAAGAGTCGTTTCAGTTGAGTGAAACCGTCTGAAACCAGATTGTGTGGATGGAAGAAGATTTTCAGTATTCAAATAGTGTAACATTTGTGATAAAATAAGCCTTTCAATGGTTTTTGAAAGAAAAGAAAGGTTGGAAATGGGTCGAAAGTTAAGAGGCTCACTAGGATCAAGACCAGGCTTCTTAATGACAGGCAGTACAATGGCTCGTTTTTGGGAGTCAGGAAGACAGCCCTCCCTCAAAGAGCTGTTGATCATGAGTAAGAGGAATGGAATTAGCTCATCTAAGACTTCAACAAGAATGTATGGTGGCAAAGGATCCAGTTCACATGATTTTAGTTTAGAGTTTTTTTTATGACTGTCCTAAGTTCCAATTCTGTCACTTCATTGAATTTTTCAAACTTGGAACTTGTTGACGAGAAGCTTGGTTGTGGCATTCCGGCAGTGTCAGCACGCACTCGGTCTAATTTCACCGAGTTTCCTTCATAATCTCTTCCCCATATTCCACAGTACACAAAGTTCGAATGATCCTCTTAAAGAAACTATCATTGGCCTTCGCTACAACAAGAATAATGCCACGATCTAAAATTTCTTTGTTGCGATACAAGAGACGTAGGGTCACTTTTATGTTGACAATATTTTGGCATCCCGGCACTTTTTGCTATCCAATTACAGTTAGCCTAAAGGCTTATTATTAGAAAGTGACAAATAATTAAGACAGGCCTAACTGGTTCATGTGGGCTACAATAGGTTTTATAGACAACAAAATATAAATCTTCATTGCTTCAAATCTTGTAAGGATAATCAATATTGTGCGTATAAATTTCTATCTACAGCGCTCGAAATAGGGCATTTTCCATCTATCCATTCCATATTATACACTCAATAGGGGCACGGGGTCCCGCCTCTCTGTGGAGCCGCCACTACGTTCAAATGCCCACCGCGTTCAAATGCCCTCCGCGTCCAAATGCCCTCCGCGTCCAAATGCCCACCGCGTCCAAATGCTCACCGCGTCCAAATGCCCTCCGCGTCCAAATACTCATCGCGTTCAAACAATGGCGGCTCCAGGATTTGGAAAGTGGGGGCCTTTGGGGTGGCAACTTCTAATCATGGGGCAACCATTTGTTTCTAGGTATGTAGTATTAAGTATAGGGTCCAAACAGGGGGACAACTGGGGGCTAGGCACTCAATATGGGGCACGGACCCCCGGTTTTTCTGTGTAGCCGCCACTACGTTCAAATGCTCACCGCGTTCAAATGCTCTCCGCGTCTAAATGCCCTCCGCGTTCAAATGCCCTCCGCATTCAAATGCTCACCGCGTTCATGTGCCCTCCGAGTTCAAATGCTCACCGCCTTCAAATGCACATATTTCGGTACCATTAGCGTTGCCACGGGAGGCAAATGAGGGAAACTTCCCCAACCTGCCCTAGACCACCTACCAGATTCGCGCAAAGCCGGTGATAAAGTTCTTTTGTGGAGGGGTGGGTAAGAAATCTGACACGTCAGCCCTCTATTGCCCCACTAACCAAAAACTTCTGGCGACGCCACTGCTTTGCCTACCGGTTTGCCGGGGCTCAGCGACAGATGGACGGTTTATCGGTATATATACCCCCCAAAATCAGACTAACTTAAACATTTTAACGTTTTTTAAGATTTTCAAACTTTTTAAAATGTATACCCCCAAATCACATTATACCCCAAATCAAATTCCTGGCTACGCCTCTGCCGGTTTGGCTTGTACATTACAGTATTATCCTTGTGAAAGTGTATTGGATATGATATTTCATCTGTGCTAGTAAATAATTATTCTTATTCTTGTGCTATTTGCCTATTAGGCCCTATCACATTTTCTTTCATCCTATTTGTGTGTAAACCAGCTTCGCGCAAATCCGGTGAGAAAGTTTTTGTGTGGTGGGGGTGGGTTGGGAGTAAGGAATCTGACACGCCAGCCCTCCGATTCAAGTCCCGTTTTCGCCCCTAGTGGCTTTCACAAAGGCGACCAGTAATGCCCCATAAGCCACTTTAAATTATGCGAAAGACTAAAGTTAGTAGTAGTAGTAGTAGTAGTAGTAGTAGTAGTAGTAGTAGTAGTAGTAGTAGTAGTAGTAGTAGTAGTAGTAGTAGTAGTAGTAGTAGTAGTAGTAGTAGTGGTGGTGGTGGTGGTGGTGGTAGTAGTAGTAGTACGAAACGTAAGTAGGGGAACCAGCGCAACTTCGTTCAGCCTCGTTGTCGATTTTCTTCCCAGAATTCTAAAGAATAAAAGAAAATGGACGATTTGGCCGTCGAAGTCCGTGGAAATAAAGGCTTTTATTACAAAGTGAGTGGATTTTTTCCAATTATTTAGCCGCATTTTGCGTCTAAACGATTTTATTTAATAGGTTTTATGGATTTTCTGCTTTATAATCAGGATTTCTTTTTGTTTTGCGATGTTGCTGCGTTATCGCCATCCTCTGCCGTTGACCGTTGCTGTTGTTCCTATCAACGGACAATTAAACTTTTATGGCGCTTTTAAAGTTTATTTTATCAATTTATTCGTTTGATTTTGACGTGGAGTGATCGATGAGCGTTAATGGGTTTCGTTCTACGGAGGAACCGACACTTGCGCGAAACTTTGATGCGACGCATTAATGGTTGACCGTGATTTTTGTAGTGCCTTTGTAATCGGCTAAACAGTATTGTGGTGTTTTAATCGCAGAAAGCCAGTGAATGTTTGGAATGTGTTTAGCTTCGTACAGTTTTGTCAGAAGCAGTGGTTATACGTGCTTAGCGGACTGTTTTTACTATTCCTGTGTAGTTATAGCAAACAATTATTTTATGAAAGGGTTTCATAATTGACTTGCTTGATTTATTAGATTTAGATAAAGTTTTGCTTTTTCTGAAAAATGGGACTAGTTTTTAATTGGTGCATTGCCAGTGTACTTTGGCTTTTAGAAATGTTTGATGTGAAATAATGTGTCTATAATTTGTTAGAATCACGTTATGCAAATGTCTGTTGAAATGAATGCAATAATTTTTTATTTTGTTTCTGCATTTCAGATTATATGATTTTGCAATAGTTTTCATTATCCTTCATTCAAATGCTCTTTAGTATGGAAATGAAATACATTTTTAGTTGTGACTATTGAGTTTAAGACTAATAAAAGAAAAGAGGTGCCGTATATTTTGACTGACAGTTGTTTGATGAGTTGAGTATAAAATAATCTGAGCATTTATACATTTGTCAT
Organism: Metaphire vulgaris; assembly: GCA_018105865.1. Lineage (NCBI taxonomy): Eukaryota > Metazoa > Annelida > Clitellata > Crassiclitellata > Megascolecidae > Metaphire > Metaphire vulgaris. The sequence continues at coordinate 12,177,470 of CM030864.1, read as the reverse complement.
CGGTCAATTGTGGGAAAAATTTTGTATCTGCTAGTTTATTGCATGTCTATTGCTTGAAGTCTTTTGATGTTGATACTTCTTGACTTGTTTCCGTTGAATTGTGAAAATTGATTGTAGAATTTTATGCTGTGTGCTTAATCTGTAGGCGCATGTGACCGACGTGAGCGATGGAGCAATCACTGTTGCCTTTGATAACAGGTTCAGTTCTGCCTCTTAACTACTCTTTATCACCAGATGAGCAGTGTTGCTTATTCTTATTAAACTTTAATCATTTTAATTTTAATTATTCTTTGAATATATGATTTTTAATTGATGTAGATCTGTAGCAATTTACTAGGTAATTTTGTTTCTATCTGAGCCCGTACAGTGAAATCCATTTAAAAACACTTCTGTTATATTGTGTTTAGTATTTTATGACTGTAAAAACCCATGTTTAGCGTTTCACAGTGTGAGGAATCGTAATTACAGAGCAAAGTCAGGGGTGAACAACTCACCCAAGGTCACTATGCAGTGGCTGGGGTCAGATTTGAACCCTCTACCCTCTGGCTGCATGGCAGGCATCATACTGTTTATTATACCATGCCTCTTGGTGCTGATATCCTATGATACGAGCAAAATTGTTATCGTTAGAGACGTGGTGTCATATTTTCGGTGCTGTGCCATTACATTGCTTTCAAGTGGTGTTGGTAGTACTTCTGATTGAGATCACACATTTTGAGAAGTTCCTTGTATAACATTATCTAGGTTCATCTATAGCCCTTTGCTTGTCTGCAGCAATTGAACAATGCAGTTTCTTTCTATGGTCTTCTGCTGGTATGTTGGTGATGGTGGTGGTGATGATGATTACTTTTCAGCTCAAAGCCAGAATCGTCCGTTCTGTTTAGCGAAGCCCGTCTGCCGTCGAAGATAACCGCTCGAAGCGTCGAATTTTCAGCAGGGGACGAAGTCGAGGTCTGATTTTCATTTGCTTTGAATATTGGGGCAGGATTTGTGCAGATTGGGTATAAGTCAAAGCCAGTTGGCAGATTTTAAGCTTTAAAATAGTGGGTTTTTATACAGGATTGTCCAACCTTTTTGATGCTTTGGGCCACTTGGCTGTTTCGAAAACAGGTTGCGAGCAACAGGTCATCAAGACAAAATGGGGTGATAATGTTGGATGCTAGCTAGGACAAAAATAGGGTGATAATGTAGGGTGTAGCAGAGCAAGTTAAATGCATCATGAAAAATATAAAAAGACATACACAGCTAACCATTTTAATGAAGCTTTTGAACCTGGCGGTCGATTTGAAGTTGAAATCGTACTTTCAGAAGAGGGAAAGTACTTCCATTAGTCACATAATAAGAATTTTAAGAAGTATTTTATTTTCTACGATGGGCAGCATCACCCAAGCTCATTTGGCCCACAGGCTGCAAGTTGGATAACCCTGCTTTAATATATACTAGTGGCTATTTTCGGGGGTTAAGGGTTTGATGGCATTGGGCCTTGGTTACAAGCCACTTTGGTTTGAAATTTCTTGGCTATACTGCTAGTAAAAAATGTGTAGAGTGAATCTTTGTGGTGTCATAAAATCTTGCTTGTTATTCTTGGTTTCTTGATTTCATTTCTGTCTTTTCTGTAAGAAAGAAGTCCGAGTTATTTTTCAGCAATTTGCTTCTCACCAATAAATTGGGATTCAGAGATTTATTTGCAAGATCTACTAGCATGTAGAATGTCTGTCATGATAATTAAATTATTATTATTATTATTATTATTATTATTATTATTATTATTATTATTATTATTATTACCTAGACAATTTATATAGCACAATAAGCTAGTCAAAAATGGCCAGAGACAAGAGCATTTTACAATACTACATATAACTGATGGTGAATAGGTGAGTCTTAAGATTGGATCGATCAACAAATTAACTTATATAGTGCCGCTATAATAATGACCGCAGTGCCTAGGGTATTGGCTGGTGGCGCACCACATCTAAATGAAAGTAGAACCAGGTCAAGGAGGAAAACATTCCAGGTCAGAAGAAGAACAATCTATGACAGATGCATAAAACTGGATAAATGTGTTTTTTTTAATCTGATCTGAAAGAGAGATAAAATGTGACCTGTACCGGGCGAAGTTGGCAGTGAGTTCAAGAGCCTAGGGCTACATATTAAGAATCATCGAGTACCAAGGAAACTACTCACGAGTGTCTTCATGCAGCTGTATTTAGCGCAGTTGTATGTAGGGCGAGTGATAAGCCATATCTGGTGATATCTCTATTGCCTGTCTAACACAATTTCATAGATCAAACATCATATTTTACAACTGATTTGCTGCTTAGCAGGAGACCTTTTAATCAGAGCCTATATGATATGATCTATGACTTTTATAGGCTTTAAACTGTGCTATTCGTAAAATAAGTGACTTGCATGTTGTATGCCACAGTTCAGTACAGTAATAGTTTCCTATTGCTTTTAGAGTTAGAGTCATTATTGGTGAGCTTCTATAGTGCCATTTTAGTCATGCACTTGGCATCAGTCGATGGTCGCTCTGGGCTTAAACGGTAATCCCCCATTATGTCATATCCATTGGCGGATAGGCAAAATGAGTCACTGTACTTTGGTTCTTCGTTTAAACATAAAAATTGCTGTTGGATTTTCTTTGGTTGAGTTTCAAATGTGGTTTGTTGGCTGGTGACATATGGAATCTTGTGGTTTAGGCTTGTGTAAGGATTGAAGAAGAGGATGCTGTCGCGTGGGTTAAAGCAAGGGTAAAGATGATGAAAGGGGAGTTTGTTGTCGTCGAACACCAGACAAGCGGTCAACCTTCCAGCGACATCTTGCAGATAGAACTGGTTCGATTGCTGAACAAAAAGTTTGTTCAATTTTCTACGGCAACGTTCATTCATTTTTTAAATTGTTCATTCTATTTTATGAAACTGAATTTTAGACGTAACTTTTACCTAATTATTTTGTTCACTGTGTCTTTGGACATGCTGAAGAGTAAATCAGTGTGTTTGTTTGATGACTTATTAAAAGGTTTTGGCTTTTTGTAGATTGCTCTCGTTTGAATTTGATTATCAAATTTTTAGAATTCACTTATCATATTATCTTTTTCTATGGAAGTTTTGTTTCATAGAACCTGTTATGTGTTTTCAGCTTAATTTGCGTATTTTTTGCTTATCAGAAACACGAATTCCTCTTGTGAATTAGTGCCTTGTTATGTTTTAAGAAATTCATTCATTCATTCCTAGACAATTTCTATAGCGCTGTAACAAAGCTGAGGCCCACAACAAAAGCGCTTTAACATCTCAACTATAACCCAACCTAAACAGATGCGTTTTAAATCTCTTGATGAAATGCTCGGGAGTATCAGCCATGGTGGTCTCGTCTCGTCTCTCAATTTGAGATTTTTCAAAAAATATTATTTGATTATAATTACCAGCAATATTTTCTATCTGGTGCTGATAGCCCACGTTTTTCAATGTTATGAAAATTTTTCATCTTCTTTGTTTTCTTAGGCTGTCTGTATAGTTTATTCTGTCTTCCTCCTATTTGTCCTGTATATGGATAGCTATATACTTCTTTCCTTTTGTGGATTTCTGAAGTAAAAGATTGAATTTTCATCCCTTTTGGGGGATATTCTTAAATGGTTTGCTGCACTAAAGCTACACAACATAACAACAGTGCTGTCTTCATTCGCCTCGCTTTAGAACTTTTTTGCCTATCCCGTTATGTCAACGTGCGTAATTTTTGTGTATTTTCAGTCCCTGTATTAACGGAGCAACATTTCATCGCCTGGTGATTGACATACCGCCTGATTTGCAGAAGATGTTAGTCAACGCTTTATCAGTCTAAAAATATTGGGTTATGTCGACTTGGTTTATATTATGGTTATATACAGAAGTGGTTATATACAGAAGTGTTTGATAGACTGCTGTGTAGAATATTTACAAAATATTGAATTGAAATTTATGTAGCTCTCAATCAAATCATTTTGCATAGTTTTTATTTATATATATTGCTGAACATTGTCGAATAGCTTGACGTCACTGGCATCAATACGTGGTGTCTGATTAACAGTTAGGAAATTGAATCTCTTTTGAGTTGGGTTTGCTTTTGTGCTAGCAGCTTTTGTTGGTCCCATTTGACTGAGAAATTTGGTATCAGAATTCATGTTTGGACCATGAAAATTCTGATTTAATTGCTAAGGTGGAGGGTGATCTTGATCATAGTATATTTTATTAGCTTAGGAGTTTCTATTGCAGTAAAGAAAATTTTCCTTCTTTGATTTGGCTGTAACTTAAATAAGAGCTTATGTTTCTGTAATGTATGGAAAAGCTATAAATTGCTTTATCAGTTCTTAAGTTTTTGATCAATTATAGAAATTTTCATAGCAAGTATGTTAATACATTGAGGCTTTTATTTTATTTATTTTTCTTGCTTTTAGTCGTCAGATTATGCATTTTAAAATATGTTTGATTTTCTGCTAATAATTAATCTTGAGACTGTATTTTAATTTGTCAGTTGCGAAGACAGAAACGTGCATCGTGATTTCAAGCAGTCTTGTGGGGCATCGTCGATCCGACTGAATCCTTCCGGCAGTCATCTCATCGTTCTGGTTTGATAAATTTAGTGCAATAATGGATTTCGATTCCAAAAAAGTACTTGAAATTCTTCATCTTCCGCACTTGAAATTACGAACATTTTGGCGTTTTGTATGCGGGAACGCCTAATGCAGTATTATGTTTCATGCGGCCCATTAAAGAAAAAGTTTACCCCCCTCTGCCCCAGGGCATCAGCCGATGGCGCACCACAGCCAATTGGAATTGGAGCCATTTGTAGCCGGGGAGGGTCAGTTGTGTGATTATCCGGTTTGCCTACTTGCTTTTCTGTAAATACTGGTTTGCTTTATGTATTCTGTTTAGTCGTCAAGTGAGTCGGTCATTAAAAAGGCAACTCTCCTCAGCGAAATGCACATCAAGGGACTTCGGCAGAAGATGACGCTGATTCAGCTGCGAGAGGAGTCTGCAAAAAAACTAGAGGTTCGGTCATCGCTCGTTGTATCCGTGGTTGTGAAGATATTAGTACAGCCGAACTCTGATAAACTTATTCTGGTATTTTGGATGATAATGACGGTACAGTGGGGCCTAATTTTTCATTGACATTTTTCATTTGGTTTATAGAAGCAGATTAGAGTCATTTTGAATTCACCTTTAGTATTTGAAAAAATAAAAGAAGTATTTTCAGTACAGTCAAGCTGTTAATGCTGTAATTCGGGGACTTCTTAAGATTCTGTGATGTTATGAGGTTACCATAACAGGAAGTGAATGCATGGTGTTGATAGAGAATGAAGGTAAAACTGATAACATTTATTTTGGAATGTTGTAGTCTTAAGTGTTCTCTGTATAATCTCCCATCACAAAATGCCTTTGTTGTATAAACATTTGCTGTTCCACTCTTCTTGATGTCTTCCTTTTTCTTCATGTGGTATGACCGTGGATTTCCTCCCTGATCTCCTTCTGGCGGTTCTTATCACTTCAATGTTCTCTTTGAGTTCTTTTCTGTTTCCTCTCTTAGGCTGTCTGTGCGTTTTATTCTCAGTCTTCCTCTTGCTCCCTGTCCCTCCTTTTTCCCCTATTACCCGGTTTTCCAGTCTGATCTTTCTTAACCCCTTAACTGGGGATCCCGGATATATCCGTCCATTTTACATTGAGTTACAGTTAAATACACAGTTAAGGGGTTAATGTCTCTCAAAAATTTGACCTGTTGTTTTCTTATGTCTTTTGTCAATTTACTTTTTCTACGCCATTTTTGGTTCTTCTGAATGCTGTACAGTCAAGCGGTCTCGAATGTGGTTCTGGCCGTAAATTTGTGACGTCTGGAGAACCTTTATTTCAGAGTTCGCGTCAGGTTCCGAAGTCGTTGTGCCACGAGGAGTTCAAAGTGGCTCAGGAGTTGATGGGACTCGCGATTGGCTCGCACGGCAGCAACATCCAGCAGGCGAAGCAGCTGCCCGGCATCCAGGCCATCGATCTGGACGAAGAGTCCGGCGTCTTCAGGATCCACGGAGAGGTGAAGAACTACTTAACCTACGTAAAGTTAAACCTAAAACCTACGTAAAGTAAACCTACGGATTACGATCATGTGACACTCGTTACTCCTCGGACTAATTCAAAGTTCGGGCGATCGCGCGTTCTCGAAGCTTGGCCCAACCTTCTGGAACAAGCTTCCATTGGAACTCCGTGATCGTTCTACTACACGGGACATTTTCTTATCGAGACTGAAGTCATTTCTTTTCGAGCAACCGGCAGCGGCGCTTTAGTGTCTTAATGCGCCTGTAATGAACTATCTATCTATCTATCTCCTTCAGACGACGCAGTCTCTCTTTCATCATCATCATAGTTGCTTTCTGCCAGCTCATTGGCGGCAATAGCTAGACGCGAAACTTATCCATTTATCGTTTTCCGTTGTTAGTCTCTTTCCACCGATTGCTAATAGCTGGTATGTTTCAAAGTCTTCTTTGATATTATCCATTCACTTTTTCCTGGGCCTTCCTCTTCCTCTCGTGCCTTCTTTGTATGTGTAGAGTGCTTTATATGGGGGTCTGTTGCCTGTCTTTATACAACGGATGTTTGAGATGGTTGAATTTAGTGATCAGGTTTTTAAAGAATTTTGAAGTGCTTTGTACAAAATTCAGTCACTTGGGCCACAATCTGCTTTTGGCACAGTCCTTAGTATTACGTTTTAAAGCACTGGACCTTTAAGTATATTGGAATCATTGTTATAACTGCTGAAACTGTCTCTATCTTAACCCTTTGGCACCGTAAGGCCGATATTTCGGCTTCACAGCATATTGGTTATACGGATTATGGATGCAAAAGGGTTAACTGTATGATACAGTGTCAGAGTTTCACAGCTTTGCAAGTGAAATTTTCATTGCAGCCAAAGTAGTGGCATTCGACTGTACTGGCTGGTATTGTATTTATTGCAGAGGCTTGACAAACATTTTGGGGCTGGGTATAATTTAACGGTGATTGACTGTCAGAGGTTAAATGATTATTTTGAAATTGCTTTTGACTGTAGACTGTTGAGTCTGTACGTGAAGCACGAACCCTTCTGGAATTCACTGAAGACACCGTTCAACTTCCAAGGGATCTTATCTGTAACTATGAACGGCTTTGCTTAAGCTTTGGTCTTGGTTTTCAGTCTTGTTTATGGTTTAGAGTTAAATATGCTGTCTGATTAATCAGATGTACAGTAGAACCTCGTTATATCGAAGTTCAAGGGACCGTGATAAATACTTAGATATATCCGAGGTTCGATATATCCGATTCCTGTATCATTAATACTGTTTTGGCGGGACCGGCACTCAAACTTCGATATAAACGTGATTTCGATATAAGCGAGTTCGATATAACGAGGTTCTACTGTATACTGATTTTATTAACATTTTTATCGCTTGATATTATTTCATGATTGTTTGCACACGTTAAGTCATTTGCAAAGTTAAGAATAACAAGAGCTGAGCAGAGTCAGGGGCAAACAACTTACCCATGGTTGCTGCACAGTGGCTAGGGTCAGATTCGAACCCTCTACCCTCCGGTTGAGTAGCTAAAATCCTACTGCTATTTCACTACACCCCCCCTCCATATACATTTTGTTTTTAGTTAACATTAGTAGTATTTTGGTTGCCTGAGCCATTATAAATAAATTCTGTTACAACAAGAAATATATGACAGTGTAAGAGAAAAGTGGTTTGTGACGCTGATGTTAACAAATGGATGAGAATTCGGAAAGTGTTGCAATGGTTGCTCCTCTTGTTGCGTTGCTTATGCGTTGCTTCTGGCGTTGTCTGCAGCCAAAGTTATTGGCCGAAATGGACACAACATCCAGGACATCGTGGACCGATCGGGTGTCGTTCGGGTGAAAATCGAAGGAGACAACGAGAAGGACGTTCCTCGGGAGGAGGTTGGAGATCATACTTACCGTCTTTGTCTAACTTTGCCTCAGATATTTAAAAGACAAGTTAGAATTGGGGATTTGAATTAATATTTGACTGAAGTGTGCTTGAAAAAGGTCATTGAGACTGTAGTCTGAAACCATGATCCCACAAATATGCACAGATGTATGCACAGATGTATGCACAGATGTATGCATAGATGTATGCATGTACAGCATGTTTTACTGCTGTGTTAAACTTTGTTGTTTTATTGATTTGTTTCTTCATCAGTTTGGATTAAAATTCATTTTAAACAGTATAGATGAGGCTTGTCAAAACTAGATTTTTTCCTATTACCGTACCTATTATTTAGATTATGATAGAAGGAAGTTTAGTAGTTATGGATGTGGTTATTTCATATTTGCCAAAAAAAATTTGCATAAACAACTTCTGGTCCAGGGTTTTGTGATCCTGAAAATCTGGGTTTACAGCTCATCTTTTAAACTTTGTGAACCCGAGTCTGAATTATGAATATTCATACTCTGATTTACGAATATTCATGTATTGTTTGAATATTCACGCAGGGTCAAGTGCCATTCATATTCGTTGGAACGGTTGAAAGCATTTCCAATGCAAAGTTGCTTCTCAACTATCACATTAATCATCTGAAGGTTGGTGACGATGTGATTGCATTATTTTGAGCAATGGTGATGCATGTGGAAACAGATAACAGCCTAATGAACAGCCCTATTGTTGGGTTTCATCTGCTGGTCTACGGCTAAAAATGTCTTCACAAGAACAGTCGATAAGAAAGGGCTAATTTAGAACTTAGAATGCTCCAGAAATTCAGCTAATGTTGTAATGAAATGACACATTTATATAGCGCCTTTTTGGGACTATCGCTCAAGCACCCCACTGCAACTAATTTGAATGGAAAATAGATGGTTTTCAAGCATTTCAGGAAGAGTTTTGTGGATTATTTGGGTGCAAGCGTATGGCACAGGGTGGCGCAAAAATACCCAGACTACTGTATATTAAATGCAAACCTAAATGTGACTAGTCTGGTTTTTTGTGCCACCCTGTATATGCTAGCATCAAATGCATTCCAAAGGATGGGACCAACTGTTGGAAAAACTTGTTGCTGTGATATTGAAGTGTGTGCCCTTGGAACATGTAGTAGGCCCCGAGATGTAGAGCACAGTATCGGCTGACTTTGGGTTAGACATGTAATACGGTGAGGCATGACATTAAAGCGATTTAACTGTACTGCTGCATCGAGTCATTCCGTGTCAATTCAACCAATGGCTCCCGGTCAACCGCCTAAATATTTATGAAATTAACAAGAAATGTTACCGAAACATCTATATGAAAATTTGAAAAATGTTAGCACACTCTTTTAAGTAGTTTTTTAGATTACGGTGGCATAGTTACTATAGATGAAATAGAGGATTTGTAATTACAACTGACGAGGTTGAAATAAGTTTCGTTCATAGACATGATGTGTTTGTTTATCGTTGGTTTAAGAATCCTTAAAAGCTTTTATGGTTTATATTCAGGAGGTTGAGCTGCTGATGCAGAAGAAGAGGCTGTTGGATGCTGAGATGAGAAACCTTGCTGGAGCATCGCGAGATCAGTTCTCCGCTCCTCCGAGGTACAGCAGGTGAGTTTGCTTTTGCATTTGCTCACCTTTTGGGTCGAAGGGTTGAGTTAGAAAAGCTCTCTTTGTTAGTTAACAAGCTTTATTTGTTCTATCCGAGAATGTAACGGCAGATTTTGTGACGTCGGTCGTTAGATCCTGCACCTTCTTTCTGCTTTGATTGTGGTTTCTTTCCACGTACTGGTCGCCGTATTAGGATAAGTGGAGGATAATTTAAAGTTTTTGTCGATTGTGCTGACTTTGACCGAGTTTATGGATAATTATTTGGCATGGTTTTGGATTAAATGGGTCATTTTGATTTCTTGATGAATTGTTAATAGAGTTTTAAGATTTGAACTTTTGGTTTTGACCGAGTTGACGTGTTGCATTGCAGAGGCAGTTCGGAGCAGTTCGGGGACGAGCGAGGCCGAGGACGAGGCCGGGGTAGAGGCCGAGGCGGAAACAGTCGTATGGGCAACGGAAGATATGGTGAGGAAGTTACATTTCTCATTTCTTTTTCCATCTTTTGAATTTATTTAATTTAATTTTGGTGATATCGACGATTTGGTAAAGCCGTTATTTCATCGATGACCACTTTGATTTGTAGCATCCTACAACGACCTTGGCAATATTGAGGAAGGTCGGGGACATCGTCAGCACGATGTCAGCAACGACCAGACTGTCGATGCCAACGGCCCCTGCCAACCTCTGAAAGGTTTATAGGTTTATCTATGAATTATGCTGCCTGTTGTTGATTGGGCATTGAAACATGTAGAGTCCTCGACTATTTTTTTGAGAAGTAATTTTTTAGCAGAGCTAAATAGAGGCTTTTTGAAATTGTGTTACCTCTGATAGGTAGGTTTTGGGTTTAATACTTGAATATGGATATCGTGTTTTCATATCTCGCTTCGTCATTGGACAGATTTTTAAGGAATTTATTGTAGTGGCACTAAACATTAATTTCTCAAATGGCTGTATGCATTCAACGACTATATTATTGTTTAGATGGAAACTTGAGAAAATTTCATTTTCAGATGTTGCTAGCAGCCACACCGTGGGGCAGGACCAGGCGTGCATTAACCAAGGTGCTGGTCACCCGAACTTAGCAGATCCGAACAACACGCGGGGTGGGCGTTTCCGCAAACAACCAAGAAACACGGCCCCACCGGGGCGGGCACAGCCGGACGCACGGGGAGAGGGTGCCAAGGTGGCCGCAAGGAATGGCTTCTCCGCGGCGGCGGCGGTGGCCAAGGATGGCGGTCAGGGCGAGTTGAAGCCCGAAGGCGGTGCCCAGAAGCGAGCTCAGCAGGGAGGAGGGGCAACGGCCAACAGTCGCGGCAAGGCCCGGCCAGGGCAGAACCCTCACGCCGAAAACAATTTTAGCAAATCTTCAAATCTGGTGAACGGGCAATGATCAGACGTTGGGTGGCTCGTTCAGCGCCGAGCCGCAACTCCAGTTGGCTTTTCTGCGGAAGGTTCGAGTCGGACGCACTCAGTTATTGCTTAAGTTATTGCTTATTTGAGTGAACAGAGAGTTATCGTCACGCAGTTGAAGGCCGACCTTACGAACTTGACCTTTTGTTGTGCCCTACGTTGATTCAGTCGCGTTTTCTCATTTTCCCATGCATCGTAGTTTTGTGGGACTTCACGCGTTGCCTCAGCTCAAGCATAGATGTTTTTTCTCAGAGTCGCCAAAATCGAAAATTCTACGGCTTCTGGACAGGTTGACCCAAAGCCGGCGTCGCTTTTCGGCCGTTTTGCGTCGATCCAAATTTTATGTCGGACGTGAATTTGTTAGATGGTTTTGCAAGCAAAAAAGAACAACCAGTTTCTTAGATATTATGTTGTGAGTTTGATTTTCATTTTCCGTTTTCTGTTTTTTTTATATATAGAGTGGATGTATAATTTGTGTATGTTGGCAGTTTGCCGGGCGTATGAAGTTAAATTCACACTTCATAGGCCAATTGCATATTAAATGGTTAGATCAGAGATTATGTTCAGTTGATTAGTGGCTTCATAATCATTTCAATGGCAATGATTTGCCTAAAAACTATTTATGCCAGTAGAGTTAGCTATGTCATGTGTTGGAGGTAGATTGAGGAGGAATTTGGTTTGGCAGGGTTCCATGACCCCTTCTGCATTGTCCCTTCCATATGTATTGATGCATGTTAAGATTGTTGAAAGGGAAGAAAATATGGCACTAGCTTATTTATTTGTTCGTTTATAACTTTGCCACAAAGAAAAATGAGCAAAAATTTAATTTGGGGGAGGGTTTGTCCTGTGCTCTGGATCCACCTGCTGCAGGTTTTCAATGCTACTATAAGAAGCATCATCATCATCACCAACTGTTGGCTCAGTGCCGGTTGGTGTCTGATGCAATCATTACAATTTTGTCCCAATCTTTTCTGTTTGCAGCTATATGAAGTTCTTGCAGACAATTTCCACGCCAATCACCAATGTCATCACACCATTCCCTGTATGGCCTTCCTTCCTTTTTGGAACCATCCATTATTCCCAGCATTATAGTCTTGATCTTTATCATCTTTCATACGACAAATATGTCCAAAGAGATAGAGGTAGTTTCCTCTGTATCACTTTTTTGCATCAAAGTTTCCTTTGGCTGGATTTTCTTGTATAGTTCCTTCTTGCTGATCTTTTCCACCCACCCAATTCTAAGAATTTTTCTGTAGCATTTCCTTTCAAATACTAAAATTCTTCTCTCCAATTAGTGAGTATAATCATTGCAAGACAGGCTAGAAAATGTGTCTATCATTGAAGCTGGCATTATTTAAAAACTAAACATCAAAAAATAGAATTTGATCACCTTAAGAGGGCATTCACAGTAGTGCAAAAGAATGAAAATTTTAATTTGGCATATTTTTCTGCCATAGAAGTATGTGTACAGTGATAATACCTTTCTTTTCACGATATAAAAGAAATTTTATTTTTCAAGATGCACTTCTACGAGATTTTAGCAGATCAAACGGCTTAATTCAAGATATGACATTCTGCAGAATGTTTGGTATTAGTTTGAGTTCATGCTAAATCAGTTTCGATGAATTAGAAATAAATCAAAGCACATTGGCCTCACTTTCACCATTTAAATTTAGAAAAAGCAGCTCAAAAACAACACAAAATGCATTAGAGTGTAACACTTTACAGAAATTACAGTAACCACAAATTACATCTTAGTTACATCCACGTAACAAAGTATGCAACAAATTTACAGCAAAAAGCCTATATGTAGCATGTATGCTAAATGTGTAAGAATACCACAAGTTTTACAGTTATGGTCAAAATACAGTGTAATTAAAAATTTTTAGTAAGAAAAGTTTAAAATACTGTGCCTTCAATAGAAGAAATTTTAGTCAAATAATTTAGGAAAATTCCAAAACTTACAACTTCACAAATTTAGTCCAAAATTTAGTTTTTTTATCAAACTAATAAAAGTAAAGATTATTTCATAATTTTAATTGTTTTAGACCAGGAACAGCCTGGAGGAAAAAGCAGTAACAGCTGAAACAATAAATGGACCCAAAAGTTATCTAGGAAAACTGAGCTATTAAATACAGTATTGAGAGTTATTACAGTGGTTTTCATACAAGCTAATGCCTTCTAAACCACTTGAAATCACATTATTATTAGACCGGGACTGGAGTGGAAATTGGAGACAATTAGACAAAGGAAAGTATCGTGGTTTGAACATGTGGAGAGAATGGAATCAGAAAAAGAAAACAAGGCAGACGGAGAAAAGAGGAATACTAACCTAACACACCAACACGATCCATCCAATTGCATACATCATAACTTAAACCATTTTGCGTTGTATTAGGTGACTGGACCTCGTTCACCACAGCCAAGGAATCAAAAAATCAAATAAATATTAAAATTAACAAAGTTTTGCTGATACCAATATTACTTTAATTTATACCAAAAATGAACTTCAAGACAAAAACACTTGGCAAGTTTCGTCAGTGATCAATAAGCAGGCTTCAGTGGATTAACTATATTGGAGGCGTACTCCAATGTGTGTTAAATGTATCGACTAAAACAGATCCAAGAAAAGTCGCTGATTATCATCGCAAGAGCATAAACTATCACGAGATCAACAATGAAATTGTTAACAAAAACTAGAATGCACAACCAAAAATGTGTTAAGCTGTACAGCTAAATCCTGTTAATCCTTTTGCTGACATGATGTGTTATTACATCAAGAATCGTTGGTGATCTGTGTGCCATCATGCTGTCTAAACATATAAACATACAGGTTGGGTTAACACCGACTTGAGGGACCTGAAAAACCATCCATGTTAACCGAAAGGATGTCTAAACTGAGTCCAAATAAGTATTTCCAGTCAAAGAAACAGCTCTCTGTTAACGAAGGGTTCAAACCATCCCAGCTCATGTTAGCATTGTTCTAATACAGCCCATACTTTACCCAACATCCATGTTCAACAGTTTCATATTACCAGTAATTGTTTGTGAGGGGAAAACTTGCTTTGCACAGATAAATCTCAAAGAAATAAAACCAATGTATAGCAGAGAATACCGTGAATACTGTACAGTGTACATGCAAAGATCAATGCTGATATAGAGAAACCAAAGACTGCTGCTAGTACCAAGGCCTTGAATGTGGTTCTGATGTCTGCCTTGTTGTAATCAACCATTTTATCGCCATTAGAGATACTTTGAAACTGGGGGGCTGTCCATTAATTACGTCAACAAATTAGGGGGAGGGGTTTGAAAATTTTGACAGTTGTTGACAGAGGGAGGTCAAGAGACGTTGACGTCAACAATTTCATTTTTTTACAAATGATAGAAAAGGTGAATTTCGCAGAATACTATTTATTACAACGGAAAGAAGCCTGACAAACAAGAAAAAGGTCACCACCACATTATGATGCTTGATGAACAAAAGAAAGGAGAAAAGGTCTAATCGCTGCAAAAATAATAACCCTCTAAACTTTTTAGGGGACCTGTCACTGGTCTTAGTGGTAAGGGGGTCAAAAGTTTTTGACATAATTATAGGGGAGGTTCACTGAAAGCTGACAGTAATGGACAGCCCCTGAGGACTTGGGCCTGTGACAAAAACTACAAACACAGGAAGTCCAGAAACTACTAATCGTAAAATTCAAGCCAGTTTCAATGCCACTAAATATATGCATTCACTTGAATTTCTATGCAAAATATGAACAATATATCTGGTCATTCCTGGAAAAACAATTTCCAATTATTTAGCAGATTCTTACCAAACTCACAAAAAGACAAACTTAGCTATTAAATTCTGAGATGAGTTTCCAAACGTCACTTGAAAAAGCAAAAAAAAACGAGAAATTTCAAACAGAAACAATCGTCAGTTGCATAAGATCGTATGTCCAAAAAATTTATTATAAAAATATTTTAAAGAGATGATCATAGCTAAAAATACTAAAGCAGACTCCTCTTTGGCAATGGCTTATAAATAAGCAGTGATGAAAAAATCTAGAGGTAACAGTCTAAACAACATCGATATACTGAAAAAGACCAAACAAATTTCACATGAAAAATCCTGTCTTTGAATACATCATAACAAACTAAGATAATTTACCTAATACCAAATATTTACAGGTATTTTATAGAATATTTTTACTGACATCTTTTTCGATACATAACAAAAATCAGATTTGAAGATAAACAGGTGCAGAAGTAATTGTTACAAATGGCAGATAATCTCAAAGTGGACATGCGTTCTCTGCTGGAAAATGGCCTGAAAGGTGCGTATGATGTGTCTCAGTACAAGGAGACATATTAACTAAAAATTAAACCATTTTTACAGTTTGTACTTTATAATGAGCAAACATTCTGGAAAAACAAATATCACAATCCAGCAAAATTCATTTCAAAAGCAACTATATCAAAAGAAAAACTTTAAATAAGAGAGAAATTCTCTCAAATATTGTAACCTTTCATTCTCATGCAAAAGTTCCAAACTCTTCTTTCTCAAATCGTACCCAACAAAGTCCACAACAAGAAAATTTAGCCAGAAGACATACAGAATAATTCCATATTAAAATGATTTCTTCAAGGTAAACATTCAGTCCATCGTCATAGGAAACAAACTGCTTTTTCATAGAAATTAAATATTACAATTCTTCAGCTTGACATAATATTCATTAAAATTCACGGCAAGACTAAAAAATTAGTCGAATTCAATCAGTGGAATTGAGATTGATGCGCTGTCGTGAATTTAATGGATACAATTACATAACATTTTTAATTTCATTCGTGTTAATCGACAGTTGAAGGCTGACAAATCACAGTTGTTGCATTTGTACACCGGGAATTTAACCAGTGTTAAATTGCAGAAAAAACTCGTTCAAGCTTAATATACGCGTACACGAAAGCGCGGATTCACCAAAACAACCGTTCACGACGCGCGATAATAAAGCAACGGCAACCGCTCTCAAACTTCACGCGAAAATTCAAGAACAAGAACAACATTCAGCGTTCGAAGAAAAAAATGAAAACAAATCTGATATTTTACAAAATATTCCATCATTATTCGGCAGACTGACAAAAAGATCTATACGTGCTGTGTCTGCGCAATCGTAAGAAAGGTTAAAAATAGAATCGCTGCCGTCAGACTCTTGCTGATTCGTTGTCTTCTGTTTCCGACAGTTCCTCTTTGCAGCAGATGTCCTCAGAAACGCTGGTGTCGTCGTCTACTGCGGCAACAATCTCATCGTCTACGTCTTCCGATTTCGTCTTTGGTCGCGGTTCTCCCGATTCAGAAGAACTTGGACTTTGTTCTGTATCTTCTATGTCCCATTCCCGAACGCCTGTAGGATCCAAGCTGAGCGACAAAATCAACACAAGACTCAAAGATACTGACAAAGAAAAACATTCAAAATTCCACATCGATCAATAAGCAATCTCATATTTATTTCTATGTATAATATAATACGCACCCACACTTTGTGGCGATTTTTTAAGGGAAAAAAGTGCGTCTTATATGCAAGACAATACGGTATGATCTGAAGAAAGACCAGAACAGAAATGGATGCAAAGAATGGAGAAGGTACTAGAAAAGAGGAACAATATTTCAAGGAAAATTCCAGTAGAGATAGCAACTATACTGTAAGATGTCGCAGAACCTGTAGTCTTAAATGAAGATCAATGACGATTATGACAATGTACATGATTTTATATTCAAATGAAATCATAACTAAAAAGGGTCTCACAAAAGACAAATCCATCAAGTTTGTGAAATGGTCAAAGAATGAAATTTAGCAATAATCAAAATAATGGAAAATCATGAAAATACAAATTAGGCTCTTAAAAATATACAAATGCTTCAAAACTAAATCAAATTAATTGAAACTAATTAAAATTTCAAACTATAGTATATGGATATTTATATACGATAAATATTAAAGTAAAAATAAAACCGCTAGAAATAATGTTCATAGAAGCAACTAAGATGAATATCACAAAGCTAAAAATAAGGCAAATGCTCACGAGGCTCTTTGAAATACTCATAAGGGACCATCCATATAGTACATACGCACTGTGGGGGAGGTTGGATTTTGAAGATTTTCCATATGTAGTGTGTGCAATGGGGGGTTGAAAATATGCCTTTTGTGTACGTTCTATATGGACGAGCCCTAAGTGGACCCACACAAAAGTCTATATTTTGCACCAGTTTGAAATGCCCGGGGTCCCCATAATTCTGAAATTGCCAACCCTGGGAAGAAATAAATGGCTACTGAATTTCATAGCTAAATGCTATTTTCAAAGACAAAAAAGGACGCTATCATTTTTTAAAGTGAAACTCGTGTGGCCAAAACCATCACCCCCTAGGTATTCCTACAGTTCAAGCTCTGAATTGTATCATATATGGTGTAAATTAAGGTGAATGGATCACTAACGACCGGAACCAGTTCTAAAAAGCACAATTCTCTAGAAAATGAAAATGCAAAGATAAATAATATAATGAAAAGAACTAAGCACGAAATAACAAATGAGCACTACAAGGACACTGTAGCTGTTGCAGTCTGCTGCTCTTACCCTCACCGACGGCATCAGATCCCATAGACGACTGCATGCAAAGCAGATAGCAAGTACATTACAATGATCAAACACCCCACACCGTAACCAACGACAACGAAGTCTTATTAAATTTACACTCACTCACTCACTCATTCACTCAGTCATTCACTCACTCAGTCACTCTCACTCACTCACTCAGTCACTCACTTAGTCACTCACTTAGTCACTCAGTCAGTCACTCACTCACTCAGTCAGTCACTCATTCACTCACTCACTCACTCACTCCTCTCAACTTCTATGGCGCCCCTATCATAATGGCTATGGCATCAACCGATGGTACACCACATCCAATCCAAATCAAAGCGAGGTCAAGCCAGAAGGGTCAGTGACATCAGCGGGAAGCAATCTATGGGGGGGAAGGGGAGATGCTAAAAAGCTTAAAAGAAAGCTTCAATAAACATTAAAAGTCTATACAAAAATCCCAAAGGCAGATGAACCCAAACCCTACCCTCAAACAACATCACATCTGACTCACATGCTCTACACATTTTTACAAACCAAATATACTCCCACCCAACAGCCACACATGCTATATAC
This sequence comes from Metaphire vulgaris, assembly GCA_018105865.1. NCBI lineage: Eukaryota > Metazoa > Annelida > Clitellata > Crassiclitellata > Megascolecidae > Metaphire > Metaphire vulgaris. Next base: position 12,159,285 of record CM030864.1, on the reverse strand, counting down.
ACTGACCAAGAGTCATGGTTGTGGTGCACATTATACAAGGGCACATGGTACAGAAGGCATCAAAGAACCTTGGCTGCCAGGACCAAACCACCAGCAATTTTGGCGTCTCAATTCAGCAATTGCAGAAATAGAAAAAACCGTTACACTTATAATTCTGGGTCTGCAACGGAGGAACAAATATTTAGAATTACGTCAAATTTCGAAAACCGATTTGAGAAATGCAGACAAGTCGAAACTAGAAAACTCTAAGAAATTGGCAGCTATAAAAAGACACAATGTAATCAATGCACCACTGATTACTTTGATCCAAAAATCACAAGAAATCAAAGCCATTGTTGATTAAAGACTACCTGAAAAAGCACCCAATCGAGTCAAAGGTCAAAGCACCCAATCGAGTCAAAGGTCAAAAAGCACCTAATCAGATCAAAGGTCAAACGGTGACCGTACCTCGTCGTCGATGTCTAGTTTTTGAAGGGACTAAATTTCAAACTGGACAAAAAATATATAATGTCACATTTAAGCCAAATCTTTCAACGTTAAAATGAACACCAATCCAATGCATTCATGTTAGCATGGAATCCATAACAACAAATATCCAAGACTATAAATAGTAAATTCAAATAAAAAATACAAGATATCATTTAAGCAGATACGCAAACAAACAATCCATAATGCATTCATGGCTTCTTCTCATCGGCAGTAACTAACTCATCGTACCTGACATCGCTGTCTGCCATCATTTTCTGAACTGTGCTTGCAAGAGTCGACTGCCTGCCAGCCAACGTTCTTTGATAATGGCTTCTGTAAACAGCACAATCGCAGAATGTAGCAGAACACAATAAGTAATGTAATAAATGCTTCTATAGCGCCTCTTCTGAAGCAAAATACGTGACATCGTAACAGACGACAAAGAAGCCTTATTAAACTGACTGACTGACTCGCTGACTAACTCACTCACTCGCTCTCTATTATTGCAGCCATAAGACATCTCTGAAACTCCGCAGTGCAACTATTGATGGAGATATTGAGTGGGTAAGTGATGGTTGCATTAAACTTAAGGGTTGAATATATGTAGACAAGGGTTGCAACAAATATTTGAACCAAAACAAATTCAGGTCAAGCAGCATGGCAAGGATGGTGAACACTGGGGTCAAACACAGAAATAGAAGAGCATTGTGACCACATGAACAAAGTTTGAGTGAAATTGCCGAAAACAGACTTTCTGTTTCTCGGACAGGAATGAAAGAATGAAATTACAACGCTTTTCAAAACGGAAAACAGTATTCAAAGTGGCAGCATTTTCAAATTTCAAAAGCTCCAACAACACTGGGGTCAAATTGGAGGTCAAAACCTGCAGCAATCATTTAATGTAACCAACACTGCCAAAAGCAAAGGTCAAAGTTCACATGCCAAATGCTAAAACGCAGAGAACAATCGGGAAAACTTGCAGTTTGAATATTGAAAAGTTTCTGTTACTAGAATTTCTAAACAGTCCAATCAATGGTCAAAGATACAAATGTGCTGCATTTCAAACACCTTTTGCCTTCAGAAACATATTCAAAAGCCATCATATTAATGTAATTTATTAATTAATTAATATAACAATTTCTCGACGTTGCCTGACTGACCACTAACCTTCGGCTATAGCTATTTTCCTGGTAGATTCGGTGACTTGGAACATGCAGCAAATAGGGTACCTGCTTTCGAAAGCGCTATAGAAACTCACGAGATTTTACTTACACACTTACTTACTTAATTAAAATCATGCTAAACGAGATCGCCGTGGCATCATCACCTGAATCTCTGCTGAATGATGACGGCCGCGTTCCGACTCTTCTTGTACCGTTCGTGTTCCTTGTACGCCCGGTAGCGGTTCTGGATGATGGTCGCCGCCTCCCGGCTGCGTCGGAAACGCTTCTGGGCGTAGTAGCTACGAAACTGACTCTGGATGAGAACAGCCGCCTGCGTCATCCGCTTGTAGTACATGAACTGAAATGAACGTCAATATCATCATCATCATCATCATCATCATCATCATCATCATCATCATCATCATCATCATCATCATCATCATCATCATCATCATCCTCAATCATCATCATCTCCAATCATCATCACCATCATCATCAACATCATCATCATCATCATCAATCATCAGCTACATTGTTTTGAGACTGGTTCATGGTTCTATTGTTTCCATTCCTCCCTGTGCCTTGCCTCTTCTTTGATTTCTGCATAGTTTTTGTGATGCTATGTATCTGTTTTTACATCATCCAGTCCAATAGCATCCTCCTTGGTCTTCCTATTGTCTTTTTATCCTACTATACTTCTCTCCATTACTGTTCTCAGCAATGTTTCCCCTCTTAGAACATGTCCAATCCAGTTCCTTTGTCTTCTTTTGATGATGTTATTCTACGACTCTCTCTTTGTCTCTCTCTCTCTATCACTCCCCCTGTACATTACAGCTAATAATATGTCATGGATTACTTGTTTGTATCTACGATAGTAACTCTGAATCAAGATGGCCGCCTCGATCTCCTTTTGCTGCTGGCGCAGTTGCTGTTCTTTCTTGTCTTTGTATTTGCGGTAGAAGCTTTGTATGATCTTCGCTGCTTCGTACAATCGCTGCTGTTCTTCATCTAAACAGAGATTTAACCGGAAAAAATTACCTTAATGACCAAAACCACCAAAAGGTGACAATGTAGTTTTAAATTGCAATTAATTTCAACCTAAGAGAGGCCCCAAAGTCAATCTGCATTTTCAGCCATATCTATGATATCTATGATATCTATGACATCTATGTCTGTAGTGTTGATAATATTCTAACAGTGGACATATACAGGGTGGTGCAAAAAAACCGGGCTATATTAAATGCAAACCTAAATGTGACTAGTCCGGTTTTTTTGCACCACCCTGTATAAAGAAATGCATGAATAAATGAATGAATTCCCCTGCACTTATGATTTCCCTGCACTTATGATTCTTCACCTAGTGAATGACTTAATGTGTGTCAACAAACACATAATAATAACAATTGATTACTCAGTTGGATAAATAGCATCAATCAATAGTTCAAAAGTGCGGCTTGCATCCTAAACAACAATATTCCAATAGATAGTGAACAAATATAAATGAATGAGCGAATGTATAAATGAATAAATGAATTAATTCATTGATTTCTCAGTTGGATATGTCACATCAATCAATACTTTCAAAGGAGTTGCAACATATAAGCAATGTTGAATTACTTACCGGAAAGGGTCAATTGGGAGAAGTCTTTCTCCATGTACATCGCAGGAGCATTGAAGTACTCGGTGAACTCTGCGGCTGTGGGAGGAGGGGAGTCGAGACCAAAGCGGTAGGGGCTCTGAATGCACGTCAAAGAGGGGCTCAACATCGACGTTGGGGTCCCAATGTCAGAATAACTAAAGAATATGCAAGAAAAGACGACAACCATGTAGCAACACAAAACTCTTTCATTCTACGTCAAAACAATTATTATTATTATTGTTATTATTATTATTATTATTATTATTATATGGATGAATGTACGATTTGTGTAGCACCTTTTCTGTATCCACTCAGTGAAGTATGGGATGTACATTATACAAGTCACTCAGAAAAATCAACTTTCCTATGCTGACCTATCTGGAGCATGCTTGACCACAGAATAGCACAAGGTTTATATTAGAGTGCCTCCTAAACCACTTTAAATCATGCTATTATTATTATTATCATCATTACTATTATTATTTTTTATTATTATTGCTATTGCTATTATTATTACTATTATTATTTTTTTACTATTGTTATTATTATTATAGTTTGTCAGTTGTTCTCATAAAGGATAGATCCCACTGAAACACTCAAGATCCCAGTCATCATCATCATCATCATCATCATCATCATCATCATCATCATCATCATCATCATCATCATCATCATCATCATCATCATCACCACCACCACCATCATCATCATCAACACCACCATCAATCATCATCATCATCATCATTAGTAACAAGACAATTCTTATAGCACTGAGTGTATGGCAAAGGCCAGAGTCAGGTGCATATACATAATTTACATGGTGAAAAACTCACCGACATTCCAAGAAAGACATTCCCTCGAGCGGAGTCGAGATCCCGGAATCCTCAGCGATGCAGATCGGAGGAGTGGACGAGCTGCACGAGCTGAACGACCCGTACGAGCTCGTCCGGTCGCGCCGTGAGTTGATCTCGTCCATGAGCAAGTGCTTGCTGTGATTTGGAGACAGCTTAATCCGGTCTGGCATGGCGGCAATGATCTGACTCGCCAGGTTCATCATCTGAATGGAATGTGTCAGGTTGTCGTCGGCCTCCACTGCCATCGTCAGCAACGGAAATATATTCAATACATACTTACACAACCAAGTTCAATACATACTTAGACAATCAAGTTCAATACATACTTAGACAATCAAGTTCAATACATACTTAGACAATCAAGTTCAATACATACTTAGACAATCAAGTTATATTTAAAGGGAAACTGAGACACAACCATAAAAATAACACGACAAAAACAAAGACATGTTTCAAAATCATAAATAAGCACAACCAAAGATTTTGAAGATGCATATATATCAATAAAATTCATTTTCATTTAACCAATTTATTTAATTTTATTCCTGGTATTTTTCGCCAACATTTGCAACTCTAGTTTTTACCCTTCCTGAATTTATTTTCTTTTACCACCTACTTTGTTAACCACAACTGTACATAACTGTACAAGTGAGCACCGTGCATGGAAAAAAAGGACTTTCACCCTTGTAACATGCACATTTAGAGCCATTTTGTGCCACTAAAAAAACCCATTACAAATATATTTTCTATCCATTTGTCAATTATTTTAGGCAGATGGAAGTCACAAGAAATGTGTCGTATGTTCACTGCAGGTGTTACTTGTGGCTTGCAATGGTACTTGCAATGCAATGCAATGGTACTTGCAATGCAATGCAATGGTACTAGCAACGCAATGCAATGGTACTTGCAATGCAATGCAATGATACTTGCATGTGTTGCATTAGCCATGGACAAAATATATATGCAAAACAATTTGAGATTTCATAAAGGACTACTTACTCATTATAGAATCAACAAAATACAGGGTGGCGCAAAAAAAACACGGACTATATTAAATGCAAACCTAAATGTGACCAGTCCGGTTTTTTGCGCCACCCTGTAGAATTGCAGTCAAACACAAGTTCCTGATGGAACTCGGAAGATCTCACCTGAGCCGGACTGCAACATTTCCGAACCATCTTCGTGCGAAAGACCATCAAGATCATCACGAGAATCTAAACAGAAATCGATGAAGAATTTCAAAATTAAGCCGCCATTTACAACAACCATTCAGCAACAATAATTACAGAAAACACTTGGAAAGAAGCAGTTTCTTTGCCCTGTGACATCTCCATGTGCAAAATACCAAACAGACATTATGTTACCAAAATATTCAACACATGGCTAAAGAAATTGCATCATGCAATAAATATTTGCAATATACAAATGAGTTGGCCATTTTCTTATAACAATTTTCATAAAGTGCGCAGATAATAATAATAATAATAATAATAATAATAATAATAATAATTATGTACTGCCTTAAACAGCTACAAAAATAAATTATAAAGTACAAAACATATTTTTATATCTCAAAATTAGGCACAATACTCACAGCATAATAAAAATGAACTCAATCTATGCTTCGTGCAGTACAAACCCATTTCCATGGCAACAGTTTCCCGCTGCAGATCCTCGAGGCTGAGTCCCTTGTCCTCGCTGAAGCAGGAGCTGGCCTCGAGGAAGAGGACGGGCGAATTGAGGTCACGGTCGATCCTCGATATCATCGGATCCCCTCCGCCGGCCGACGGGTGCGACAGCTGGACGAGGTTGGCCAGGTGCGGGTCGGAGCTCGAGGTGCGCAGCCGGATCGTGCACGACACGTGCTCGGTGGTCGTGGCCACCATGTGACACCGGGCCTCCGCGGCGTCGCCGCCGCCGCCGCCATCCTCTCTGCCCGAGTGGGTGCCGGTCCTCGACAGTTTCGTGAGCTCGTTATGGAATTGCGGAAAGTCTGGAAGAATGTCGACGGACGTCCGCTTCATGAGACGAAGCCGGCGCCGGGTGCTCGAGCACTTCGTGAGCACGGACGAGCACACGTCCGCGCCGTTCTCGCCGGCGCGCGACGCCGACTGGGCGCTCGGCAGAGGCGAGTCGCCTCTGCCGTCCTTGCTCGGCTTCCGGAACGTTCGAAACTTCGTCTTTGCTTCGCTGACGGGGGGCAGCGATCCGGGACACAGCGGCGAAAAGATCAGCTCGCAGGAGGACGGCTCGCAGAACTCGACGATTTCTCCGCACGACTCGAAATCCTGACTAGACGACAACTGCTGCTGCCACTGCTGCTGCTGCTGGTCGACGCTCAGTTCCTCCAAAGCGGTCATCTCCGACGTCGAGTCAATCTGCTGGAAGAGTTCGACGATTTCGTGATGGCCGAAGTGGTTGAGCAGAGCTGCGGGACGCCAGTTCGCCTTGTTGGCAACGTGCACGGAATCTGGATCCCAGTGAGCGAGAATGGCGATGACATTCAAATGACCTCGGGCACACGCCCACATCTGCACAAGAAACAGCACTTTATGTTCTACAAATTATTTAGACATTTAACCCTCTTCCCGTTTGCCCCTAGAATACTCATCTATTTTACATTACGTTACAAATAAATGAACGGGCAAAGGGTTAATACTCTTTGACTCCATGCTTAGCACGTCTATTATTGAATTTACCTACATTTCACTCCAACATTTGACATATTTTTTATATGTTAACCCTCGCACTGCAAAGCCTCTTCCGTAATGACTTCTTCTAAAGGGGTGGTTACCACCACCCCCCTAACATGGTAGGGTAACAATATATGCAACAAAAAGCATGACTATCACCATTGTTAACATAGTTGCCAATAAAATTTAGTGACCATTCTAAGAAACATTTTTCAAACATAAGCATATCAATGCATCAGCATACATACAACACCAGCAATGCCAGCATACCAATGCATACATAAAATATCCAATGCATTGCTGCATACAGCCTGTCAGTCAACTTACATCCTTCATCATAAACACCAAAATATTCCAAGCCTTACAAATGCCTTTTCTCTAACAACACTGAAAAAGGCCAGGTGCACTCTGTATCTTATATAGAGATGGACTTTCAGATGGTCTCGTATGAACAATACAATACTAAATAATAGCAAGTAAACAATATTTATTAACCCCTTAACCGTGTGTTTAACTGTAACTCAATGTAAAATGGACGGATATATCTGGGATCCCCAGTTAAGGGGTTAAACAAAAGACATACCTCTATTTGAAACATTACTATAGTAAACCAACAAGTACAGCACCTTGCAATAATTTTTGAGCTATAGTACTAAACAAAGTATAATAATAATAATAATAATAATAATAATAATAATAATAATAATAATAATAACAATAATAATAATAATAACAATAATAATAATAATATAGTAATAATGGCCTATTTTTTAAAACTCACTCTTTTGTCAATATGTGTTAATTGTAGCGAAAGCACTTTAAAGTGATTTTTCAAATGAGGTGTTATACAAATATTCTGTACCATTACATTGCAACAACTAATTATTATCAATAATAATAACAATAATAGTAAAACCCTCAAAGACAATGATTTCACTCATAGCGCCCATGATAGATAGATAAATAGATAGATAGATAAATAGATAGATAGATAGTTTTATCTTACTAGTGGAGTATTTCCTTTGATATCAACACTAGTTGAGCAGACTTCATGTTCAGAGACTAGAGATGGACTATTCATCCTGAAAAAAATAGAATACAGATTCAATCAATGTAATGTAGTAATGTAGCATTTGTATAGCGCTTCTCAGAGGAAATTATTGAATTGTAATTAGAATCGGTCAATAGAATAGCAGATAGGTGACTTATAATACTACTTCAATTAAGTCAAACGCTGCAATAAAATGCTATAGGCATTCTTGCGCACAGCAATTATTGCATGCAGTTTCAAAACCTACCATAGCTATGGTCTAGGGCAGGGCTACTGAAATTGTTTGCGCGGCAGTCCGGAAATCGTACTGAGATACAACTGGGGTCCGAACCAAAGCGTTCAAGTTAATGCCAACAAAAACCATGTCGGTGCAATGTAAGAAGAAATTCGTTAGTAATAATTCAATAAACATGAAACTTTTGGGACCTCAATGTGGTCCTATCAGGAAGCTTCCACGGCCCACAGTCCGTACTACGGTTCACAGTCTGGACCTCAAAACTTCAAAAGCCATGATTTCAAATATCTTCCGTGTTTGAAAGTTCAGGCACAAACCTCCACTTAATCAGGGCCGAAACCAGTCGGCTGAAACCAAGCGCAGCTGAAAGATGCAACAACGTCAGCTGAGCTGAAGATTGTTTAGGCGCAACGCAATGAGGATACGGTGGTTGCTCAGCCAAACGATCAACCAGGGCAACCAGATCGCTCTCTGTCACCTAAAACCATCACAGAGAGAAATACAGGGTGGCGCAAAAAAACGGACTAGTCACAATTAGGTTTGCATTTACTATAGTCCGGTTTTTTTGCGCCACCCTGTACATCAACCACTGCTGTAAGTAAACCTAAACGAAATACGAATAAATGTCATAAGAATGTCACACGAGAGGACCTTACTTGCAAAACAGGGACCCACTACTTGCATTGGAAACAACGTGAAGTCCACATTCGGGTTTGTCAATCAGTTTTCCATACATTAACACCTTAACCGGGCGCGACGGCTCAGAGCCGTCCAGTTTACATTGAGTTACAGATTTATTCCCTAGTTAAGGGGTTAAAAGCCCCTAATGGCAATAACTACATCCAAGAAAATTAAAATTTTAAAGATCAGATCCAGAATCTGAAAAACCTAAGTCCAAACGCATGCTTCTAAGAGAGCAAAAGGGGAAAGTTGAGCCTAAAATTACCCCAATCAGTCAAATTCTGTCCCATGTATCTACGAACTTCACACACACACACACGCACGCACACACACACACACACACACACACACACACATGCACGCACATGCGCACACCATTGTGTTCAATTATATGTCAATACATAATGGGAAGTGTTACATACTTCCGATTGGAGAGAAGTCAGTGGAGCAGTTGTCTTGTCTTCAGGAAGACTCTTCTTCACGTCCAAAAATCTCTGGACCAGGGAATCCTTCACCTGACGATCTGTACACATGGATCCAGCATAGAGTCACATCTGTCCAACATGCCTAGCTAGTCACAGTACGTCACAAAATAATATTGAAACATACAGAATTAAACTGGCTTAAGTAAATCTCTATTGCAGATGAAGAAGACATGCACTTAACCAAGATTCTCACTTAAAAGAAGTGACAAGAAATTTCATCACAAAGAGAGAACTGGGACCAAGCTCTCGCTAAACAGTCTTTAAAATATCACTAACAAATAAGGAAAACCTTGAACAAGGGACCAGTCCACTAAATAAGGAAAACCTTGAACAAGGAACCAGTCTATTAAATAAGGAAACCTTGAACAAGGAACCAGTCTATTAAATAAGAAAAACCCAGAATAAGAAGAAGGAAATATTAAATAAGGAAACCCCTGAAAAAGTAACCAGTCCATTAATGAAGGAAAATCTTGTACAGAAAACCAGACTATTAAACAGGAAAAACCTTGAACAAAGAATCAATCTATCAAATAAGGAAAACCTTGAACAAGGAACCAGTCTATTTCGCTCCCTGCTTCCGTTTGGTCACGGCTCTTGTATTCAAAGACCTTTGGCTCTGATATCACTTGACCATTATAAGCCACTCGAAGACACACAACAGCCGGACAGTGCGCTAAAAATTACACACCAAAATGTCAAACATTGAAAATTATGTACTAGAAAAATTAAGTCATATACCATTTCACACAGACAATCAGAGGCCCAGATAATTTGATAATATTGCAATCGATAAAATAACAGAAAGAGTGCTAACAGAGGTTTTGTGTATTTTCTGTAACTTCGACAAGGTTGATTGAGAAGAAAAACATCAGTTAATAGGGCATCGATAAATTGGTAGCAGCGCCAAGCTGCGAAGGTAAAACACAGGTTCAGAGAAAATAATGGCAACCTACTCTAGATTAATGGTGTAAGCCACCTGTGTCGCTGCTTGCGTGTAATTCCACAGATCGGCGCCGGAAACCCTAGGCTCGTTTGAGTACGGGACTACCAATAGAAGACTGAGTCCAATCAAACTCACAAATTTCTTTTTAAAAAACACAAACTACATCTGAAACCAAAATAAAAACAAGATATTTTGCACCTGCTGATGAGCTTTTGTCTCACCTGGCGCAAAGCACCGTAGCACTCCGCCCTGTACCATTGACGTCGGAACGCTGAGGTTGTCAAACAGTATCGAGTAAGAAGAAGCAGTCTGATGCCACGGTCCAGTCACCAGAACCTTTGTTCCTCCCTTCAAGTGAAAAAAACCAGAATCCATGAGATGGCTTTAAATTTTTTAACCTAAATTTTTATTCTTTTAAATTTTTATTTTATTTTTTAAAATTTCTTTTTTCAATTTTAAATATTTAAATTTTTTTTATTAATAAGTAGTTTAAAGTGTCACTATTGCAGTCAACACGGAAGCTACTTTCAAAAGTCATTTCAAACAAGGTTCAGTATGTGAATGCAATATAACGATACAGGATTTTTGAATCAATCAGGCAGTTGAAACATGGCACAGTTCAATTCCTAATGATTCTGATGGCCCTCAAACTGAATTTCTATAACTATGATAACTAAGTCACGACTAGAGAGAAAGACTACTGGTAGATTAATAGATAAATAAATAGAAAGATAGAAAGCTAGATCAATAGACACGCTGCACGCCTGATCCATCGATCAAGGAAGTATGACCACATCACGCCACTGTTGATCGACCTACACTGGCTTTCGGCCCCCAAGTGAATAACGTATAAGCTGGCAACCCTCATCTATCGGTGCCTGCACGACATCAGTCCCTCCTATCTCAGGTCCGAACTCCAGAGATCTGCAGACACAGACAGTAGAAGTCGTCTGCGATCTGACTCCACTCCAGCACTCCTCGTGCCGCGTATACGCCTTGCCACTGCCGGCGACCGCGCCTTCCAGGTTACCGCAGAGAAAGCCTGGAATCGTCTTCCCATCAAAGTTCAAACATCACCTTCTCTGGAAATATTTAAGAAGCGACTGAAGACTTGGCTGTTCGAGATCAGCTACTCTGTTAAATCCTGACCTACCAACCATGAACTATGTAATGTGTTCAAATAGTCCTCCTAGGACAATTTACCACATAAATCTTAACTTTCAATAATAATAATAATAATAATAATAATAATAATAATAATAATAATAATGAAGATAGACCGATAGTCAGATATACTGTAAAGACTCATAGATAAATAGTTAGATATACAGATCAATAGATAGATACACAGATAGATACATAGATAGAGAGATCCATAGACATGACATTCGGATATCAAGAGCCATAGATAAAGAGTAAGATAGATAGATCCATAGATAAGTAATTATATAATAAAGATCCATAGATAGACAGACAGTTAGATAGATAGAGCCATAGAGAGAACAGTGCATGCAAGACTCACTAAAGCCAAATCTACATGCAAGAATTAAGTGCAGTGTACAGAGAAGAACATTGCAATCGTAAACTGACCTCAGTGTAAGACCATTCCGGGCAGTAATCTGTAATTTCTACGAGACCTGGCTTTCCGTGTTCTCCGCAATACAGTCGGTCGTCATTCATCGAACGTGCTTCGCTCTGCAGACAATCTAGGCGCGATTTATCGCTAGCTGACATCGATAACCCCGACACCGACACGTCTCCGCTGTGATACAGCTTGGACGAAACGGGTCCGGGTCCGTCAGATAATGAAAATGTGCCACTAAGGTCGACAGACGAGCCGAGACTTTCGCTGACGATGTCCAGAATATCTCCGAATTCGTCCATCATGAGATCGTGTCCGTGCAACACCTTTATGTCGTCCATGTCCTTCTGGTTCCCCGACAGAGTGGTGTCCATGTTGTCCGGCAAGCACGGGGTACCGGTTGACGCGGCCGTTTCCACCGCCGCTGCCATGTCTCCATCGCTTCTGCCGCCTAGTGACGACTCGTGGAAATCGTAGAACTCGCACTTGATGTCGCTTTCGCTGATCAACGACCGCTGCTCTTGGTCGGTCAGACCAGAGTCCCCGAACAGAAATTCCATCGACTCCAGACCGATGTGGTTCAGATCTTGAGTGTCAGTTTCCGCGGCGGAACCTGGTTCTGAAACGCACGCCGAGGTCGAAAATTCCGGAGCGCAGGTCACCTCGGAGAATTCCGGCACGTCGCCAGAAGTCTGACAGGCGCCACTTTTTGCCGTTTCCGCCTTGACGGCCGACTGAAGACTGAAAGCGTCGAGAATGTCGTCGTGGTTGAGAAAGTCGGAGATGTCATAGCACGGCGACTTGCCCGCGACGATGGCCGGCTCGCTCTGCGCCCGGGTGCTCTCCAGCGCGACCCCGGACGAGTACGGCGGCCAAAACGCCTCCTTCGGCACGGAGATGTAACTGCTAGTTCTGTTAGTTCCGGCCTTCTTGTTCGAAGAAGACAGGTCGACTCTCGCGGCCGAAACCGCCGGATGTAGTACAGACAGGGCGTTGCACTTGGAACCAGTTGCCTGCTGACTGCTCAGTATCAGAAGGCCCTTGCTGCCCGGCATGGGGGCGACATTCAGTATGAGCGGCCCGTTGTGCGGGACCAACTTGTGGCCGGAACCAAGGGCGGCGTTCGTCTTCAGCCCCTGCAGAACGGCGCCGGTCGTCGAACCCTGCGGCTCGCACACGGTCAACCCGAGCGCCGTGCCTCTGGTGCCCTGCTGCTGGTTGACGACACGGGGAACCGCTGTCGCGGCGCCGTCCGCCGGCACCACCTGAGGACTGTAGATGAGCTGGAGCACCCGGCCGTGTATCGTGCCCGGGTTGGAGGTCTGGGCGACCTTTGCCTCCGTAGCACTGTTCTGCTGCAGCGCTTCCACGACCGCGTGAGACTTTCTGGCATCCGTGATGCAGACCGGAGTCGATGCACTGGAGTTGTTAGGTGTACTGAGAATGTGTTTGACGAGAGAATCGACCGAGCCTTCAGTCTACAGACAAAAACCACAATACAACAACAGACATTATATGTGGGATTCACATTCCTGTCATGTGGGATCTTGAGTTCCCTTTGTAGCATGTTATCTCCAATATTATACTTTGCAATATAGTTTGAAATATCATAAGTTGCGTGCTTTTCTCTGTATCTTAATAACTTGAAACAATATGTAACTTGAAACAATATGTAATGGTTTTGTTTGGAAATAAATCTTTGATTGATTGATTGACATTAACCCTTTGATCTCTACAACCTGCATAACCAATAGCTTATGAAACCGAAATATCGGCCATACAGGGCCAAAGGGTCAAACAAGGCATGCTGCTAAGAGTTGACTGAGAGGACCCCCCTATAAAAATGAACCCTCATAAAATTTTGAACTAAATACTATGATTACAGATCATATGGGCCTTGCTGCCTGGCATGGGAGTGATGTTCAGTATGAGCAGCCCGTTTCGCGGGACCAACTTGTGACCAGAACTGAGAGCAGCGTTCGGCTTCAGTCCCTACAATCCTCTGCTATCACAAATCTCTCAAGAATGAAGCACCCAGGGTAAAAAAGCACCATGGGGCCATCCATAAATTACTTACACAAAAAGTCATTTTCATATACCCTCCCCCAGCTGTGCCCCGCACATTTTGTGCCCTCTCCTATGCATGTGTACAAATTAGCTTCTCTATCCCCGCACAATAGTCACAAGGCGCACGGTGGACTAAAGTTGTTACAACTAAAAAAGGCAAGAAATGTGTTTCAACTTGTGAAACAATTCTTGTGAATCATTGCCTGATAATGATAAAGTAATTATTGTGTTCAAATCCAATGTGTGTAATTTCAACCATTCTCCTGCCTGAGCAGTTGTCTTTTGATTGCTACGTAGGTCATAAATAAATTTGGGCATACGAACACATTCAGTCAAGACCCTCCCTCTTCCCCGTACGCAAAATCTCCTAAATCTAACTATGGTACTCCTCCTCCTTCTCAATGCATACGTAATATATGGATGGCCCTTAATCATTTAATTATCTTTAAAGTTTGCTAGCTAAAACCAGCTCTGTTAGAGCAGTCTTACCCAGAGCTCGAATTGCTGGGGGGTTGGGGGGTTCAGCCCCCCCTTTAAAATGGCAGACCCTCCCTAGAGAAATGCAAAAATGACAAAAGTGTAAATTCTTAAAACACCACGCTCGCCATGACCCCCCTTTCATTTTCTCACAATTCGAGCACTGGTCTTACCATTGAAAATCTTATCTACGAACCAGAAAACATTCACGTTCTCAGCCTTGTCTGTTGGAGTTCAACCTCCTGGCGATGAATGGTGCACAGAGTGCATGCTGCTAAAAGTTGAGCAGATGAAGTGATAATGCCAACATGTACTCACTTTTTCGTTGATGCTGTCTGGCATATCAAAGTGCTTGACGCTTGCAACTGGAAAACAAACAGAAATCAAATACAGTAGTACTTCGTTATAACGCACGTAGCAGGTCTGCGAAATTTAGTACGTTATATCCAATACCATCCAATACAACAGCGCGCTAAATGGAACAGCGCATTGTGGTACATTATAACTGAGTCTGTTATAACAAAGTTCTACTGTACTAGAATTCAGATTGCAATATCACTACTACTAGTTGCCTCACACACACACACACACACACACACACACACACACACACACACACACACACACACACACACTTATTTATTTATATGCATGTATTCTGCTATCCTAGGCTTTTGCAAAAATGGTCACCCTCCCCAATTCACATCAACTTTGCAGAAAAGAAACAATCTAAATCAATCCACACAATTCTCGATAAATTCTATCCTGTTTCTCCCTGTTTCTGATGAATTAGCTGTCAATTTTCAAGACATAGACAAGAAAACATCTCAAAGTGTTGCTGGCCATAGCATAATGGTATTAATGGCAGTGCAAAAGAGTTCCAAATGTCAATTTGGCAATTTATCCAAACGCCTCTGTTTAATATGAACAGATTTCTCACAAAGAATGAAAATCACACAAAAGTTGCCACTATAGATACTGCCATACAAAGCTACAGTTCATTCAGAAAGGGTACAAAGTTGCCTCTGCAGACATGTGAAAAATAAACACGCTCACACAATACTAGATGCAAGCTCTTGATCTATCCATTAAAAAGAATCACTTATAGTCAACCCAACTTAAAGTCATACCCATCATAATTTACAGTATTATATCAATGCACATTAGGTCATTCACACAGTGAAGAATCAAAATTGTGATGCAATCAGAGGTGAACTTGCCCCAAGTCACTACATACACAGGGGCTAAAGTCAGATTCAATCCCACAATCCTCCTGAATTGAATTGTAGTGTTACAGAAGGATGTTGGATGGATAAGGTGACAAACAAGAGTCCTAGAAAGAAGCAAAATAACAGCAACGTGGAAACAGGAAATAATAAGAAGAAAATGTCCTACACTGGCCACATCATGAGAGGTTCGGTCAGAGACCTACCACTGATAATAATGGAAGGTAGAATTGAAGGAACAAGGGGAAGGGGTGACCGAGAAGAAGCTGGATGGACGACATCTATAACTAGACAAACACAAAGAACTATGGAGCCCTAAAAAGAGCGGCAGAAGAGCAGAAGATAGAGAGAATTGGAGGAAAATGACTGTCAACTCTCTGATAGAGGACGACACATAAAGAAGAAAGAAACCCTGCTGTTGTGTGACAAGAATTCTACTGCTACTACCCCACACCCCCATCTATTAATAGCCCTGTCACTAACAACCATGCTCATGACTTGCGTATCACAATACCTCTAGAGTCTAGAAGTCCACTCATAACCAATGCCCTAAAATCAACAACACGGTACAAAAGAAGTGTTTACACTAAACGTGGTAAATCAAATACATTATTACGTGGTGGTGATACACAGCATAAGCATGGCTGAGCAGAGAGAACATATAAAACCCAACTCAGAGTATACAATCTGAAATTTATGGCAACAAACAAATCAAGACAAGATACCGATGACTCCAAATTTTATTTCATATCAATGCCATAAAAAATTTTTCAGTGGAAGAGTACAAAATCGTAACTTCTTGTGCCGAAAACAAAAGCAAGATAAAAACAAGGGCATGCAAAGAAAGAAAGAAACTTACACATCGGCCGCAGCTGCGAGACGAGCTCTTCCTCGCTCCACTCCTTTGAGTCGATCTGGAGAATGGGAGGCAGACAGATCTTGTTGTCATCTGTCAGCGGAACGTTGAGGTAGTGGACAAGAACCAGGTCCGGGTTCTGCAACAAAGACATCCGGAATTAACTGACTGCTGCGATCCAAGTTACTCACAGAACTATAAATAAACAACTAAAAGAACGTTAAAGGTAAAAGGTAAAGGTAGGTCCCGTACTCGAGTCCAAGCGTTGGGTTCCGGCGCTTATCTCCGGGCCTGAGCAATCAGCGACGTAGGTGGTATAAGCCATTCATCTGGGGTAGGTTGCCATTACTTTCTCCAGATCCACGTTTTACCTCGCAGCCACCACTGCTCCTCAATTTACCACCGCCCTCTAGCAGGTAAGGCTGAGTCGACCATAGGGCTCCTTCGCACAGCCAATTGAACTTTGACTAATCCCATACAATCTAATCATCACCCTGCTGCTCCATTGCCCAGTGTTGATTACCACTCTTCTCCAACAGAATTCAGCCAGGAAAAATAAACAAAACAAAAAAAAGAATATTACTTAAACGACTAATCCCATACAAACTAATCATCACCAAAATTCCGGGTTAGCTCACATCCAGCAGCACCGATAATACTGACTATATGCACAGGGATATTGACAGAAGCCAAGGTTGATGGAGCGATCTTCAAATTTTAATTCTGTTCCAATTACACCTCCCAACAAGAGATCACCGCTGAAATTTTTTTATTGAGCCCAATTTTTCCAGAATATCAGCCAGGAAAAATAAACAAAACAAAAAATCAATGGTGCAAACCGATCTTTCTATTAAAGCCTGCGACGGTTTTTTGATGTTTTCATTTCAGCAAGCAATTGGTACTTGGGTATGAAACTCCATAATTACCCCAAATATGGTCCGATCTTCAAAATTTTTGCACCATTCCTAAATTTGGAAACGTTTTAATTGACCTTTGATCAAAATTTAAACAAAAACCAATGGTTGAAACTTTTTTTCTTTTGGCACGGATGGATAGAAAAAGACAGGATAGAATGTTCAGTTTAAACGCCTTTTCCAAAAATTAATTCCCGAAGTTAAATGACTTTAAAAATTTAATTCCCCCTTTAAAAGGTTAAAAACTTTGATGTCATGTATCCTAAATTTTGAAATAAAAAAAGTCGTCCAACCAATAGTTGAAAGTAGGAAAGACAGAGAGAAAAAATGGTCAACAAAGGGAGTAGTGCAGGCGTACCTGGAGCAGCCAGTAGCAGCGTCGGTGGAATGTCGGCAGGATGGCAGAATGAACGTAGCTTCCATAGATACATTCAATGCCCTGGACCTTCAATTTCATATGGTCCTCTCGAGTTGTCTTTCCATCTTTCCGCTTTTTCCAGCAGTATCCGTCTTTCCGATACCGTACCTTCTTACGGCTGTAGAGCAGCATAGTGCCTGAAGGCGGCCTGCAAACAGATACCGAATCACCAAAACATCAAAAACAACAATTTACAAATCATTGCCCCAACACAACAACACAAAATAAAAATTTCTTTGTAATCAAGAGACATTGGATGCAAACATTGGGACACACTCTGTATCTATCGATCGACGGAAAAAGGAAACAAGGAAGACAGGAAACCACCTGCAGGTGTACTGTCCACAGGGACCAGTCCACAGCCGGTGTATCATGGGACCATATAGAGCAGTGCTTCCAAAACTTTCTCCAGCCACGGCACACTATCCAAGAAACATACAGTCAACGGCACACTGCAGCCGAAATGCACACTTTTCATTTTTAAATGATGCATTGTATAGGCCTACTAGTACTGTATAATATTATACTCTAGTCTAGTATACAGTATAATATTGACTACCATTCTTCATAAGTACATATTTTCATTTGCAATCTGTATCACTATTTCATGATTAACTTGAAGAGATACAGTATAATTCAACTTATAGTTAACAAATAATACAGCATCATAATTATATTACTATTTTTCAATATTTTGCCATGGCACACTTATACCGTTGTTGTGGCACAGTTGTGTGCCGTGGCACACATGTTGGGAAGCACTGATATAGAGGAAATTGCAACCAACAGAGATGAATGGAAAGAAATAGTTACCCAATGTGTACATGATACGAACAGAGATGATGATGATGATGGTTCATTAAATGTTGCTGCACAGCAAAAGTATAATTCAATTGGCAGCAACACATTCTTCAAAGCTCACATGTAAACAAAATTTTGGACAGGCATTCAGGACATAGCACCTACACAGGTGCTATAAAACTGCTATAAAGCAGTTAGCTGTTAATATAACAACCTCCTGTTCTGATGAAACTTTCAGGAATCTTCCAGAAAATACTCAATGTCCTTCAACTGTAGGCAGACAATTACAATACACCCAATAAGAGGAAAGGGATGTATTTTGTGTATCATATAGCAGCCATGAGAAGTTCTAAGTATTTGATCAGAGCTAGAAAAAACAGGTTTTCTAGAAACAAATTTATGTTTATAGATTTTTTAGGTACATCATTTATGTCTAGCATGTCAACACCCATACACCCTTCTCTATATGCTTGTCACATATGTGTTCTGCTGTTTGCAGAGAGTAAAACACTTGAAAAACATTAACAATGAATTTGTTTTCATGTTTCAACTTAAAAAACACATAAAACCTAAAATATGACTTTTTAGGCTTTTAAAACCCCAAAAATCTATAATTTTTAAAACCACAGTTTTCAGTCCTGTATTTGATAAGTCTTGTTTGCATGTATGGTCTAAAATCAGTCTGCAATCAAGACCAAAGTCATGATAACATCTGAATAAGAACAAGACCAACTTCACCATTAATGGGCTGCCATTAGAAAATGTCACATCATTCCAATATCTAGGGTCACTCATCCATGCAAATGCCAAACGCCCAATGAAGATTTGAGAAAGACTGGATAAAGGAAATGAGGTCAACGCAGCAATACTGGAACTGTGGAAGAGTCATAACCTACAAAGCTACACAAAGATCAGATTGTGGAAAGCATTGGTTTGGCCAGTTGTAACATACTGCTCGGAAAGCTGGACACTGAATAAAGAAGCCTTTGAAATGAAAGGATAACGATAAATTCAAAGAGTTTCAGGGACAGCAAAAAGAACAACTGAGTGGGTACCAGAGCAGGCAGGTGTGACAAGAAGTCTGCTGAACAACATTAAAAAGGCAAGGTATGTTATTTTGGACATGTCATGAGAGAACAAGGCTCTTGTCTAGAATCATGCAGAAAACCAAGAACACAGCTTGATAACACAGCTAGATAACATAACAACATGGACTGGACCCTCTTTTCAAAGCATGATTCAGAAAGCAGAAAAGCGACAGAAATGGAGAGAGAGACGCGACGCACAGTGTAGCCCAACCTCGCACCGAGAACGGCTGAAGAACAGAACAGATACGATGGGAGTCTTCTTGTTGGCTAACAACAGACACCCTGTCATCAATTCAGCATCCTTTTGTCAAATATGTTCTGCATAAATACACGACTTGTCTTCTTTTGTAATTAGGCCAAATTCGTTACAACATTTACAAAACCGACCAGACGACAACACAGACCACGAACAAACTGTACAATACATCTACTCTGAACAAAGGATGTAGCGGCAACACTGTAGCCGTGCCACCGAGACGTGTAAAAAACCAGCAGATGAGAGCCATGTCTGCATTTAACAGAGCACGACCAATAAAACATTCACCAAATGGCTGGTTTTTGTCGTAGCTGCTCTTAAACTAGCGGCGCCGAGTAATGGTAAGCACGTGAATTTTCCATGATGGACACACGATAGGAGTGCATGCCACCGCACGTGGCTGGAAGAGAACACCAAGGCTGTTATTATCATTCACAGGTTGAAAAATTCAAGCTGAATATCAGTTTGGCCTTGACGCGTTCAAATTTATTCAACACAAACGTCAAATTTCAGCAAGGCATCAAAACTGGACCTAAAATCAATCAATCAATCAATCACTCACTCAAACAACCAATGAGACTTCTATAATGCCAATATTATCTAAAGATTAACTTAAAAGTAATTTTAGTTCAATTTCAATTATTATTATTATTATTATTATTATTATTATTATCCAGGACTATTTATATAGCGCTATAACATAGTTCAATGGTAGTAACAAGAATTTATGTGAATCACAATAGAACATATTTCAGTAACTGCATTATTGAAATAATGAAAATACTGTATAACGCTAGTCATCATCGTCGCCGTAGTCGTCGTCATCATCATCATCATCATCATCATCACACTACGTAACAAACTGGCAAAACTCAGCTTATCTGCAAATTTCACTATTGCACTTGAACAGAGTAAAAACCACGTAAAATTGAATACGGCGGCAGCAACTCGAAGCATCGTACAATCAGTAAAAATTCAACGGTAGGTATCACACCCGCTCAGATATTATAACAATGGCAAGATTTTCACAAACAAAAGTTCCCAAACTGCGACATAAACAAGGAAAACGATTTACAATCACCCACCATCAAATACCAAACTCAGATCAATAGCAGGTAATCAATAACTACCTTGTTTTGACTTCCTGCTTCTCCCACGATTCATGTCTGTCAAACGCTATTAGGATTGCTGCAACTTCCTAAAGACGAAACACATCGACAGTATATCTGAGATGCAATTTTCCAACGATTCTGGCAAGAACGAACAAGAAAAGAGTTCAGCAGTTTGTGAAATATTGCTCTCTGAGCATTACCGGTACTACACTCGATGCAGAAATCCCTGACATAAATCTACCAAACTGCCTCCTCGAAGTATAAAAGCATTTATCGATTGGGAGCATTGATTAAAGCGTGAATTTAGGGATGTTGGGAACTTGGGGCTAGGTTCGATTATTATTTACACGCAGGACCGAGTCTTGGACGCAGGCGCGCTGCTTTTCGGCTTTTAAATCATGCATCTGGAGAGAATTCCAATACATGCATAGGAATTTTGACACACACACACACAGATCCCATCTGAAATCAGGATCTACGATCCGCAACCATATGGGCTGCAAGATTAATGATGTAAGGTCTAGACAGTAATGTGAGCAAATGATTTATATATCTGGCAATGGAAAAATCTGAACCGCTCGTTTACAATTACAGTTGAAATGGGAAAATGAAACAATTACACCCGTGAAGCAGACACCGACAGCCATTTATAAGTTCACAAGCACTTTAAAAACACTTCAGAAAGCTCATATACAATCAAATCCACTCAAAGTCACATATCTCACTAGGAAAATGTTCTACACACACACACACACACACACACACACACATATATTTTATAACAACACATTACCGTACATTAACCAAACAGTCATTCCATGTTGTAACTTAAGGTCAAGCAAACGAATGTAAATTTATTTACATGCACATGCCCCAGCATGATACTAAGCTTTGAGGCATATCACTTAACAGAATGAGTGACAGACTTGACACCAAGATCTTCAATAATAACAATCTTGTAAATGTCAACTCAAATCAAATGCCAACAACACCTTTTAATGTACAGGAAAGGAATTTGGCTGTCATCATTAATCACAATATCTTACTAACTATGACAACACCAATCAATCAATCAATCAATCAATCAATCAATCAATCAATCAATCAATCAATCAATCAATCAATCAATCAATCAAACTTCCATTTTTTTCTAGTCTCCTACTCCAACAAGTGTGGGATCTGGTGCTGATCCCCATGTACTAGATAAGAAGTGATGTAGGTGGTTTATGCCATTAATCTAGAGTAGTTTGCCATTTCTTTCTCAAGACCCTCATTTTACATTCGCAACTTAACGCTGCTACAAATTTATCCCCACCTAGGCAATTAACAGCTTAGTTGGCGACCAGCAAGACTAGATCCTGGGATGGTTACCCATCCAAGTTCTAACCACGCTCGATATTGCCTAACTTCAGGAAATGTTTGCACAACGCTAAGTAGGTTGATACAAACCTCTATAGTGCTACTATTATACCATAACACCGATGGGCACCAGAATGTTGGACCACCATTCCACACCAAATTAAGAAACGGGGAATAATCTAAGAGCACGATCTTACCATCCATAAAAATTTACCAAAAAATGCAATTCCGTCACAGTTATCGGCTTAAAAAAGCAAGTTGCAGTTTTCAAGAAGCTTTGCACTTCTGTTAAACAAAAGTGCACGACATCAGAACACTAACAAAGGCCGGAGCTCAAGCAAAAGCTCATAGAAAATTTACAAGACTTCTTCCCAGGTCCTTCTACAATGCCAAATGGTAATAACACACACACACACACACACGCACAGTTCTCGAGGGACTTATGAAAAAAAAATTGTCCGAAGACATTAAGAAATTGTGTGGCTAACTCTCGTCCAGTTTGAGGTCTGGAAAAGTTCCTCGGATATATATATATATATATATATATATATATATATATATATATATATATATATATATATATATATATATATATATATATAGTCTACAAGACTAGAATAGCAAGAAAACAAGTCACTACATTGTAATCAGAAGAAATAGAGATTAATAGAACAGGCAATCAGAGCTAATGGAGTTTAAAAGGGCAAAGGTCAAAGGTGAAATCAATAAGTTTAACCCAGGATGGAGGAGGCGACAGGAAACAGGTTGAATCATGCACAAGAGAACAAGGAAGTTTTAGTATAAGTCTAATCCCAAACGCCCTTTCGGGATTGGCAGACAAAGCATGTGACCACAAAAGCTCCCATTCTGCTATGCTTAGAGAATGAATCTGATGCAAGCAGCAAGAGAGTCTTAAAGGATAAGGCATAGACGAGACATGCAAGCGTAGGCACAAGGACACCTACACATACAATCCAAGACACACGGCTGGACTGTTACAAATAAAGGTTTCAACAGACAATACAGACTCACAGAATACACTATGACAACACACCAACAGACAGGAAAACATGGCTCCCACCAAATCTGCAGTGGCAAACCACACTGCAACAAAGGATGAGCAGGATATAATGGCTGGACATAAATAAACACGTGGAAAATAATAGCCTACAAAATTATAGAAAGATGACAGGCAGTGTCTGTGATTAGTCTGGAGATTGGAACCTGCAGACATCTCAAAGATAACATAACAGACAGATAAGAGAATAACAAGGAAAAATTATCATGTCAGGAAAAACAACTGAGAAAAAACAGGCCACAAAAAGAAGCTGTTGTCAAATCGACATAGTGTGGTATCAAGTCAAAGACACAACCAAAAATATGATGGAAATATGAAACAGTAGGGAGTAGCCTGAAATTCAGAGTAATTTGGTGACCATGATCTACTGGTGAATGGCTTCTGTAAACCAGGCCATGCTAGAGATGGCCATATTATTATTATTATTGTTATTATTATTATTATTATTATTGAAAGTTAAGATTTATGTGGTAAATTGTCCTAAGAGGACTATTTGAACACATTACATAGTTCATGGTTGGTAGGTCAGGATTTAACAGAGTAGCTGATCTCGAACAGCCAAGTCTTCAGTCGCTTCTTAAATATTTCCAGAGAAGGTGATGTTTGAATACAGATGGGAAGACGATTCCAGGCTTTCTCTGCTGTAACCGGGAAGGCGCGGTCGCCGGCAGTGGCAAGGCGTATGCGCGGCACAAGGAGTGCTTGAGTGGAGTCAGATCGCAGACGCCTTCTACTGTCTGTGTCTGCGGATCTCTGGAGTTCGGACCTGAGATAGGAGGGACTGATGTCGTGCAGGCACCGATAGATGAGGGTTGCCAGCTTATACGTTATTCACTCGGGGCCGAAAGCCAGTGTAGGTCGATCAACAGTGGCATGATGTGGTCATACTTCCTTGATCGATGGATCAGGCGTGCTGCCACATGAAGTACGTTTTGGAGTCTGTCGAGGTGTTTCGGGAGCCCTGCTAAGGTGGCGTTACCATAGTCAAGTTTAGTGAGTACTAAGACAGTGATCAAAGTCTTCAGGGCAGTAAGAGAGACATATTTTCGTAGGATCTAGAATCTGAAAAGCATTCTGACAATTCCTTTTAAATGAAAAAATCCATTATAAAAAGTCTACACTGAGACCGAACCAGGACTTACTCAGGGACAAAGTAATACCACTATTCTTCTTCTTCTTCTCAGGTGCCATGCATTGCTGTGTCGGCGACCATGGACTTCCACTTTTCACGATCTCTGGTATTCCTCAGGAGTTCAATGTTGTTGTCTATCTCCAGTCGAGCTCTTAGCCTCTGTGTGTGTATTTTGATCTTTGTTTTCCTCTTGATCATCTACCCTCCACCATGCACGTCACTGCCAAGTTCTTGAGTCCATCTTTCCTCATCGAGTGTGCAAAAATTTCATCTGTCTTAGCTAGATGGTAGTCATTAGTGCTTGTTCCTATTCCATCATCTGTAAAATTTCTTTGTTGGCTCTTTTGTCCATACACGGAACTTTTAACATTCTCCTGTAGAACCACATTTCTGCAGCTTCCAGTTTCTTTTTCATAGCTTTTGATATGGTCCAAGTCTCTGCTCCATAAAGCAGAACTGACCATATGTAGCACTTAAGTATTCTGAGCCACGTTTCTTTTGAAATTTTCTTGCTTGTCAGTATATGTTTCATTTCAATGAAAGCAGATTTTGTCTCCTCCAATCTTTATTCCTTCCAGATCCTCAATCATTTCAAAAATTCCTTTGCCGCATAGATTGAAAAGAACTGGTGATAAACCACACACTTGTCTTAGTCCCTTTAGGATCCTTATCTATTTACCTATATCACCATTTAGCCGTATAGCTGCCCCCTGCTTCCAGGATAAATTTGCTATTAACATTCTGTCTTTGCCATCGATTTCTGCTCTGTTCAGGCTTTCAACTAGATCCTCATGTCTAACGTTGTCGAAGGCCTTCTCGTAGTCAATGAAGCATAAGTATAAAGCCTTTTGCTTTTCAATGCATCTTTCACTCAGCATCCTCAGAATAAAAATTGCATTTCTACAGCCATTACCTTCTTTGAAACTAAACTGTTATTCACTTAACTTATCTTTTATTTCTTGCCGTGCCCTCCTGAGCAGTATTACTCTTGAAATTATTTTGGTCACATGGCTTATAAGGTTTATGTTTCTATGTTCTTTACATTCCCTGTAGTCTACTTGTTTCATTATGGCTATGAAGATTGATCTGCATAATTCTCCTGGTAGGACTCCTTTTTCATAGAATGTATTTCTTATTTCAGTCAGCTTTCTAATCTCTATGTCTCCTGCAAGATGCATCATCTCTGTTGTTAGTTTATCCGTGCCAGCTACCTTGTTCCTCTTCATTATTTCAGTGCTCTGGCGAGCTCTTCTTTGAAGATAGGTAGACCATCATTTTCCCTTATTGTGGGTTTTTGTCCTCAGTCATCACAGTATAATGATCCTATATATTCTTCCCACCTTTCACAAACTTCTTTTTCTTCCATTAGTAGATTTCCTTCTGTTCAAAGTACAACAGATTGTCCTCCCCTTTCTTTTACCCATTATTTCTTTTATTTCCATGTGTAAACTTGTTAAGCTACCACTATACAGATATATATATATATATATATACATATATATATATATACAGTATATATATATACACATATACACACAGTATATATATATATATATATATATACATATATATATACACACACACACATACACTCACCAACGGTTTGCATACCGTAAAATCTCGAGTATATTGCACACTTTTTAAACTCAGAATTTGTCATAAAGTTAGGGGCTCGTATTATATTCATACAATATCAAGATTAGATACCGGTAAATTTTTCCTAATTTTCCTCATTTTCCCCAAAAACTTAATGTTACAGGCACTTTCCTCAGCGTTTTGCACATCATTTGAATGGCAAAGCAGGTGGCATTAATAAGGGAGAGGGAGATGGAGAGAAATGGAGACAATCTGCAGGGAGAGGGGTAAAGGAGGAGATTGGGACAGAGGAACAGTATTAATGACCACATTGACAGCTTAGTCTATATACTATTGGTATAAAGTGTGTGCTGTCAGAAGGAGAGAGATGGAGACAATTTGCAGGGAGAAGGGAAGGAAGGAGACAAGGGCTTGGAACCACAACGTGGGTGGTGTTAACACCTTTATTTCTGGCCAACAGCTCAGTTAAACAAAGCCAGGTGTCACTGCAGCCTCACTCTGCCTGTAATTAATGACAGTCTAACAGTGGATTCTCTGTTGAAGATGAAACCAGGGTACACATTCTCCATTCATTACAGTAAACACAAGCTCAGGAACTTCTACCAATGAATCTCTTGACATTTGCAACGTCCACAGTTCTGTGAGCAATAATTAAGCTTGGGTGGTCAAGAAAAATGTTGTCAAGTGTGGAGAGCTACTTCTAGTGTAACAGCAAAATTTAACCTTGATTTTAAGAAATTTAAGTAATAATAATAAATAATAATAAATGTCTTTAGCCTTAAGGATGCACATTATATTGCAACATTAGTGATATTACGACAGAGATTGGCTCTGAACGGTTCCTGTGGAAACTCAAGACATTCTTTTTTCAAAAATCATTTGGACTGTAAAGTGCTTTTGACTTTGAACTTTCTTCATGTGTACTGTGCTATATAAGTCAGCTTGTATAATAATAATAATAATAATAATAATTATTATTATTATTATATTAATGAAAATCAATGCTACCTTTTGCTTTGCACCCCAGAAAGCCATGAGTACTATACTTGAGATTTTACAGTAGTTTATATGTACACTGTGAAACCATGTGCAACCCATGTCTTTATATATAAGTTTGAGGATTTCAATAATATTTACTGCAGAAACTACTGGCCACATAACCAAATGATCTTTTAGCCAAAACACAAAAAGGTCTCAAATTTACTGCAAAAAGAATAGAATTACACATACAAAAAAACTGTTAACCTTTCTGCTTTTTTCTTTCACTTAGTGATAATAACAATGCAAGGAACACAAGTTACTAGTCAATTAAGACTTATGCAAATTATTCATGGGCCATGCACAAAGGTTGAAATAAGATAGTAAGTAACCCATGACCTATTCCAGTTTCAACTACAACTGGCCCTTGTGCAAAGCGGTATAAACAGCAATGGCAATAAAAAAATCAGAATTTCAGAACATGCTCGCAACAAGTTTTAATGAACCTAACAGTTGGCAAGCACATTTCAATGCAATGTAATATAATGAAACAGAATACTTGTACGGTGCCTCTTCTAGAATAACTCAGAAGCGCTCCCACCGTGATTACTGCATAATGATAAAGAGATGAAATTTAAGTTGTTTCAAAAAGAGGGCCATAGAATCAGCAGTTGTTAAATCATGTATACAGGGGTCACGAGTGTTGCAGAGGATGAGTGACATATCAAGAGTGCTTCTGAGTGTCCATCGAGAAGAAGCGCTATGTAAATGCATCATTACTTTACATTATTATTATTATTCAGGACGATTTATTCGACGCAACGCATAGCTAAGGCTAAAGTCAAAGCGTCTAACAACCAAAAGAAACTTTAAACAGGTGTGTCTTCATGTTCTTCAAAAACGCTCCTGGCAGTCTCCATGGTGACCACCCTTGGCAGGGTGTTCCACAGGATTGGGTTGCCTCTCCGAAGGACAGGGCAGGAGTCCTGGCCGGAGGGGGACAAGCAGCGGATTGATTCCTCGACGAAGCTGGGAACGGTATTGTACTGACGGAGCAGGTTGAATCAAGTCACGAAGATAGGTAGGAAGTGCGGATCATAAAGTGAAACGTGAGCCAGCACCGTTTCAACACAATGCGCTCCGAATCTTCAGCCAATGGAGTTGATCTTTCAGTGGCTGTGAAACATGGGCATTCCATTTCAGACCGAATATTAGCCGCACGGCTGTGTTAATCACAGATTGGAGGGAAGGCAGACCCAATAAAACACTATTGCAATAGTCAATGCGCGACAGGACCATGTGCACGGACCAAACTGATGGTATCAGGTATAGGGAGATATCGGCGGATGGTTTTAGTCTTCTCAGATGGAAGAATCTCAGCTTGGAGACATTGGCGATATGAACGAGAGAGTCTCATCAATCAGTACTCAAGAAGCCGCATCGGTTTTGGGGACTATTTCCACGCCGTCAGCCCAGACTGACTCACGCCGAATCAGGTGTTGGTGGCTACTAAACCAAAGCAGATCCGTTTTGGTCGGGTTTAGCGCTAGCCGGTTTTCATCGCCCACCGCTGAACCAAGGAGATACAGGTGGAGATGCGAAATATGGCCCCATCTATTTCAGATGGGAGACATGAAGTAAGCGCCTGCACATCGTCGGCATAGGCAAAAGGGGTAACCCCACACCCTTCAATGACACGACATTACAACATTACATTACAACAAAGTAAAAAAGCATACATATATGAGTTTCAGTGAGGATAAACACAGATGACTATTGACTATGGTGCTTCAAAAAGCAACACAAAGCATAAGTTACTTTGACATTAGAATATAGAAATTAACAGTTTCCATGACAACAGTGACTTTCATCTTGAAACATTGTAGCAGGGTGGTATTTAACCTCATTGAAACTCATATACGCATTCTGCTGTTACTCCATTGTAACGTAAAGTAACAAAGCAATTTGATATTCAGGTCAGGTCAGGTCTTCGTTCTCCAGCTGTGTCCAGCTATCGACTTCTCCATGACATCTCTCCAAAGATCTCTGTCCTTTTGCTATTTCTTCCAAAGTCATTCAGTGTCTTCCGTCAGTTTTTCTGCTGAGATTCAGTCCTGCCACGTGTAGATCCTCTTCCAATCCATCCAACCATCGTCTTTTCAGTCTTCCATTTAGATCTTCTCCCCTCTGGCTTGTAGTTGAAAATTCGTTTTGGTATATTTTGGTATTTGATATTAGAACATAAAATTAACAGTTTCCAAAGCAACCTCATTTGTGTTCCAGCGATGACGTTCTGTAGGAAATTCTGCGGCCTTGCGTACCGCCTCCAGTTGCTTTGGAAGCGGAATCTGCTTCACACACTCTTCGGCAGACGAAGGGAGGGTACCTTAAGCGGCAAAACAAATAAAAGATTAATATTAACCAGTTGTATTACCTCACCTGCAAATGAAAAATAGGAGAAATGGAAGCTATAAGGCGTATTGCTTAGTAGCAAAATTACCGGTAATCTGGTAGAAATCATGGAATTTAATATATACTAGAAGTAGTCTATCTATGGTAAAATGCTGTGAAAAGTTGACATCACTGATGTGTTCCTTTCAATTGTGACCCTATGGACATCTCCATAGCAACCAGTAAAACTCCAGAGCATTTCTTAATCAGAGTAATAGCAGTAAGACAATGGTTGCCATGGAGCTGTCTAAAGGACAACCACTGAAAGGAGGCACAACTAGTTTAACTCTCAGTTCCCACAAGCTCCGTCTAGTGTATATTATTACATTCTATGGTGGAAATACCAATTCACAACAAGACCACAATCAATGACAAAACTTAAGAGTTTAGAATAAATGGTGAGCATGCCACAAGATAAAACGTAAACAATTACGGTAAAGAGTAAACTTGAATCAGAGAAATTGTTTCTGTTCCCCAAACAGTTCAGCTGCCAGGAAAGTTTTACTTGTCAAAAGTGCCAATTATATTATTTCTCAGACCCCCCTCGACTCCACTTTGGCTCACAAGGAGTCTCATTCTGAACCTAAGAAACATTAAAGCAGCTATTAATCCAGCCAGCAACAGCATGTTAATGCACTTGGGGTTTCATTTTCAAAATTACATCATCTTCACCTGTTTCTCAGACAGTCGTTCATGTATGTTAGTCATGATAAGTCTGGGAATTCAGAGAAACAGCTGCATAGCAGGGATTACAGTAATCCAAATGCAATAAAGCCTGGCCATTTGTGGGAAATTAGGTAAGAAACACTTGAACACTAGTCTACAAGTCCAATACAACATGATTCCCTTGTTTTTGCTACCATCTTTCAATGAAAACCAGTCAAGAGCAGAACTGACTAAGACACTTAAGAGGAGTCAGATATAACCTCAGTCTTGCAGATCCACCAAGTATTAGATTAAATATCAATTATTCTGAACATGGCTTCAAACAGACAAACACTGCCTCCTATAACATAAAAGGGCTCGAACCATTCTTGACTATCCGGGTCTGACAGGCACGAATTGACCAACCTCTGCTGTGTATGGAGGGCAGTAATCATCACAGGCAGATGGCAGAGGACCAGTGATGAGATGACCGTTGGTCAATTTGTGTCTGTCAGCCTCTGATCTTATCCTGTGGTTCAGGCCTGACATTGCTATACGGGGGAGGGTGAGTGTAGTGCTTCAGACCAAGTCTACTCAGCTGAAAACACATCAAGAATTACAAATGACTGTCTCTGTTCCTCAACTGGGCCACCATTCTACAGGTGACAGTGAACTGTCAAACTACCATAGTAGACATTAAACATTAAGATCTAACCTACAGTCATGTGCATACAAGCAAGGTGTCTGGCATGTCTCTCTTATTGCAAGACATGAGAAAATAGATCTATGAATTTTAAAACCTAAATTTTTACCTACAGTAGAACTTCGCAATAATGGACTTGGTTATAGCGAACACTTGGTTATTACAAACCACAATGAATGGTTCTGTGTGATCGCAACCCGTATTGGATGGTATTGAGATATACTGGTAAATTAGCTAGGATATTATATATACTAAATGTTACAGACCCGTTAAGTATATTATAATGAAGTTCTACTGTAACTGCCTTCCCTTAACTGTAATCTGCTGTACAGAGAACAACTGACACAACTGATAGCACTAGTTAGTCATGGATAAGGTTTATCATCTCTTTTACACTTGCTCATTGGGATGATGTAACATTCTAACAATCTGCTATAGCATAGGACTGACTCAGAGACACCCAATCTCTACACATCCATCAACATTAAAAGTCATAATATAAAATGCCCATCAGAACTATGCAATCCAATTCCAGCATCCACCAGCTGCAAAGCTTACATTGGCCATAGCCATTCCAAAGTTAGATTAAGCACCGAAGAATAAGGAGCAATGCAGTAGTACAGTTTTTGAAAGCGCTACAAAAATTCACCTTATTTTATTTGCTGACTTACTGCCATTTCCCATGCATACAAATCTGGTTTATGTCATGCCTACAGAACTGTGTGAAAAAGTGAATATAAATTATACAATATCTGTTTCAGTTAATCTAAACCAGCAGTTCTCAAACTTTTAGGATTTCTTACATGGCGGTCCCTTAGAAATTTTTGTGCTGACTCACTAGATATCTTGAGAAAGTAATCCCTTTACGGTCCCCCTGAAACCACTTGGCGTTCCCCTATGGGACCACAGACCCCAGTTTGAGAATCACTGATCTAAACACTGACCACAAACTCACTGTCATGGAAAATATCACCATTTCTGTTAGTAAAATTGTATACTGTACATATGTATAACATGTACTATAAAGGACAAATGAAAGGTTATTTCTCCATACATTCCACAGAATGTATCAAGAATACAAAATTTTACAAAAGAAATAGGAACATATGGACTGTCAAGTATTTAGATCATGCTTCTGAATGCTAAAGGGCAATTATATAATAAGAGCATTGTGCTTTTCCCAATCATTTTGATCCATTTCTTGCCCAGGGATCACCAGGTGACATGCCAACTTCAATAGTCTTGTCATGCAACCTACTCCCACTTATGAGCATTAAGATCACAGACAACAGCTAGTACTCAAGTACACCTATGCCAATTTTATCACTATTATTATTGATAATTTCACATATATGATTATATGGTATTATACTATTGGGGCGGGAAGTTAGCAGAGTGGTAACAACATTGGGTGATGGAGCAGGAGGTTGCAGGTTCGAGTCCGGCAGGAGCCCTAAAGGTCAACTCAGCCTTTCTCGTGGTGGTAAAATGAGCAGTGGTAAAAATCCCTGTGATAAGTCAAACAGGTATGCTACACGATACACTAGCCCCCGTATCTGTGGCATTGCACGCCTGGCTGAGGGCTAAAGAAACGGAGATCAGCGCCACTCTATGAGCCTGTGAGGCTCGAGAAGGACTTTGACTTTTGATACTAATACTGAGTTGGATGCAATAATTACATTTCAAAAAATAAAATTATTTTGATAATCAGTTTTTCTCATCATCACAGCAAGATGCAGGGATGCAGAACACCATTTCACCATGCAATGAATAGCTATGCACAAGGGTAGGAATATAAGTACCAACCCCTTTCCTCTCCTTGCCATGGCTCAAGCCCTGTCAAACCCCCTAACCATTATGGACTTTAAAGGTAACATTTGCCATGTTCTATACTTTTTAATGTAATAAATTCATAACTATAAACTTCCTGGTTTACCATTACTGTCAAGATTTATCACAAGATAATACTTAAATAGAACTGGTTCTAAATGTCTGATTATATTCCACAACTACCATAATATGGCGCTCAATTTAGCTGACAATTGTATGAGAAAATATAAATAAACCTC
This sequence comes from Metaphire vulgaris, assembly GCA_018105865.1. NCBI lineage: Eukaryota > Metazoa > Annelida > Clitellata > Crassiclitellata > Megascolecidae > Metaphire > Metaphire vulgaris. The sequence goes on along the minus strand of CM030864.1, from coordinate 12,126,265 downwards.
ATGAATTAATTAGATTAATAAGAATTCTGGGATTGAAAAGAGTTCATAAATTTTAACTATGTGGTTTGCCACCAATAAGGAAAACTAACAGACACGCCCTATTCAGACACACCCAATTTGGTTGACTGAGAAAAGACCAGATAAACAGATAAACTGAGGGACAACTACATGTCCAGATAAACAGAAGCAATTCCACAAACAGCCTCAAACCAGTACTTAGTTTTTAAAACAATGTCATGTGACCCATGATCGATTACTACAAAGTGACAAACCACAAGATGAAATTTTGAAAATACCATCATTATCCTGGGTCAGGCAATCGGGCAGCTCGGGGCTGGCGGACGGCCAGGCCTCCCACTGCGGCTGATTCATCGCTGGTGGGTCTTCGCGAACTACAAACAACAATGCAACAAAAACTTGTGAAAAGCATTGTTTAGAAGAAGTTGCAGTGCAAGGCAACCGTTATTTATCCTACAAACACCACTATCCCACATACAACAGCTACGGAGCATCGCATCGGAGCCTAACACAATCACTGCACAAGACTTTAACTTAACAGTTGAATGCCCTTCTTGCTGCTCGAATCTAAGCTGTGCCTTTTCCAACTGAAGAAAAAAATAGATAAGATTTTGGAAGAGGAGCATGATAGATAGGATACAGCAGCCTATTATCCTCCGGCTGAGACCATCTTTCTGTGTTGATATTCTCAGCCCGTGGCCATGGCAGTTGCAACATACAAGAGGCAGTATGCCCAGTGGGCATAGTACTGCTATAATAGTACTTGCCGACTATCAGACAGGTTCACATTCCTGAAAATTACTATATTTAAAACCGGGTCATCAGTCTTCCAGGCCAAGTACAGCCTTGGGATCCTTAGCAATGGTGTTCAAGCAGAAGGATTTGCTCAAGATAATCCCAAAACCCATTATATTACATTCACAGACTCAATCCCAACTCTCAAGCCAGAGAAATGTGATAATAATGTTAAATAAACTGAAATATCCTAAGCACAAACACACTGATCGAAAATGACATTCAGACTATGGACACCTCCGATTATTTCATATCATTTACACTCGCATTAGGTCATACATATAATCTACCTAACTATACAATGCAAAGAGAATGAATATGATATGACAAGTAGACTTTGAGAGGCAAAAATAATGAACGCCTACTCAAATTGCACTTAAAAACAAATGGTTAATGCTCCACGCCTACAATAGAACAGTTGCCAGCATATGGTCAACTGTACTGTATAAAGTGATAACTATGAGACTAGAACAGTTTTTATACCGTCAAACATAAAGTGAAGCTGATGTCAGGTAAACACAAGTAGAGGACCCAATGTTTGATTTTCTGGAGAGCTGATGGGCATCAACCTCCCACCCCCCCTTGGGTGGGAGGTTGCTGCACCCACAAAAATTTCTCCCTCTGCTGATGGAGGGAGAAATTTTTACTGGGCACAGTCCAAACCCCACTGCTCTGTTTGAATTTCAAGATATTAACAGAAGTTAAATGCAGGCCGGAACCCCAAAAGATAAGGCATTAAAAAGTGATGTAAAGCAGGTTTGGCTGTAGGTTTCAACTCCGGGTGGTAAAAAACCAGTTTGGTATTTATTATCCAGACCAGAACCAGCACCATCCCAATCAATCGTTTCCAACCTATTCATATATCACAAGGAAGAGACGGAAGACAAATCATTAACCCCTTAACTGGAGATCCCGGATATATCCGCCCATTTTACATTGAGTTACAGCTAAATACACGGTTAAGGGGTTAATTAAAAACCAACTAAGCAGGAAGATATCTGGCATTGAATATTCGCTCATTATAAAATGCAAACAGTTGTTGAAATTAAAGGCTGCAAATCAAACAATAGATAAACTACTAGAAATCAACATCATGTATCACATTGCAGACATGGACATGGGTTGGGTCCACCCAAAGGTTTGGTTTGGTTGGGTCAGACATGTCCATGTTTATGGAGGGTTGGGTTAGAAAATAAGTCATGGTTTAAGGAATTGTACTGTGTCGCGGTGGGTTAACCTAACCTATTGCTTCCGTGGGTTGGGTCGGGTCTGAATCATGATGGGTTGGGTTGGATTGAGATTTTTAAAAAAATGGATCCATGTCCTTATCTGTGATGCTGTGGCAGTTTTCAATTTTTCAACAACGACAACAATCAAACATGCTGCAAGAACAAATTTCAGTGCTGATAAATAGAATTGAAAGAGCAAAATGTTTGACTTTCTGGGGATCTTAAAAGGCCCCTCCCGCCAGTGTAGGTAGAAAAATTCTTAGAGAAGTAGCCTCACCCCCACTGCTTCTTGAAAAATCGATCAAAACTTGGCATGTCATAAATGATACATAAGATATAAAATATAAATCTTTAAAGACGCTAAGCACTCCACCAGAAGCACTTCAATAGGCAGACCCTATAAATCTAGTCTAAATCTGGGCAGTATTTTGTTAATGGAGAGAAGACATAGAAGTGAATGTGTATTTGCTGACAATGTTTAAAGTTCAAGCACCTGCCTTTACAAGTGTTTGCATGTCATGTCCTGCCAAGAAAAAGCAGGGCCACATATTAAATCAATCACCCTTAACATTAATCAAGTCAGCCAAGCCGTTCATAATGAAATCATGTATAAATAGATCGAAATTAGTGGAAGGAAACCCAACAAGATGCTGGTACAAGAAAGACCCTGAAATTAACAGACATCAAAACAATTTACTTGGTTGATTAGGCAGCATTCACTATTAATGCTACCTTTTAAGATTAATTAAGACCATATTTCAAATGAAATCTGTGTGATCGACATCACAGAAATAGACTTCAGACTGAATGTAATTAAGTTCAGTTGTATGAAGAAACCCTCCATTGCTTAGATTTATCCTCTGCCTATGTAGACACACTGCATTCAAGATTCTCCAGCATCAACAGCATTGTTGTATTTACAGCGTATATACTAACTAACATTGATACTGCACTCATAATATCAAATTAAGACCCTGCAGCCAAAAGTATAAACCATACACACATGCTCTGAACTGAGCCAAATCTAGGCAGTGAAAACAGACAAACAGACAACACAAACATACTGAGATAGAAAGCACAAGTAAAAGTAAAAGTACCTTTATGGTGCCTTTACAGACAGACAGACAGACAGACAGACAACAGAAACACAAACATACAGAAGTAGAAAGCACAAGTAAAAGTAAAGGTACTTTTATGGTGTCTTTACAGACAGACAGACAGATAGACAACAGAAACACAAACATACAGAAGTAGAAGCACAAGTAGTGATATCAAAATATCAATTTTACAACTACCAGTATATTAAAATCAACTAATACTGTATTTACATGCATATAACCAATGTACTATGCGTTTTTTCAATGCCAGGCAGTCTGTCACATATTTGGCATGACCTACAGTATACACAGGTACATATAATATGAATGGAAATATATGGTATTTCAGAAAATATAACAGTATTATACCAGCATTACTTTACCTTTGCACATTAAATGTACACCTGTGAATAACACCAAGTACTGTGCAGCCATGTGGGCTGTGCATTGTATACAAAATGTATACAAAGCTTGCATCTAGGTGTGAATTTAGAGCACATAATCCAAAACACCTCTATCAATCCCTTTGTTATATATTTGTATGGTTGGTGACTTTTTTACTTACTTTTTATCTTGATTAAGAGTCTGGTTAAAATGTTAGGCTCTTTCGTCTTGGTTATGGTTGTACTTTGAGCTTTTGTAAGAATAAAGTATTAAAATCAACTAAATACTTTATGATAATACAACCACTCGCCCAGAGCCTCCAACACTTGGCCTCCATAACCTCAGTACTATATAAATTCTGGAAAATCCAAACTTACACTCAAGGGCAAGTGAAATAAACACCAGCAGGAGGAAATATTCCCAAGAGGGGACAATTGTACATGGCAGACAATAAATTCTGCCACACCACAAGGAGAGTGCTCCACTGTACTATACAGCATTTGGTCAAGATCATATCATAATAATAATTATATTGGACAAACAAAAACGGAACCAGTCCACTTTGAGCGTCACATAAGAAGCATCACCTGGCCTTTGACACTGTCTAGATGAGTGTATGCATTGCTAGCAAAAGGACTGTCCAGCAAACAGGGAAACAGCATAATTTATGATCAATCTGCAGAAACTGTCCAAGCTCTCAAGAAAGACAGACAGACAGACAGAGATATGGTCTGTTTGCATATCGAGGCTCCAACTGACATTTTCATTTTCTACTCATTCAATACTTGGACATGTTTTACAGTCTGTGGCAATGCAAGGCAAAAACATTTCCAATGTTCTAGTTGGACAGCTAATTCACTGATAGAAAGTAATGTAACACATTTGGACCATGGTGCCTTGGTAAGCAACCCTCAGACAATTTAATCCAACTGTCTAAAAATGTAAATGTTCAATTAGTTTAACACCTTAATAATAATAATAATAATAATAATAATAATAATAATAATAATAATAATAATAATAATAATAATAATGAACAGTCATTGGCCTAAAGCATGTGCAACCCAGAGATGGCCATGGGTTAGGTTAATCCGAACATCGAACTATTCGCCAAGAAACTAAAAACACACTTATTTAACATCTCGTTCATGTGTGAAATGTAAAGCGCTCTTGACTTTAGTTTTTTGCTTTGATTACTGTGCTGTATAAATTGTCTGTCTAACTAACTAACTAACTAACTAACCAATGATTGGATGGGGTTGGGTCAGACTTTACCATATATATGTGGGTTGGGTCGCAAAATAAGTCATGGTCTAAGAAACTGCAATGTATTATGGTGGGCTGGGTCAAGACCCTATTGCTGGCATGGGTTGGGTTCTAAAAAATGGACCAATGGATATCTCTGACGCAACCTTGATTATTTTTTTGAAGAACATGTGAATTCCCAAGACACTCACGATCTCCGTTCCCTAGATTCAAACCCAGGTTGGCGGCTCATCTCAGATGGAGAGTGAGCTCTGCTGAAGAGCTATCAAGCTATCTAGGAATGTATGCCAACAAAGCACGCCAGGAAGCCACAATGTCAGTGAATCAGACGAAAATAAAAATTAACTTGTAAATCTTTTTCGAAGAAGGTGGACTGGGGGGGTACCTTTGCAAATAAAGGCTTTAAGGCCAAATTAAATTCATCTGATTGCAACACACTGAGCCAACACTGGACAACATTTCAGCTGAGGACAGGGCAAACAACAGACATGGACATGGGCTGGGTCCACCCATGGGTAGGATTGGGTTAGAAATTTCCATATTTATGGTGGGTTGGGTTGGCCACAAAACCTATTTTACTGATTAATTTTCTACAGTCAATAACTGATTTAAGATATTGTAATGTATTATGATGGGATGGGTTGGGTCAAGTAACCCTATTGGCTTTTGTGAGTTGGATTAGTTGAATCATGATGGGTTGGGTTGTTTAAAATGGACCCAAGGCCATGTATGGGACACAGGGGAGGGGGAGAAAGACTATGCACACTGATCCACAGTCTATGAATGCATAGTGTCCTCGTGTGCTACTGAGGACAGAGCGGTCAGTGTATTATACATTACGCTGCTGCAAGCATAAGTACATCCGGCCACTGTTTTTGTTGCACTGTTGTCCTATCTCATAAATAAAGAAAGATGCCAGCGAATGTTGTTACTCCACAGAGAGACATATCAAGCATTGCACACACTCTCACACACACTCACACACACACACTCACACACACGCGCGCGCATACATGGTGGTGTGAAATTCAGCCTCTGAATTATGCAGAAATTCAGGAGATGATCTGAAAATTCCGGCAAAACGTGACCGAAATTTGCCAATGCCCACAGCCAGATGGAAACAAGATACTGTTGTAATTCTCCACTTCTGATTAAAGCATCACCATTGGCCAACACTGCTGTTGCTACTGGGCCTTCTTGTTTGTCAGACATTCTCTACTAACCCATACACTGTACTCAGAGAACGGCCACCCACGCATCATCTCTGCCTGTCCAACATTTACCCAGCAGGACAGTGGGCTCGTCTCTTGGGCATACTTGAGGTCTAAACCAAGTCAGTAACTTGGAGGTCGACATGTCGGAATCCAACAATTTCTGTTTGGTGTTTCATAGGAACACCTAAACCTGATAATTTATTGCCGAGATTAGACAGGTCCGAGAGGGAAGGTTAACATTCTGTCACCATTGATGTCAGTAACTTGGTTCAGGCCTCCAATCATGTGATGTTAATCTGAGTAGATATCAAAAAATGAGTCCAAATACAGAGAAATCAGGCTAACAAAGATTCGCGTATCATGCACCCTCTGTCATACATGTGCTCATGATCACACTGGCAGTTCAAAGGCTAGGCAATGCTGTGGGGCTTGACACCATTATCTCATACACTTTCCTCTATATAAACATATCCTTGCATATGACTCATGCCTGGTTACTCCCATAACATAAATACCTCCATTTCTACTGAGGACAAATGGTATTTTCGACACCTTAAGCTTTTGTTGCTCAGTATATATGTGCAGTAAAAATTAAAATTCAGAGCCAGCTCAGGGACTAAAAGCATGCAAAATGAATGTCGACATACTTTAAATACTTGAGAAGAAAAATAGATATGCAGTTAACAGCAAAGAACACCCACACAGGCAAACAGCTCAATTACTACATATAGGAGAAGGCTGGGCCGGGCAGGACAGGACAGGACAGCACAGACTGAACAACACCGACTACAAGTTTCAAATTCTTCATGGCTTTAACTACCCACGATGGTGCACCCAGCATGCAGGGGCATAGTGACGAAGAGGGGCATCCGAGGCAGTATATCAGTATATATACCCCCAAAAATCAGTATATGCAGAGTGGTGCAAAAAATGGACTATATTAAATGCAACCCTAAATGTGACTAGTCCGGGGGGTTTTTTGCACCACCCTGTATATAAAATACATACATATATATATATATATATATATATATATATATATATATATATATATATATACAGTAATACATATTATATATAATATATTAATATATGTAACAATATATACCCCCAATCTATAACCTCCCAAATCAAATTCCTGGCTATGCCCCTGCCAGCATGCTCCCAATGGCAAGGTTATACAAAGGTAACCAGCAACGTTTGCACCTCAAACAAAATCTCGAAAATCCTAGACAAATTATTGGCAGAACATTGAACACAATGTCCTTAGACTAGTAGACTTAAGATTATCCAGCTGAATAATTAATCTAATCTTATAGCACTTTTATAGCACCACTTCGTAGCACATATAAGCATCAGCTGATGGCACCCCAAATCACAATCACACAAGATCCAGGTCAAATCCAGGACGTCAGGCCGGACAAATAGATGACAACAGTTTGTGGCAGACATGGGTTGGGTCCACCCGGAGATGGCGATGGGTTGGGTTAACCCATGGGGTGGGTTAGGTTGGCTTGGGTCAGACTTATTCCATATTTATGGTGGGTTGGGTCAGAAAATGTCATTGTTTAAGAAATTGCAATGTATTATGGTGGGTTGGCTTGGGTCAAGTAACCCTATTGTCGGCATTGGTTAGGTTGGGTTGGGTTCTAAAAATTGGACCCATGGCCATCTCTGGGTCCACCCATGTGTTGGATTTAGACAGAAACTTGGTGGGTTAGGTTGGCCACAGAACCCATTTTATTGATTAATTTTCTACGGTCAATAACTGATCAAAGAAATTGTAATGTATTACGGTGGGTTGGACTGGGTCGAGCACTAAACCTGTTGCTTTCGAGAGACATTTCAGCAGATGGCCTTTTTTGAAAATCCATTTATTCATAATAGTTCATCAAGGACATTCAATACCAGGCCTTTCACTGATAATCAATGGAAATTTACAATGTTATCTTGGGACCCAAACAATGTGTTTACAACAAGGAATGGCCACTTACTGCGTTAAAGTCAATGCCGTTAAATGAAATATTTTGCAAAAAGGCTGAGGTCTTTTTGAATCCGGACAGAATTTTTTGAAAAAAGAAATCATCCCAACAAGAGAGAGAAATATGCAATATCTGCAGTAGATTTGCAGATGCAGCATTTTACAGAAACCAAATGTAGATCAGTGGGTCAAGAGAGACAATCAATAGGAAAAACAATGCCAATAGCCTAGGCAAACACACACACACACACACACACACACACAGATTAAACCAGACCAGGCAGTGAAACCCTGAATGTATCAACATCTGTAGGTGGAAGACATAAGCATCGGACTCACAAACAGGAATCAGTGGAGCCAGACTGTGCAGGACGAATGATGCCATTACTGAAAACAAAATATTCCTCTCCCAATATTGTCATTTGGCAACTGAAGTCACCGCACTCTTTTATGTAGGGTCAACAATTGAGCGAACTGTGCCTTGGGAAAGCACTGCTATTTGTCAAGTCCAGATATGGTTATTACAAACGGCACCAAACCAAACACACACAACAACCGGTGAGTCAACCACAAACGACTCTGTGCGGCAGTGCACCGAGTCGATCGCGTCTGTGCAAAGCCAGTCGCTGCACTTAACTTAATTCTCGTATTACCAGAATCAATTGTTCCTGCAATGATTCTATGTGAATGGAACCAACAATTTGCACTCCTGCAATGATTTTAAGTGAAAGGAATTGATAGCCAGTCTTAAAGATAAAGGCCAGACTCCCCTCTCATCATCATGATCATGGCAATAACTTTAATACAATTTTAGGAAAATGGCATAAACACCGAATGCATGGAGAATTTCTAAAGCAGGTCTTCAAAAGTCTTGTCCTTGTAGATAATTAAGTATGATCACTCAGTAAACCCCACAGCTATTTTAAGATAGGCTGAGCACCTAAGAGAATAAGCAGCTACTGTTGTGCTGCTTTCCAAGGCGCTATAGAAATCCACGAGATTTTACTTTACTTACTTAAACCTACGCAACAACTAAACAAGTGAATTCTTAGGGGTGACATAAGAAGAAAGTTCTACACATCATATGAATGATTTCTCAAGTACCACCTGCTTAGACACTCCAACTTTTTATCACAAAATTGACCCTACAATAACAGCACTTAGCAATAAATTCATCGAGTATAGAGACCTTTTGTTCGATGAAGTTTCTGCACATCTAATTAACGAATATGAAAACAAGAACAGACAAGAACAGGTTAAGATGTACTTTTGCCTTTAAAAAACAAACAGCAACACAAACAAGGTGACAAGGAATAAGTACTACATAATTAAAGTATGCTGTAGAAATGAAACAGTTGCAGATTAAGCACACAGAATATATATGGATTGGTGACCATTTACTGTTCAGTATCTTTGATGACAAATGAAGCATTGCCCACGGAGACATTTTTCTTGCCACAGAGACATTTCTCTAACAGTTCAGCCTTTGGTTTCGAATTCAGTGTACTAGCACACCATCAAGTACACTGCGGTGGCAGGTACTGGCTGTGCATAAGTACTTGTATAGTTACAGGACATTTGCATGCCAGATAAAATTCAGTAGCATGCAGAAGAATAACAATTTCGCTTTCAGAGAAACATATTGAAACGCTCAGCATTACTCAAAGAGCAGCCATAAAGCACTTAATTGTAGTATCGAAACTCATGAGACAGACGAGGCAATGGACCAGACCGAAGAGGAAATGCACCGTGCAACAGAGGCAATGCACCAGACAGCGGAACGACGTGCTGCAGAAAACGAACAAAGCCTAGAACAGAGGGTCTGATAGAATTAACAGAATTCGCGTGATTCAGCGACTGTGAAAGAACTGCAGATCTATTCTCACAAGACCACAAAGACACAAGGATGATGATGATGGTCATGATAGTGAATAAGATATTTTCTATCGTGCTTTTCTATTCAGAAATTTAACGCTTTCATCATCAGTGTTTCTGTCTCTCGACAGGTCCAGGTATCCAGTTTCTCCACTCCGATCGATTGCTTGCTTCTTCTTTGAGTTCCTGATATCCTTTATTCATCATCCACTCCAACATCATCTTTCTCGGTCTACCTCTCACTCTCTTTCCCTCCATTTTTCCTTCGATTATTGTTCTTAGTAAAGAGTCATGCCGGAGGACATGTCCCATCCAATTTCTCTGCCTTTTCCGGATTGTATCTATCAGGCTTCTTTCTTCTTCTATCTCCTTCATGACTTCCTCGTTTGTCTTATGCTCTGTGTATTTTACTTTTAGCATTTTCCTCCAAATCCACATTTCAAAAGCCTCTAATCGTTTTATATCTTCCTTTCTCATTGTCCACGTCTCCGCCCCATACAACGCCACACTCCATATCAATGTTTTTACCAATCTCTTTTTTAGGTTTAGTTTTAGTTTACTTTGCATCAGCTCCTTTCTCTTGTAAAAAGCTTCTTTTGCTATTGCTATACGTCTTCTTATCTCTTTATTGCATCTGGCATCGGTTGTTATCAGACTTCCTAGATAGCTAAATTCCTTCACTTGCTCTATGATCTGTCCGTAAACCTTTATGTCTACTCTCATTCCTTCTTTTTTACTTATTACCATAACTTTAGTCTTTTTTGTATTGATTCTCATTCCATACTTTTCTGACACTTGTATCAGTTTATCCATTACTTCCTGAAGCCCTTTTTGATTGCTTTAACGCTTTAAATGTCGAAAATGAAGTAATGGTTGCTAAACAAAGATACTGCATATCTAATCAAAGACCTCTATCTGTCTAACGATCTTCTGTCTTTGCACAATGCTCAATATAAAAGAAACCAAAAGCTACAAAAGCTACAAAGTAATAAAGTACGAAATTGTTTGCATGTGGGCATAAACTAACCTTTAACAAACTGCATACCACTAGAAATTCCTTCGTATTGCATACATAATTTTTTCAAATTTTAAAAATAAAATAAGGAGATCAAGATTTCATGTGATGAACACAGCAGAGCAGATAAGCTTTGTGGTCTTTGGCATTTTAAAATACATAAGTGAAAAGTTGCTAAAGTGTCCTTGACTCTGGCCTTTGCCATGTCCAAAAATTAATAATAGTAATAGTAGTAGTAATAATAATAATAATAATAATAATAATAATAACGATTATGATGCTGCCTATCAAAACCACATTAAAACACCACTAAGACATATGCATAGAAATATTCTAATTCTAATGACTATAAGAGGCACAGTCACATCTAATCTGTCAAAGTTTACTCCAAAAACATCTACTAAATAAACTAAATATCAACAAGCCATTCACATTGGTAGTGTGTACTTTTGTAAGCAGTTGTAGATTGGACATGGCAAAGCAGATATACCAAACCATGAGACACCCTCAACAGGAATGGAATCGACTGTTTTGAAGAACTCCAAGCAAAGATGTTAACCCCTTAACCAACTGTCCTGAGAACAATGTTCGCTTTAATTTTGTTTTGAGTGTGCGCGGAAAAGCATAGTGCCCGAGTGGCACCTTTTCATGCCTGAGCACCTGAATTGTTTCACATATGTCACCCCAGGCAACAACGAAATCAGTGTTATTTTAAACTGAAAATTACTGCGCGGCGGTTGGAAACTGCTGCGCGGCGTTTTCTTGTCGTGTGCGCTGCTGTGCAGCTTAGAGGGAACCTTGCCCGAGAATACTTGTCCATTTTACATTACATTATAAATAAATGGCCGGTTAAGGGGTTAACATACCAATTGCCATCAAGATATCAGTAATGAAAGGATGGGAGAATGAGGTTTTCTATGAGTATCTGGTCTTCACAAGTCTCTATGAATGTCTGTCCTGTGGTGGAAAGGCGGTCTAGTGGTTAGTGAGTTGTACTGCCATCGTCTGAGAGTCATAAGGTCCAAGATTTAATCCTTGACTGCAGATGAAACTTTTTGGCCGCTTCCGTCCCCCACGTGCTCCCTCAATTGACTCAGCTGTGAACAGAAAAGTGACGGCTGTGGTAGAAAGAAACGGTGGTGGAAAGAAAGGCCGCAAGTAAGAGGCTTGGCAAACAAGGCATTACACTCCAATCAAATAGCATAGAAACATTCAAATGTCCTTATTTTGAATAAAGAGTAGTGAAAAATGAAGTAGTCTCTCCATAGGTATTTGATTAAACCCAAGCAATAAGTTCCTGCACTGGGTACTGTCAAACAAGCGCTACATACATTTCTGCTGTTCAAACATGCGCTACATAAATTGTAGTTTCTTCTCAGCATCGATTAAAGACTACCTCGTTGGCGGCTACACTCCGAATGCATCATCACTCCTGACGGAGGAGACGAGTGTCGTCGTCGCAACGGAGTGATTCATACGTCTATCAAGTTAGAATGACGAACTAAATTCGTCCAGAACGATATATGCAAATAAATATGGGCAGCCGTCCATTAAATAAAACAGTAAACAATAATGTTTTTCTACCACTTAACTATCACCTAGGCCTCCTATATTTGGCAAACCTCGGGCGCATTCAGTCGCCGCTCCAAAACTATCAAGATAATGAATGTAGGCCACCGCCCACCGCTTCTATAGCGCCTAGACCGGAGCAAGCTCGCAAAATGCAGGCGCTCCTATAACACCATGGTTCAAAGTTATTATTTTAACTAATTCTTTTCTACCCCTTAGCTATCACCTAGGCCTCCCATATTGGGCAAACCTCGGGCGCATTAAGTCGCCGCTCCAAAACTATCCAGATAATGAATGTACGCCACCGCCCACCGCTTCTATAGCGCCTAGACCGGAGCAAGCTCGCAAAATGCAAGCGCTCCTATAACTCCATGGTTCAAAGTTATTATTTTAACTAATTCTTTTCTTCCACTTAACTATCACCTAGGCCTCCCATATTAGGCAAACCTCGGGCGCATTCATTCGCCGCTCCAAAACTATCACGATATTGAATGTAGGCCACCGTCCATCGCTTCTATAGCGCCTAGACCGGAGCAAGCTCGTAAAATGCAAACGCTCCCATCACTCCATGGTTCAAAGTCATTATTTTAACTAATTCTTTTCTACCACTTAGCTATCACGTAGGCCTCCGATATTTGGCAAACCTCCGGCGCATTCAGTCGCCGCTCCAAAACTATCAAGATATTGAATGTACGCCACCGCTCACCGCTTCTATAGCGCCTAAACCGGAGCAAGCTCGCAAAATGTAAACGCTCCCATCAATCCATGGTTCAAAGTTATTATTTTAACTAATTCTTTTCTACCACTTAGCTATCACCTAGGCCTCCGATATTTGGCAAACCTCGGGCGCATTCATTCGCCGCTCCAAAACTATCAAGATAATGAATGTAGGCCACCGCCCACCGCTTCTATAGCGCCTAGACCGGAGCAAGCTCGCAAAATGCAGGCGCTCCTATAACTCCATGGTTCAAAGTTATTATTTTAACTAATTCTTTTCTCCTACTTAACTATCGCCTAGGCCTCCCATATTGGGCAAACCTCGGGCGCATTCAGTCGCCGCTCCAAAACTATCCAGATAATGAATGTACGCCACCGCCCACCGCTTCTATAGCGCCTAGACCGGAGCAAGCTCGCAAAATGCAGGCGCTCCTATAACTCCATGGTTCAAAGTTATTATTTTAACTAATTCTTTTCTCCCACTTAACTATCACCTAGGCCTCCCATATTTGGCAAACCTCGGGCGCATTAAGTCGCCGCTCCAAAACTATCCAGATAATGAATGTACGCCACCGCCCACCGCTTCTATAGCGCCTAGACCGGAGCAAGCTCGCAAAATGCAGGCGCTCCTATAACTTCATGGTTCAAAGTTATTATTTTAACTAATTCTTTTCTCCCACTTAACTATCACCTAGGCCTCCCATATTTGGCAAACCTCGGGCGCATTCAGTCGCCGCTCCAAAACTATCCAGATAATGAATGTAGGCCACCGCCCACCGCTTCTATAGCGCCTAGACCGGAGCAAGCTCGCAAAATGCAGGCGCTCCTATAACTCCATGGTTCAAAGTCATTATTTTAACTAATTCTTTTCTCCTACTTAACTATCACCTAGGCCTCCCATATTTGGCAAACCTCGGGCGCATTAAGTCGCCGCTCCAAAACTATCCAGACAATGAATGTAGGCCACCGCCCAACGCTTCTATAGCGCCTAGACCGGAGCAAGCTCGCAAAATGCAGGCGCTCCTATAACTCCATGGTTCAAAGTTATTATTTTAACTAATTCTTTTCTCCCACTTAACTATCACCTAGGCCTCCCATATTTGGCAAACCTCGGGCGCATTAAGTCGCCGCTCCAAAACTATCCAGATAATGAATGTACGCCACCGCCCACCGCTTCTATAGCGCCTAGACCGGAGCAAGCTCGCAAAATGCAGGCGCTCCTATAACTCCATGGTTCAAAGTTATTATTTTAACTAATTCTTTTCTCCTACTTAGCTATCACCTAGGCCTCCCATATTGGGCAAACCTCGGGCGCATTAAGTCGCCGCTCCAAAACTATCAAGATAATGAATGTAGGCCACCGCCCACCGCTTCTATAGCGCCTAGACCGGAGCAAGCTCGCAAAATGCAGGCGCTCCTATAACTCCATGGTTCAAAGTTATTATTTTAACTAATTCTTTTCTACCCCTTAACTATCACCTAGGCCTCCCATATTGGGCAAACCTCGGGCGCATTAAGTCGCCGCTCCAAAACTATCAAGATAATGAATGTACGCCACCGCCCACCGCTTCTATAGCGCCTAGACCGGAGCAAGCTCGCAAAATGCAGGCGCTCCTATAACTCCATGGTTCAAAGTTATTATTTTAACTAATTCTTTTCTCCCACTTAACTATCACCTAGGCCTCCCATATTTGGCAAACCTCGGGCGCATTAAGTCGCCGCTCCAAAACTATCCAGACAATGAATGTAGGCCACCGTCCAACGCTTCTATAGCGCCTAGACCGGAGCAAGCTCGCAAAATGCAGGCGCTCCTATAACTCCATGGTTCAAAGTTATTATTTTAACTAATTCTTTTCTCCCACTTAACTATCACCTAGGCCTCCCATATTTGGCAAACCTCGGGCGCATTAAGTCGCCGCTCCAAAACTATCAAGATAATGAATGTACGCCACCGCCCACCGCTTCTATAGCGCCTAGACCGGAGCAAGCTCGCAAAATGCAATCGCTCCTATAACTCCATGGTTCAAAGTTATTATTTTAACTAATTCTTTTCTACCCTCTAACTATCACCTAGGCCTCCCATATTGGGCAAACCTCGGGCGCATTAAGTCGCCGCTCCAAAACTATCAAGATAATGAATGTACGCCACCGCCCACCGCTTCTATAGCGCCTAGACCGGAGCAAGCTTGCAAAATGCAATCGCTCCCATAACTCCATGGTTCAAAGTTATTATTTTAACTAATTCTTTTCTACCCCTTAACTATCACCTAGGCCTCCCATATTGGGCAAACCTCGGGCGCATTAAGTCGCCGCTCCAAAACTATCAAGATAATGAATGTACGCCACCGCCCACCGCTTCTATAGCGCCTAGACCGGAGCAAGCTCGCAAAATGCAGGCGCTCCTATAACTCCATGGTTCAAAGTTATTATTTTAACTAATTCTTTTCTCCCACTTAACTATCACCTAGGCCTCCCATATTTGGCAAACCTCGGGCGCATTAAGTCGCCGCTCCAAAACTATCCAGACAATGAATGTAGGCCACCGTCCAACGCTTCTATAGCGCCTAGACCGGAGCAAGCTCGCAAAATGCAGGCGCTCCTATAACTCCATGGTTCAAAGTTATTATTTTAACTAATTCTTTTCTCCCACTTAACTATCACCTAGGCCTCCCATATTTGGCAAACCTCGGGCGCATTAAGTCGCCGCTCCAAAACTATCAAGATAATGAATGTACGCCACCGCCCACCGCTTCTATAGCGCCTAGACCGGAGCAAGCTCGCAAAATGCAATCGCTCCTATAACTCCATGGTTCAAAGTTATTATTTTAACTAATTCTTTTCTACCCCTTAACTATCACCTAGGCCTCCCATATTGGGCAAACCTCGGGCGCATTAAGTCGCCGCTCCAAAACTATCAAGATAATGAATGTACGCCACCGCCCACCGCTTCTATAGCGCCTAGACCGGAGCAAGCTTGCAAAATGCAATCGCTCCCATAACTCCATGGTTCAAAGTTATTATTTTAACTAATTCTTTTCTACCCCTTAACTATCACCTAGGCCTCCCATATTGGGCAAACCTCGGGCGCATTAAGTCGCCGCTCCAAAACTATCAAGATAATGAATGTACGCCACCGCCCACCGCTTCTATAGCGCCTAGACCGGAGCAAGCTTGCAAAATGCAATCGCTCCCATAACTCCATGGTTCAAAGTTATTATTTTAACTAATTCTTTTCTACCTCTTATCTATCACCTAGGCCTCCCATATTTGGCAAACCTCGGGCGCATTGAGTCGCCGCTCCAAAACTATCAAGACATCTAATGTAGGCCACCGCTCACCGCTTCTATAGCGCCTAGACCGGAGCAAGCTCGCAAAATGCAACCGCTCCCATAACTCCATGGTTCAAAGTTATTATTTTAAAGAAATCTTTTCTAACCGTTAACTATTGAAAAATTGAACACTATAAGAAATGAAATAGCATGTATTATTTTAAACAACAATTATTATGACAGAACGTTACAATATATAGGCACACCGATGGTGATCCACCGTAATAGATAAAGTTTAAGTTATCAACAGCACTTTGAAATTTATATACTGGTCAACCGAAGCTAGTAATTAAAAATCTGTGAACAATTTAAGACGAACGAACTGTTTTATAATACCTGTAAAAGACCACAATAATGGTCTTCCATATCTTTAAAAAACTGTCGGCTAGGCACACCAGGTGCTAAAGCCATGCATAATCAATGAAATGCCCTTTACATTGAAAACAGGCATTGTTTCAGGTAGCAATATCATTTAAGTGAAATGATTTAATTTAACTTCTATGCAAATGAACAGCACTACATTGTCCATCTTTTATGAAAAACACTGTCACCTATCCACACCAATATTTCAGGTGCAAAAGCCATATATAATCAACGAAATGTTGCATAAATTAATATTAGGATTTGTTTTATGCTGCAAGACCTTCAAATGGAAAACACTTATTTCAAGTATATGCAAATAAACAGCATGACAATGGCCAACCATTATACGAAACTGTGTCAGCTATCCACACCACTATTTCAGGTGATAAAGCCATATAGAATCAATGAAATGCTGCATTTTTTTACAACTGCACAACAGCGGCCGTCCACTACGGATAAAAAAGAGGCTATCCACAACACTCTTTCAGGTGCTAAAGCCATTTATAATCTTTGAATTTTTCTTTAAATTCAAAATAGGCAATGTATATTGCTGCGAGACCTTCAAAATCAACTGTTCCTTAAATTCACATTATGCAAAGTATCAATCTGCAAGACCTTCAAAGGCGACAAACCGATTTAAAAGTATATGTAAATAAACAGCATAACAACGGCCAACCGTTATAAAAAAAGTGTAAACTATCAACACCACTATTTCAGGTGCTAAAGCCATATACAATCAATGAAATGTTGCATGTTCCTTTATAAAATTGCACAACAACGGCCGTCCACCAGTGACTATTTTAAGGATCTGTTTGGACTCCACATGATGACGAGCGCGTTGAGCGCGAGCCTATAAGGGGTCGGGGGCAGAGCTCCCAGTGGGGTCCATGGGCAAAGCCCCTGGTGGGGGTCAGGGGGGCGAAGCCCCCTTGAAGCTGACAACATTTAGCTGTTAAAATGTGCTATTTTGCCCTCTCAGGAGTCAGCAAATGCAGCCAAAAATATCTGCCATGTAACACAACAGAAGATGTAGACCAAATGTCTATAGTTTTTTTATCTTCATTATGTAGTAAATGATTAATGTCCATAGTTTTTTATCTTAATTATGTACTATGTAGTAAATGATTAATGGCAGCCACTGCCAGCCAGTCTCAATTCTGGGCTGCAATAACAACTGCAAGAGGTTAATTGCCACACTGTCCTGAAGACTCCTGATGCAAGTAAATCTTCTATGTCGGTAGGTTAAGCCGCTAAGGTTTCTCAAAACCTGCGTGCAGTTCGTTTCGGCTGGTCACAGCCAGATGCATCTTCTTGCTCAAAGACAGTTTTAAACCACTGCTGTTCGGTAACTTTTGGAGTTTCACGATGCCGACGAGCCTTCTCTAATAGCCACTTCAGTACTGCTGGGCGTGGATCAAAATTGGACAATATTGGCATGTTGACATTGATATACAAGTAATCAACAATGGTTTGTCTATCCAGGTTTGCCCGATAAGTTGTCTTCAGTCGGTTATAAGCAGATATGAGGCGCTCACAATCAGCAGCATGCGGCTTGCACACTAATACTCTTGCCAAAGTTTCTGCTAGTGCACTCTGCTCTATAGTGGCCAAGTCGGATTCAAGTCTTGAGCACAATGTTTGAAGCACTTGTCTCGGAGATATATGTTTGTCTTTCATGCCAAGCTGAATATCTGTGTACTGGTCAGCCAATGTAGCTAAATCCAAATCTGGTGAAATTATGCTCCAGACAACTTGAATGTCTTGTGAATTAGCTGTGAAGTTACAGAATGAAGACAGGCTTGTGATGTGGTCAGCCAAGTTGTTGCCAAGATCAAGTCTTGTTGACATATAGTTTTTCAATGACTGAATACTATCGTTTCTAATGGATGAAAAATACGTTTGTCTGTCACGAAAAGGTTTGCTTCACTAGTTCGACGACGTTTACTCCACAATTCCTGGTCATGCAGACTTTCCGAGTCACCCTCCTTGTAAACAGCATCCACAAAGGCTTGTTCCCATCCACCCGGCAATGGCTCCTTAACCAATTTATCCAGTTTCATCAAAAAATGTCTAACTCTGGTTTTATGTCAAGAATTGTTAAGAGGTCACTCTGTAATTTCTTTTGAAAATTTGCCAACAGGAACAGAAGATCAGCCAGAAAGCACATAAGTTTTATATTGTCGCTATTTGTCATACTCTTTTTGAACTGTGCTGGATCACCAGCCGCACATTTTGAACTAAAGTATGCAGCAAGAGCACGCCACGACTGTAGCACAGCACCAAGTAAGGATTCTGAGAACTCTGCCCATCTGACTTTAAAATAAGTTGGCAAGTGTTTAATAGTAAATCCATTTGATGCCGCGATTTGCCGCAGCTCAGCAGTTCGGCGGGCTGATGTATGAAAGTGCGAAGCAATCGATGACAACTGTACTTATACTGATGTACCTGAACTGCAGTGTTTAAAGTTTTTAGACAGTAAAAATGATATTTGTGGACTCCCCAATTCTCAGTCTTCGACTCCACATTATTGACTTTGGACTCCACATTTTGGTTGGACTCCACGCTTAAAATAGTCACTGCCGTCCACTGTGGACAAAAAGGAGGCTATCCACAACAATCTTTCAGGTGCTAAAGCCATTTATAATCTTTTAACTTTAATTAAATTCAAAATAGGCAATGTATATTGCTGCAAGACCTTCAAAATCAACACACTCTTTTCAATTCTATGCAAATAAACAGCATCACAATGGCCAACCATTATACGATACAGTGTCACCTATCCACACCACTATTTCAGGTGCTGAAGCCATAAATCGTCAGTAAACTGTTCCTTAAATTCACATTAAGCAATGTATCATGCTGCAAGACCTTCAAAGGCAACAAACTGACGTCAATGATATGTAAATAAACATCATAACAACGGCCAACCGTTAAACGATACAGTGTCAGCTGTCCACACCACTATTTCAGATGCTAAAGCCATATGTAATCTTGGAACTTTTCCTACAATTCAAAATAGGCAATGTATACTGCAGCAAGACCTTCAAAATCAATACACTTTGTTTAAAATAATATGCAAATAAACAGCATCACAATGGCCAACCATTATACGATACAGGGTCAGCTATCCACACCACTATTTCGGGTGCGAAAACCATATATAATCAATGAAATGTTTCATAAATCCATAATAGATCATGTTTCATGCTGCAAGACATTTAAAGGCAACAACCTGATTTCAATTATATGTAAATAAACAGCATAACAACGGCCAACCGTTAAAAGATACAGTGTCAGCTATTCACAACACTTTCAGATGCTAAAGCCATTTATAATCTTTGAACTTTCCCTTAAATTCAAAATAGACAATGTATATTGCTGCAAGACCTTCAAAATCAATACACTGCTTTCAATTATATGCAAATAAACAGCTTCACAATGGCCAACCATTATACGATAGAGTCCCAGCTATCCACACCACTATTGTAGGTTCTGAAGCCACAAATCGTCAGTAAGCTGTTCCTTAAATTCACATTAAGCAATGTTTCATGCTGCAAGACCTTCAAAGGCAACAAACTGATGTCAATGATATTTAAAACAAACAGCTATCCACACCACTATTTCAGGTGTTAGAGCCATATATAATCAATGAAATGTTGCATAAATTCATAATAGGCAATGTTTCATGCTGCAAGACATTAAAAGGCAAGAAACTGATGTCAATCATATGTAAATAAACAGCATAACAACGGCCAACCGTTATACGATACAGTGTAAGCTAACCACACCAATATTTCAGGTGCTAAAGCCATATATTAGCAATGAAATGTTGCAGAAATTCATAATAGGCAATGTTTCATGCTGGAAGACCTTCAAATGTAACACACTTATTTCAAGTATATGCAAATAAACAGCATAACAATGTCCAACCATTATACGAAACTGTGTCAGCTATCCACACCACTATTTCAGGTGCTAAAGCCATATACAATCAATGAAATTTTGCATGTTGCTTTTAAAAACTGCTTAACTTCATAATAGGCAATGTTTCAGCCGACAAGTAGGAGTGTCAGCTATGCACAACATTATTGAAAAAGTTAAAGGTTTACTTATCAAATTAATTCCTGCGTTGCACTCCATAAACGAGCAGTTGCGAACATGAAAACACCATTAATGACAAGGTTTAAAAATAAATTTGCAGATTTATTCACATCCGTCTAACCGATCTTCAACGCTGAAATACACAATCCAGTGTCCCTCTATCACATTTTGGCGTAAGTTATTCGCAGCATGGTCCTCTCCATTCGGCCGATTCGTTTGCTTTGACAAAGCTGTTGGCTGTTGCGCAACTGCAGTGTAACCAATGAGAGCAAAATGAGCATTGGATCATTAGGCCTCTACTTTTCCCTTGGCAGATGCAATGTAATTTCCATATTTCTTCGACGTAGACGGTTTTTTGCTTCACTCTGCGCATACCTGGACATTTACCTATTTCTCTTCTCTGTATCAGTGCATCAACATGCGCCACTAACTGACCTGGGTCGAACTCCATTCCTGATGGGTCCACGCTCTGGCAAACAGCTAGTGCGGCAGCTACGGCATAGTACCCGCACAGTCGCGAGCCACTTGTCTGTCTCGCATAAGATCTCATGTTAATTTTTATCTTATCGCTTGCTTCCTGAATTCTTAGTATGGAACTAATTTGCACTTTTAGACTATCACTCGGCCTGTCGTACAAGCTGTCGTATATATAGACCTCGTTATTATCGGAGCAGAATAAATTGGTCGCGCAGACCCAATGATCAGAAACGTTACATATTTGGAGAAATTTGTCTTCAGCTGGCAAGAAGTGTGGGACGGAAACGCCCTGCCTGTATTGACCTAAGCATGGCTTCTGGAAAAGTTTGACATGAGGATAAAGTTCGTTTACAATATCCACGACTCTGTCGATGTCGTTGGAGTCGAGTTCCTTGTCTGCGGTTGCAAGATTAGTAATAATTTCTTTGTGAATATAAGTCAGCCGACGCATTGATTCTGTTGTATCCGTGTAAACACTGTGTTGGCCACGCCGCTTCCATTTCTCTTCTTCTGCGGCAACTTCACGAACTCGTTTACCCGCTACTTTAAAGGTCGGTAACTTCAAATCGTTCACTTGTCCGCGCACGTTTACAAGAAATTTATCAAGAAATGTGGAATGCCGTATCCTCAACTTACTCTTCAAAAGGTCGTGTTTAACGTAACGGAAGTGCGACTCAACGGCACCGTTAGTTTTGCATCGCGGTTGTGTCAATGCAATGTATTCCGCTCCATAATCTGAGGCAAATCGCTCAACATTGACCTGCAGTGACACGTTCCAAAGGGGGAAGAGAAATATCATGCTTTTTATAATGTCGAAACCATTTGTGCAGCGGCAACTGTTCGGTTGATCGCCGTTTGCAGCCAATGACAAAGCAACGTCAGTTAATGATCGCTCAAATAAGCCCGTAAATGGTGATGCTTTCCGTAATTGCTCAAATGTGTTTGCTGCTAACATGTCCCTTCCGACGCTGTGCTGCTCTTGGTCTTTCAACATATCCTCTATGTCCGAAGTAACGTTGTATTTCGCTATGACGTTATTTCTAAGGAAATCGATAGCTGCTGCAACTGCTGACGTCTGCTTCTCACTGCAGAGCACGACGTATACATTCTGGTATGTTTCGATGGCTTCTGGCAATGTAAGACAGCGTTGGAGACATGCAAAGTAAGTAAGTACATGCTTTCTCAAATTTTTATCGCTCTCACGGCGACTCAATCGGTTCGACATTGCCTTTATTATGTGTGCCGAACACAGACAAATAAAAGTGTGTGATTTGATCTCCATGTAGTTGTTTTTTTGCATTAAAACTCCGTTGCATATGTGCAAATAGGTTTTTAGCGACTCCTTGTTAAACGCCAATAGCGAGGCACAGATGAGAGCATACGAGAAGTCCATAACAATATATCGAGGTCTTACTGTCTTCCCCCCTGCAAGTTGCCTTACACTTCTCATGAACATGCCCATTATGCCCCCAAGGAAGTCTCCATCGTGCCGTGCTGAAAAGAAGCAGAAAGCTGGTACATTAATACGATCCATCAACATGCAGTAATAGTACGTGCACGGTTTCTTAATGTCCGCATCACCGGTAGACAGATCTTTGACTATAGAGCCGGTACTGTCTAAATGTAAGAATACCTTATCCGCTGAGCGGCATTGTCTGATGTAAAGTTCAACCTGTTCTTGGATATAAAAGAGGCAATAAAAGGGATGCAATCCCAGACCTTGAATGAATCCAGTTATCTTTGTCCCCAAGGACGCTGCCCATGTACTCTGTTTAATAGCAAGCTCACTAATTACGTCTTTGTGCAACTGCTGCTTCTTCTTACTCTCATAAATGGCCTGGGCTATGACATGCGCCGTTTGGCAGGCAGTTGTGTTACCAGCTGACAATTCCTCGTCCGTCATTGCTGCCTTTGCTTCACGGCAACGAACCTCGGCAGACATATTCTTCTGCATGCACTCTTCCGCCAACTCTATCCGTTTTCTACCGCTGAGGAAACGTCTATTGGCCATTTCAGCTGTGAATTCACTTTGCCCCAAAGCCGTTGTGTGCGTGCATTCACCACTTACATACACTCTGACGGGCACTGTGACATTCGGTTCCGGCTGCGAATCAATTACGAGAACGATCGACACGCATTGGCCGACACGACATTTGGCTTTTGCCGTCCAGAAGGCAGCAGCGCGCTTCTTAGAGTTCGTTTGACGCAAGTGATTATACTTGAAAGTCAGCGCACACGTCGGCCATATAGCGTGCAGCTTGTCTGCCATCAAGTTACTCCATCCTCTTTCGAACCCATTGCACTTTTCATTTTTCCTCAGGCTACGGAATTCTTCAGCTGACAGTTCGAATGCCATTCGCTGTACGACGTCAGGTAGTTTTTTTTCAATTTCAAGCCTCGAGGTCGTGTCGCCGTCGTCGTCGCATATCTGAGGTACGGCGGACAAAGCAGCAGTAGGATATTGTTGCTTTTGCTCCATAGTCCTAGAGTGCCCGTATATGGGCGTGCTGCATAAAATCGACACATCGGATGGTTGGAAAGAAATTATCTGATTCGACTGACTGCAGTGTTCGAACTGGACTTGCATTTGTTGCTAAAATGTATGAAAACCACAAACAACTTAAGAAGTTGAGCAGTATACCGACTTCTTTAAAACCATATTTATAGAATTTAAATCTTTATAACAGTATGTATAGTTGCCAGACTTTGAGGAATTTTTAATATCACTAAACAATCTAACGCGCATCCAGAGTGCGGTAAACATCTTATGCGAAATTGCACTTTGTAAAACGTTAGCATTGAACACATAATTCGGACACCAGTCATCGCTCACCTTTGACAAATGATCTACAACAACGTCACCAGTTGGCGTTTGGGCTACCTCTGTTGTCTCGGTGACCAGACCATTCTGAAATTCTTCGTCGTTTTCCCCGTCTCGCACAGGCGTAACGTTTAATTGCGTCACGGTAGTTTTAACGCCTGCTTCAGTGGTCGGCGTATTCTGCAATAAATATTCACTTGTCTCCGGACAACCGCATAATGACTTAAATTGGTGACGAAATTAAAAGGTGTTACGTTTTGCTTATACAATATACGCTACAACACAATGCTGCCACTTCTAATAACTCACCTGAAAAATCGCCTCCTCTTCCGAATGACCGACTTGTTGTGAGTTAGCATCAGCACGCGCGTCTGCAGTCACTTGCACCGATTCCTACAAGAGGGAAAAATTAGTAAAGATTCAAATCGCATATCTGTTTGGCTTGGACTTGTCACGTTACGGTGTTGCACAACGCAACCCTGTTTATTCGCTCACCTCATTAAGCATTGGCAGTTCAGAGTAACCGCGCGGATGAAGCTGACCAGAAGCACTTGTAGTAATTTGCATTTCACAGTCCACCTTCAAGTGTTGCTCATCTATCATTTTATCTAGAAAAAGAATGAAGTCATCCTCGTCGAGGAATAAAAATGAAGTGGGTCTGGGGAAATCATCCACATCATAGTTGTTCCAATCCTTGTCGTGTCGTACTTTCTCGATCGCGGCATGTTGCATTTGCAGTACCATCGGCTCAGTGACGACGCTTTTGAAGAGCTTCTTATTGCGTCTCAACCACTCAGTTGCCTTTGATAGATCTGGAAAAAGAGTTCTACAAGTCGGCGAGATCTCGGGAAACCGATCTTCATTTTCTTCTCGTTGCCTGCAAAGAAAAGTATTCTGGTATTCAACTGATTTTTATATTTGCACCGTTGCTATTTAATTTTAACCGCAGTAAGCTACTCCTTTAAGGTATTTTTATCGACTAACGAAATGGTATATGAGGAAAATTTACGTTTACACTGTTATGACCTTTAAAGATTTGACATTGATCGTAAATACATTTAGCACATTTCAGAATTTATCATGGAATTTGGCGGTGTTACCTATTTTACAATCGGGCAATGTCCCAAAAAAGCGAGACAATGAAAGCACCGCATACCTATGGTCGTATGTCGCTTGGTTGTCATTTGCTCTCGCTACGTTTATCGATTTCGAAAACGTAACCTTTTTGAACAACAAGTACAAAAATTTGCATTGCAGTCGCTACTCCATTAGCAGTAGTAGTAGTGGCAGTAGTATCAGCATTAATAGTAGTTGTAGTAGTATTTATAGTTCTAATAGCAGTTGTACTGGTCCAACAAGTTGTATCAGTTTCAGTAGCAGTTCTGGTAGTTATTGTTAAAGTAGCTATGTTGAAAGTCTTTTGAGTATTCACTGTAACAATATAACTTGTAACAGATTTATCTTTGTCGTATCTGTTTCTGTATAATTAATTCAATGGATTTTAATGAAAAATACTGAATAAAGATAACCGTACCGGGTCGCACAACACAGCCACTTGTAATCGCTCACCTGATTATCCTTTCTGATTTCACAATAACCGCCTGGACGCATCTCTCCATCAGCACCACCAGGTAATTGAACCACATCCTACCAAAGACATAACAATTTTTAACGCAAATCGTTTATCAGTGTGCCTAACGGCGCTTGATACTGCCACATAAATCTGATAACCTCAGCACGGGCTAGGATTTCCTAGTCGACACCCGTGAGAAAATCTTAAGCAGTACCTCCAATCACTGCAACAGAATCCTACCACAATAAAGCAATTTTTAAACTCCCGCTAAACATCAGTAGACCTGATGGCAAAGGTTCCGCCTAATGCATTCGTTGCAGGCGCTTACCTCCAACCGGACGTCGTGATCAACGTCGCCAGCTGGCGGAAAGGCCACCGTAACGCTTGCGGAAATGGACGGTTGAACCTAAAAACAAGAAAGAGTTCGTCAACAACCCAACTCCATCTCAACATTTATGTAGATATGCATCGCTAACCGTTGTGTGTAAGCTTGAAACTCTGAAGCAGTACCAGCCATGTCTGGAACTGAATCCTACTAAAACAATAGATACAGTTACACTCGACTTGTGTATCTAAAGATACAACTCGAGTGTACTAAGATTGTTCATAAAGTAAACGCAATCGGCGCTTACTTCTAAATGGTCGTGCTTGTCAACGTCAGTAGCTAGCTGGAAGTCCTCCGCAACGCATGTGTGATTAGACGGTGGACCCTAAAACGAATAAAGATTCCGTAAACAAATCGGATCCATGTCAAAAATTAGCTATACATCAATCGCTAACCGGTGTGCGGAAGTCCAGTTTCCACACACGCGAGTTGAAGTAAAGGTCTCATCTTCCGATCTTTCTACTTTCACGACATCCTGCAGGACAGCAAAAGTACAATTTTAACACATGTAAAACTAATCAGGTATTTTTTGTCGCCGCACACAGCTGGCATCATATTTGTTCACCTCTACGATATCATGTTGGCCGAAGTCCACTGCTGGCGAATCATTACAATGGGTAGGTCGACACGAATGCACTGGCGCCGAATCCTACAAATAAAGGCCGTTTAAGTTAAGTGCATAGTGATGTTAAAGGAGGAATGTCATTCCTATGTCATTCCCGAAACGAAATTGACCCCCAATTGAGCGCTCACCTCAAGAAGCTGTCCCAGTTGGAAAGCACAACCTGGCGAGTTCGCAGACTCCACGCACAGGCCTACTGGCCTTGGATAGAATTCCTGCCCAAACATACATGGAATTATGCATATTCACTTATTAAAAAGCGATGTAATCTTGCGCATTGTGTTTCCTACTCTAAAATGTTACTAAGCAGTCGGTTATGATATAGATTACGTCGCAACGGGGACCAAATAGTTCAGACGAACGCCCAAAAAAACGTAAAAGAACTCATATTAGAATCGATATATCTCACACGCTAATAAACTGTTGCCTTCACCCAACAATAACAAATTCGTACCGACTCCACTTTCTTACAGTAATAAACATTAAAACGTTAGTCAAGGTTATACGTAAATAGTTCTTAAGTGTACAGAAAGTATTTAAGGTACGCACATTACAGCTAAGTATCTTTATAGCTATAGTGTAAGACCATGTATTCGCTTACCGCTTCCAAACCAAGTTCCGTAACGACCTCGCGCTTAACGCTTTTTTTGATGTTCCTCCAAAAGCTGTAAATGCGTTTGCGAGTGACATCGCGATTTCTCCCAAACTCTTGCTTTGCAAGCTTGCCCCATACAGTACCTGCAACCTAATAGTGCGACAACATTTCGTGAGCCTTGTTGTCACTTTGTCAGTCGATTGAAAAAGAGGAATGTCGATATAGCCCTTTAAAACATCCGTCGAAGTAGTGCTGTTTATAACATAAGTTAGCGGTGCACAACCTTTTAAGGACGAAGGGCCACATTTTTTCGATCCGACAATCAGCGGGCAACATACATTTTTCCAATGCAGAAGTTGTACGTTGACAGCAACCGGTAATAGCAATATTTAATATTGTTATGGATAAAATTTCCTTCTACATGACTAATGGAATTAATATAATTTTTGATAAATACAAGCGACACAGAAGGAAAATATTAAATTGAAGCGATTAGTACTGTAATTTACAAGGTTAAGGCATTGCTAATCAAAAAATACTATGACCATGTTCAATTATTAAATCATAACATTTAAAAACCTAAGGCTAATCACCTTTTTTATAGCCAATGTAGTTGTTGAGACAGAACGTCTTTAAAAATGTTATTCAAATTTTTTTGCATTTCACTTGTTGAAACTTTTAAAACTCCTTTAAAGCCGTCGGGACCACTTTCCATTAAATTCCTGGAAAAGTCCGTGGGCCAAATAAAATCACCGCCGGGCCACCAGTGGTCCGCGGTCCACGGGTTGTGCTCCCCTGACATAAAGGAATGTTTTCAATAAATGTACATATAAGTTTAAAGCCATTTCAGTTACATATCTGAGACTAAATTCTGTATTGACGCTCTAGAAACACCAAGCACCTGTAATGGGTCAACTATGTAAACTCCCTCGGTGTTTATAAGATTCGACAAGTTGTACTTTTGTGAACGCCGCATGCTTGTAAATGTTTTTACATTTTGCCTTTTTAAATGCATTCACATATATCAAATTTTTTTAAAAGGAATTATATAGTTTGGGCTATCTGTCGACGCAAAGAATATTGCGTTACATTCAGGAAGTATTATTATCTGAGTTTCACCGAAAAACTACTTACAACGAGAACTTTTGAAAACGTACTGAACCTACCAGGGTTAGATTTGCACGTTGAGACATTCACTGGACTGGTGAACCTAGACACTGAATTTGAAAATACTCGTGATTTCTTACCGACCAACTAGGAGCAGTGTCGAGCTCTCGTATGCGGGCCAGACGGTCACCTTCCAAAGCATATCGAATGAAAGTCATCTTCATCTTCTCTTTATCTGCCATGTCAACGTTCAGAATGTCTCGCGGACTTCGTGAAGTTGTATAACAATAGCTAATGAATCTGGGAAACCAGTGGAGTATTTGATGCGACGCCCGGCTTTTATCCTCGAACGATTGCATGAGGCGACCAATCGCTCCGTTTGGATCGAAACGTTGATTGGTCAACAGTCCGAGAGACCGCGCGAGAGAGGGAGCTAAATTGGCAATTCCATTCGTCAAAAACGTCCTACAGATGCTGTTGACAGCTACGTGTGTGGCCTAGGCCACGCCTCCCTCCTTTCGCTAAAGTTGGGAATCGGTATTTTTAACTTCAAAGTGGAGCGGCATTTCAAAAACTGTGTCGTCTTGCGGCACAGAACAAAGACGCAAAGAAGTCGGCGGCGCACCTGAAAAGACTTAACAATTAATGACCAATTAAAGACCTCAAAACCGTCGTTCCTTAAAGCGACCGAACATATTGCATGTTTCGAAAATTGGCTCCCACGAATAATCGTTAACTTCCACTCTACGTCGTTGCTGTGCGAACGAAAAATCAAAGTCGCGTTGCACCCGTCGATTTCGAGCAATTGTAACGCACAGGTTGGTTCCGATTTCTTACGGGTGCCATGATAAATTTAAGACTAAGTAATCAAGCGATATAAATTGATGCATGTTTTCATGTACTTCATTGTAATGCTGTTGATTTGTTGAAACTCTTACATAGGATGCCCGCATTTTCGTGCCACCTTTGTGAGAAGGAGTGGACGTCGGCGAGTAGCTTCAGACGTCATTTAGCACGTCATCACCCGGAGCATCTGGGCGCCCATTCTGGGCCTATTGGTGGGACGATGATGAAAAACAACGCGCACACTGCTGCCGCCGTTGACAAGGCCGGACTAGTTAATTCCATAAGAGACTTAACAACAGTTGCAGCGCGAGAGGCCTTCCGGCTGCCCGTAGATGTAGCTGTAAAAGAAGTACTTAAGAAGGCTCATGGTGAGTAACGGTTACTTGCTAGTGTTTAGCACTCTTTTAAGGGACATAGGCTATATCTGCAAGCACAGGTTAAACACAGAAATGATGTCCTTAACGTAAAGAAAAATGAATCATTAAAAGCAGGCAATTAAAAGATAGTCGGTGTACAATCGAAAGCACTTGAACGGTGGCATTTATTTCTTGCATATTTATTACAGGAATTCCCCCGTACGTTGCTGAGGGAATTGTGCGTGGGATGTCCTTAGCACTCCCGCGAATAATAAGCGCGCATGAAGCAAAGGTGCGTGGGACGGGACAAAAATTGATGCCTTCCATCGGTCCGGGAGGCCACTTGGTGTATGAGATTGACGACGCAAGAAAACAGGGACCATCGTCAATATATGCGTAAGACTCAAGTGCCTTACTGTCTTTCCCTATCATGTCCTACGTGCATGGTATAGAAATATATGAAATATAAAAAACTATAGTACAGTATACAAAACAATTTCAACGGTTTTCCCGTAACCGACCTCCGTAACATGATATTATTGATATAAATGATTGTCGATCGATTTCTTACAATTCTGGATTTAGAACCAAAACCCTATCTTAAAATGTAAATAAACTCATGGCTTAAAAAACCACTTGCATGAGGCTATGTTTACGTGTCATATATATATTTGCTCCAAAAAGTCTTTAATTAGGGGTTAATGATAAATCTTACCCGGATATCGTGCATCTAGGCATGCCGAACACTGGTCAACAAACACTCTGCTAAGTAACTGGCGCTGGCGACATAGGCGACAAATTGTTTAAGCCTTTGCTGACGAAGTTGTCCAAGTAGGTCTTGCGTCTGAAACTCTTGCAAGTCTAATAGCGATATGATTTCTTGGGAGTTATAATAATGCTGCGCTGTGCGATTACGATTTTACAATAACTGAACTCCTTGAGTTCATGCTTGTATAGGGAAGGACAACGGACAACCGATTTCTCCGATGACATGTATTTTGGAGGGATAACGCGTCCAGTTGTGTAAGAGATGCTATGTTTTCCAGTTATTCCTTAGTAATAATTGCTTCACAGATAAAACTTGCTGTATAAATTATCAAACAAATGAAACGGGTTTGCAACATTATTACTAGAGCTTGGAGTAGTTTATTTATGCGGTTAATTTCTGTACAAATGGAAGTTCATGATCCTTAATATATTGGGTTAATATGTAGCTACATGACATTTGAACTGTATTTGTAATTGAAGATTATGTGCATAAAAAAGTGTTAATCGGTAGTGAAGTTGTCGAAATTTTAGATCTTATTTAAATCGTTAAAAAAGTGAAGAATTGGTTTGATTTTTAAAAAATAATACGATTCGTATGTTTGTGGGAAAATAGAGCGGTGCAAGAATCGTCGGCTCCTTCGTCTCTTCCTGCTGTTGATTTCTCTTGCCATCTGATTGATTTCAATGGCCCTCTGATTGATTTCTCTGACGGGGACGCTCAAACCATCATTGTGTAAGAGTTTGTATAACAACCTTTGATAACTACCTTCAGTAATTAATGCTAAAGGGTTTTAAGACATGACATATATTTATCAAGAGGGCCTATTCCACCAATTTTATACCTGGTTTATAAATGTTATAATAGAAAAGTGAGTGTCTACAGTAACTAACCTTGATACTTACCCGTAGTAACGCGTTTGAATAAATCTTACCAAGGGGTTTCAATTTCTTAGGCAGCAATTTATTGCTTATTGTAACTTTAAATAGGATTGCTATTTTCCTGTAGGCCGTCGGCCAGTGAACCCAGGTGTCTCCTAGACGATGACTTGTTGGATGATAACTGTGCACTACAAGTGTAAGAGTTGCAAGTCCTACATTTCTTTATCATAAACTGATTGTTAAAATGCATTTAAATATCAATGATTGGTAATATTGAACATCTGGCTAGCGAAAAATTATTATAGCGGGTTAAAGTTATGATGGTACATATCTTTATCAGTTTCTTTTGCGCGAGTTTTTGACATTCCCACTTCAAAAAATTACACAACATCGTCAATTTAGTCCTGTTTCTATCGGTTAACACATTAATGTATAAGTCACTAGTGTTCAAACAAATGTTTGAAGAAATTTCTAATCATTCAGTTATTGCTTTTTGCAGTTATGACAGATGCTGTGCCAAAGACAAGCAGGCCTATAGTTAACAGGAAGCTTCCGTTTATCGGTCGAACAATAACAATTAATAGTTAATATGTAAACTTTCAGCCTGACACTCAATGGTATTAAACTTTAATAAGTTTTCAGGAAATAGAAGTATGAGCATTATTAACGGTTTTCAGTGTTATATTATTTATGAAATCATCAGTACAATGTCTGGTACTTCATCACCAGATACTGTTAACGCTGATTAGTCATCACACTAAAGCCCGTGGTTGCAACCCCAATAGCTGCCTTCACTATGCACCAAATTTGTAGGGTTACAAATGTTTTCGAGTTTATTAAACTTTGAAGAAACGCTACATTGTAGTGCAAGTTGTAGAAGCTTGTAAATTAGCCAAGATGTGAATTGTTTTAAAATCTAACATTGATCTTTCACCTATTTTCGGCTATCCGGGTTCGATTTGTGAACCAAGAACAGATATCTCGAATGGGGGGTGGCCGTTAATTAACATGGAACATGGGTTTCGTTAAGAACATAGCTACATTTACAGTGGTTGCGAGAATGATGAAAAAGAGAAAGGAATGACTTCGAGCTTCAAAGTGTCCAGACACTTGTCGTGTGGTCGATTAACTCGCACGTCAAAACTCGGCCAAGAATCTGCCCTCGACGCTGAAGGCGAGCGTTCCGATTGGTTTGGGAAATTCGAACGGGGCGTACACACTGCCTTCGTCGATACCCACTGTCACCTTGATCGACTTTTCCGTCGCACCTCGCACACGGGATCCTTCAAAGAGTTCCAAGCTTGCCAACCGGCAACGTTCCCTCGGAATTTCGCAGGGTGTGTAACCGTGTTTTGCGACCCTGTGTTTTGGCCATCATATGAGTCGAATGGTGAGTTGATAGACCGTGTACAATTCATAGTATTAGCGTTGGTTCCTTGTAAGTTAAGTTCATGATTATGTCGTAGCTACTTGTCGGAGGACTGAAGCTATTGAGATGTCAATATGTATCATCTACTCTAATGGTTAATCGGTCTATGACTATCTCTTTCTCATCCTTAAACCTTTGCCACGCCTCTCTCTCTCTCTCTCTCTCTCTCTCTCTGTATATATATATATCTTTTTATAAAAGTATACATAAAAACTATATGAAAAACCCGCTCGTCCCCAATTATTTGTAATCAAGCCTTGTTTCTGATTAATTCACATATCCATTGTTATGTAGTAACAGGATGGTGATTGAAAAGTAACAGTTACATGCGTAATGTTATTAAATAAGAATTATGAAGCACAATTCAGTGTTTATTCTAGGCCTGTTTCTTGGGCTGATTCACCCTCCACCGAAATCAAGAAATTTCTTCCTATAAAATTGTATATATGTTGGCATGGATGGTGGAAATATCCACCCCAAAAAGCGTGGAGACAAATGTGGTCTCAAACAAATTTGAAACTACCACCCATTGTCAAGTTTGTTAGAATAAAAACCGAGCCAAAATATATGCATGACTTTTATATTTCTTTAAATATGTCTTGGAAATTAGAATAAATGCAATCAAAGCCAGACACAGACAGAATAACAAAAAATTTATAACTGCTTTGTACAAAGTTATAGTCTCTTCCCTCTGTCTTCATTGGTTTGGACGATTGGTTTGGCTATACATGAACATACAAACATATAGATCCTAATATAGGAATTATGTTCTGTTAGAAGAAATTGGAAATGAAGCTAGTGTGCCAATAGTAATGAAAGTAAATTCCTGTTATATTTTTCTCCTTTCGGCTGCCGTGTTATTTTAAAAAATCTTATTTTGCAACTCATCTGCTTCATCTTGCAAATCTTTAGATCAAGGGTTTTCGTTTTCCTAATGTCATCCTTACTTCTTTAGACTTAGCTGTGGTGATTTATGTCTTGTAGATAATCTATTTGTACGGCTTCTCAGGGAAGACAATGTCTGGGCAGCTGTAGGTTGTCATCCGAAAAATGCCCTTGATTATAGCCCAAGGACAGCGATGATTATGAACCGCCTGCTAAAACACGATCGCGTCAAAGCGGTCGGAGAAATTGGACTGGACTACTCAGGAAGGTTACTCGCTGTTCTTCGTTTTCTTTTGGCTTACTGAAACATAAAAGATAAACAAGATAATTGTTATAATGAAGCGAAATAATATGATACAATTGTTAATTTAGTTGTACTTAAACGTCTTCATAATGTACTTCATGATTCCGTCAGCTGAGGTCGGTATGTGTATGATTTCTGAAGGTTTGGAAATTATCGAGATGTCCAGATCGATGTTTTAACTCAGCAAGTTAAAACAGCAATACGTTTGAACAAGCCCATTGTCATCCACGCGCGCGACGCGGAAAACGACATAGGACACATTCTTGAAAAGGTTTATTTCGTCCTTTCTTTCCCGGAAATCCACGACAGTGGAGTGTGGCCTTTACAAAATATGCCTTATGTAGGTTTCCGGACCCAAACATGGAAAATTCGACTGACGGATTCATTAACTCGATAAATAGTTAAGCTGATGTTAAGTAATTGCTTAACAATTATATGTCTTTCAAGCATTAACGTTTAAATAAAGACACTATCTTCGGTGATTATTAAGTCATGGCAATAGCGATGGAACAAAAATTCTACTCTGCTGCTGTTAAAAGCGGAAGGAGTAATAATTTAGGAAAGTAACTTGCCTCACTATGCCGATCAATCTGGTATCTTTTCTCGCATCTGTAACCTTATAGAAATTCGGGCGAGAGAATGAAGATAACCATTAGTTCCCGGTTTGTGTAACAAGCAATAAAAGATAACTGAAATTTCTTGGAACTTTGAACGTTTGTAAAAGTATGAGAATTCAATGTTTTAAAAAAATTTCTTTGTAAGTTATCGGGTATTCAAAAAGCGATTACTACGCTTTTTTATTTTTTTGGTTTTATTGTACGATTATTGCAATCTCTATATCATTTAGATTTTTATGTTAGACTAATAAACTTTCTTGCATAAAAGCAAGAAAGGAATAATTTATAGCGCTTATGCTTTAGATCGTTCCGATAAATTACAAAATTCATCGACATTGCTTCTTGGGTTCTTGGACTGAGGCCGAGGCATGGTTGAAAAAGTTTCCAGGGTCGTACATTGGTTTGACACCGGCGGTGACCATGTCAAGAAACAAGGGAGCGTTCCGTAAACTGATTGGAAATCTGCCGATGAATAAAATCCTGTTGGAGACAGACGCTCCGTATTTTGTGCCTTCTCAGGTGCCTAAATATTTGCGTTGTCGTTGTTTATAATAGCATCGAGTGCCTATGACCAGTGTTTCTTACAGACATGTAGGAACGGGGGATGTTCCACCAAATACCTCTAAATTACGCAAAAGGCACAACGCTGGCCCTAGTTTGGAATAAAAATGTGTCATTTCCGCTCATCTTAAATCGCTTTCCTCACCATGCAAAAGCGCTAATTGAATAACAAATGAATGGAGTTTCGATAAAACATTGTCGGTTACAAAGGTTTTACTTATTGGAGATAATTTGATGGTTACATAATAGTAATGCATTAATATAATCAATGTCGCGTTATATTTTCTGTTCATATAGCAATTCAAAGATATGCGCTTCTCTCACCCAGGACTGGCGATTACGGTTGCGGCTGAAATAGCTGAAATCAAGGAGATCGCCATAGAAGAGGTTCTTCAATCGTGCCTCAAAAACACGAAGGACATGTTCGACTTATGAACCACATTACGTTGAAGTGGTCCTTGATCATTACAAACTGAACTGTAATTAAATAGAAATAAGTACCGAATTTCTCTGTCATAGCACAAGATGCAAGCGCAGTGTTTGATAAAAAAGCAAAATTTGGTGCATTATTTCTGTTATAGTAGCAGTGGCGGCTCCACCGGGGGGGGCAGGGGGGCCCGTACCCCCCTATTGACTGCCTGCCCCCCCCCCCAGTGGCCCACCCAGTTGTGACCCTATACTTAATGCTACATACATTAAACAACAAATGGTTGGCCCCCCATGATTAGAAGTTGCCCCCCAACGGCCCCCCCACTTGCCAAATCCTAGAGCCGCCACTGTATAGTAGTAATCTTTTTCTAAATACTTGTTGATTACTTCTTGCCAAGATAGTGGCGAACAGCAAAGAAAAGGGTTTGAAAAGAATTCTTTAAAATAATAACTTTGAACCATGTAGTGATGGGAGCGTTTGCATTTGGCGAGCTTGCTGCGGTCTAGGCGCTATAGAAGTGGTGATTGTTGGCCTACATTAGATGTCTTGATAGTTTTGGAGCGGCCACTGAATGCGCCCGAGGTCTGCCAAATATCGTAGGCCTAAGTTAAAGATAAGGGGTGGAAAAGAATTCTTAAAAATAATAACTTTGAACCATGTAGTGATGGGAGCGTTTGCATTTGGCGAGCTTGCTGCGGTCTAGGCGCTATAGAAGCGGTGGGCGGTGGCGTACATTCATTATCTTGATAGTTTTGGAGCGGCGACTTAATGCGCCCGAGGTTTGCCCAATATGGGAGGCCTAGGTGATAGTTAAGGGGTAGAAAAGAATTAGTTAAAATAATAACTTTGAACCATGGAGTTATAGGAGCGCCTGCATTTTGCGAGCTTGCTCCGGTCTAGGCGCTATAGAAGCGGTGGGCGGTGGCGTACATTCATTATCTGGATAGTTTTGGAGCGGCGACTTAATGCGCCCGAGGTTTGCCCAATATGGGAGCCCTAGGTGATAGTTAAGGGGTAGAAAAGAATTAGTTAAAATAATAACTTTGAACCATGGAGTTATAGGATCGCTTGCATTTTGCGCGCTTGCTCCGGTCTAGGCGCTATAGAAGCGGTGGGCGGTGGCGTACATTCATTATCTGGATAGTTTTGGAGCGGCGACTGAATGCGCCCGAGGTTTGCCCAATATGGGAGCCCTAGGTGATAGTTAAGTAGGAGAAAAGAATTAGTTAAAATAATAACTTTGAACCATGGAGTTATAGGAGCGCCTGCATTTTGCGAGCTTGCTCCGGTCTAGGCGCTATAGAAGCGGTGGGCGGTGGCCTACATTCATTATCTTGATAGTTTTGGAACGGCGACTGAATGCGCCCGAGGTTTGCCCAATATAGGAGGCCTAGGTGATAGATAAGGGGTAGAAAAGAATTAGTTAAAATAATAACTTTGAACCATGGAGTTATAGGAGCGCCTGCATTTTGCGAGCTTGCTCCGGTCTAGGCGCTATAGAAGCGTTGGGCGGTGGCCTACATTCATTATCTTGATAGTTTTGGAGCGGCGACTGAATGCGCCCGAGGTTTGCCCAATATGGGAGGCCTAGGTGATAGCTAAGGGGTAGAAAAGAATTAGTTAAAATAATAACTTTGAACCATGGAGTTATAGGAGCGCCTGCATTTTGCGAGCTTGCTCCGGTCTAGGCGCTATAGAAGCGGTGGGCGGTGGCCTACATTCATTATCTTGATAGTTTTGGAGCGGCGACTTAATGCGCCCGAGGTTTGCCCAATATGGGAGGCCTAGGTGATAGCTAAAGGGTAGAAAAGAATTAGTTAAAATAATAACTTTGAACCATGGAGTTATAGGATCGCTTGCATTTTGCGCGCTTGCTCCGGTCTAGGCGCTATAGAAGCGGTGGGCGGTGGCGTACATTCATTATCTGGATAGTTTTGGAGCGGCGACTGAATGCGCCCGAGGTTTGCCCAATATGGGAGGCCTAGGTGATAGCTAAGGGGTAGAAAAGAATTAGTTAAAATAATAACTTTGAACCATGGAGTTATAGGATCGCTTGCATTTTGCGCGCTTGCTCCGGTCTAGGCGCTATAGAAGCGGTGGGCGGTGGCGTACATTCATTATCTGGATAGTTTTGGAGCGGCGACTGAATGCGCCCGAGGTTTGCCCAATATGGGAGGCCTAGGTGATAGTTAAGTAGGAGAAAAGAATTAGTTAAAATAATAACTTTGAACCATGGAGTTATAGGAGCGCCTGCATTTTGCGAGCTTGCTCCGGTCTAGGCGCTATAGAAGCGGTGGGCGGTGGCCTACATTCATTATCTGGATAGTTTTGAAGCGGCGACTTAATGCGCCCGAGGTTTGCCAAATATGGGAGGCCTAGGTGATAGCTAAGTGGGAGAAAACAATTAGTTAAAATAATAACTTTGAACCATGGAGTTATAGGAGCGCTTGCATTTTGCGAGCTTGCTCCGGTCTAGGCGCTATAGAAGCGGTGGGCGGTGGCCTACATTCATTATCTTGATAGTTTTGGAGCGGCGACTTAATGCGCCCGAGGTTTGCCCAATATGGGAGGCCTAGGTGATAGCTAAGGGGTAGAAAAGAATTAGTTAAAATAATAACTTTGAACCATGGAGTTATAGGATCGCTTGCATTTTGCGCGCTTGCTCCGGTCTAGGCGCTATAGAAGCGGTGGGCGGTGGCGTACATTCATTATCTGGATAGTTTTGGAGCGGCGACTGAATGCGCCCGAGGTTTGCCCAATATGGGAGGCCTAGGTGATAGTTAAGTAGGAGAAAAGAATTAGTTAAAATAATAACTTTGAACCATGGAGTTATAGGAGCGCCTGCATTTTGCGAGCTTGCTCCGGTCTAGGCGCTATAGAAGCGGTGGGCGGTGGCCTACATTCATTATCTGGATAGTTTTGAAGCGGCGACTTAATGCGCCCGAGGTTTGCCAAATATGGGAGGCCTAGGTGATAGCTAAGTGGGAGAAAACAATTAGTTAAAATAATAACTTTGAACCATGGAGTTATAGGAGCGCTTGCATTTTGCGAGCTTGCTCCGGTCTAGGCGCTATAGAAGCGGTGGGCGGTGGCCTACATTCATTATCTGGATAGTTTTGAAGCGGCGACTTAATGCGTCCGAGGTTTGCCAAATATGGGAGGCCTAGGTGATAGCTAAGTGGTAGAAAAGAATTAGTTAAAATAATAACTTTGAACCATGGATTGATGGGAGCGTTTACATTTTGCGAGCTTGCTCCGGTCTAGGCGCTATAGAAGCGATGGACGGTGGCCTACATTCAATATCGTGATAGTTTTGGAGCGGCGAATGAATGCGCCCGAGGTTTGCCCAATATGGGAGGCCTAGGTGATAGTTAAGTGGAAGAAAAGAATTAGTTAAAATAATAACTTTGAACCATGGAGTTATAGGATCGCTTGCATTTTGCGAGCTTGCTCCGGTCTAGGCGCTATAGAAGCGGTGGGCGGTGGCGTACATTCATTATCTGGATAGTTTTGGAGCGGCGACTGAATGCGCCCGAGGTTTGCCCAATATGGGAGCCCTAGGTGATAGTTAAGTAGGAGAAAAGAATTAGTTAAAATAATAACTTTGAACCATGGAGTTATAGGAGCGCCTGCATTTTGCGAGCTTGCTCCGGTCTAGGCGCTATAGAAGCGGTGGGCGGTGGCCTACATTCATTATCTTGATAGTTTTGGAACGGCGACTGAATGCGCCCGAGGTTTGCCCAATATAGGAGGCCTAGGTGATAGATAAGGGGTAGAAAAGAATTAGTTAAAATAATAACTTTGAACCATGGAGTTATAGGAGCGCCTGCATTTTGCGAGCTTGCTCCGGTCTAGGCGCTATAGAAGCGTTGGGCGGTGGCCTACATTCATTATCTTGATAGTTTTGGAGCGGCGACTGAATGCGCCCGAGGTTTGCCCAATATGGGAGGCCTAGGTGATAGATAAGTAGGAGAAAAGAATTAGTTAAAATAATAACTTTGAACCATGGAGTTATAGGAGCGCCTGCATTTTGCGAGCTTGCTCCGGTCTAGGCGCTATAGAAGCGGTGGGCGGTGGCCTACATTCATTATCTTGATAGTTTTGGAGCGGCGACTTAATGCGCCCGAGGTTTGCCCAATATGGGAGGCCTAGGTGATAGCTAAGGGGTAGAAAAGAATTAGTTAAAATAATAACTTTGAACCATGGAGTTATAGGATCGCTTGCATTTTGCGCGCTTGCTCCGGTCTAGGCGCTATAGAAGCGGTGGGCGGTGGCGTACATTCATTATCTGGATAGTTTTGGAGCGGCGACTGAATGCGCCCGAGGTTTGCCCAATATGGGAGGCCTAGGTGATAGTTAAGTAGGAGAAAAGAATTAGTTAAAATAATAACTTTGAACCATGGAGTTATAGGAGCGCCTGCATTTTGCGAGCTTGCTCCGGTCTAGGCGCTATAGAAGCGGTGGGCGGTGGCCTACATTCATTATCTGGATAGTTTTGAAGCGGCGACTTAATGCGCCCGAGGTTTGCCAAATATGGGAGGCCTAGGTGATAGCTAAGTGGGAGAAAACAATTAGTTAAAATAATAACTTTGAACCATGGAGTTATAGGAGCGCTTGCATTTTGCGAGCTTGCTCCGGTCTAGGCGCTATAGAAGCGGTGGGCGGTGGCCTACATTCATTATCTGGATAGTTTTGAAGCGGCGACTTAATGCGTCCGAGGTTTGCCAAATATGGGAGGCCTAGGTGATAGCTAAGTGGTAGAAAAGAATTAGTTAAAATAATAACTTTGAACCATGGATTGATGGGAGCGTTTACATTTTGCGAGCTTGCTCCGGTCTAGGCGCTATAGAAGCGATGGACGGTGGCCTACATTCAATATCGTGATAGTTTTGGAGCGGCGAATGAATGCGCCCGAGGTTTGCCCAATATGGGAGGCCTAGGTGATAGTTAAGTGGAAGAAAAGAATTAGTTAAAATAATAACTTTGAACCATGGAGTTATAGGATCGCTTGCATTTTGCGCGCTTGCTCCGGTCTAGGCGCTATAGAAGCGGTGGTCGGTGGCGTACATTCATTATCTGGATAGTTTTGGAGCGGCGACTGAATGCGCCCGAGGTTTGCCCAATATGGGAGGCCTAGGTGATAGTTAAGTAGGAGAAAAGAATTAGTTAAAATAATAACTTTGAACCATGGAGTTATAGGAGCGCCTGCATTTTGCGAGCTTGCTCCGGTCTAGGCGCTATAGAAGCGGTGGGCGGTGGCGTACATTCATTATCTGGATAGTTTTGGAGCGGCGACTGAATGCGCCCGAGGTTTGCCCAATATGGGAGGCCTAGGTGATAGTTTAGTGGGAGAAAATTAGTTAAAATAATAACTTTGAACCATGGAGTTATAGGAGCGCCTGCATTTTGCGAGCTTGCTCCGGTCTAGGCGCTATAGAAGCGGTGGGCGGTGGCCTACATTTATTATCTGGATAGTTTTGGAGCGGCGACTGAATGCGCCCGAGGTTTGCCCAATATGGGAGGCCTAGGTGATAGATAAGTAGGAGAAAAGAATTAGTTAAAATAATAACTTTGAACCATGGAGTTATAGGAGCGCCTGCATTTTGCGAGCTTGCTCCGGTCTAGGCGCTATAGAAGCGGTGGGCGGTGGCCTACATTCATTATCTTGATAGTTTTGGAGCGGCGACTTAATGCGCCTGGAGGTTTGCCCAATATGGGAGGCCTAGGTGATAGCTAAGGGGTAGAAAAGAATTAGTTAAAATAATAACTTTGAACCATGGAGTTATAGGATCGCTTGCATTTTGCGCGCTTGCTCCGGTCTAGGCGCTATAGAAGCGGTGGGCGGTGGCGTACATTCATTATCTGGATAGTTTTGGAGCGGCGACTGAATGCGCCGAGGTTTGCCCAATATGGGAGGCCTAGGTGATAGTTAAGTAGGAGAAAAGAATTAGTTAAAATAATAACTTTGAACCATGGAGTTATAGGAGCGCCTGCATTTTGCGAGCTTGCTCCGGTCTAGGCGCTATAGAAGCGGTGGGCGGTGGCCTACATTCATTATCTGGATAGTTTTGAAGCGGCGACTTAATGCGCCCGAGGTTTGCCAAATATGGGAGGCCTAGGTGATAGCTAAGTGGGAGAAAACAATTAGTTAAAATAATAACTTTGAACCATGGAGTTATAGGAGCGCTTGCATTTTGCGAGCTTGCTCCGGTCTAGGCGCTATAGAAGCGGTGGGCGGTGGCCTACAT
Organism: Metaphire vulgaris; assembly: GCA_018105865.1. Taxonomy (NCBI): domain Eukaryota; kingdom Metazoa; phylum Annelida; class Clitellata; order Crassiclitellata; family Megascolecidae; genus Metaphire; species Metaphire vulgaris. The sequence continues at coordinate 12,084,409 of CM030864.1, read as the reverse complement.
TCATTATCTGGATAGTTTTGAAGCGGCGACTTAATGCGTCCGAGGTTTGCCAAATATGGGAGGCCTAGGTGATAGCTAAGTGGTAGAAAAGAATTAGTTAAAATAATAACTTTGAACCATGGGTTGATGGGAGCGTTTACATTTTGCGAGCTTGCTCCGGTTTAGGCGCTATAGAAGCGGTGAGCGGTGGCCTACATTCAATATCTTGATAGTTTTGGAGCGGCGACTGAATGCGCCGGAGGTTTGCCAAATATCGGAGGCCTACGTGTGATAGCTAAGTGGTAGAAAAGAATTAGTTAAAATAATGACTTTGAACCATGGAGTGATGGGAGCGTTTGCATTTTACGAGCTTGCTCCGGTCTAGGCGCTATAGAAGCGATGGACGGTGGCCTACATTCAATATCGTGATAGTTTTGGAGCGGCGAATGAATGCGCCCGAGGTTTGCCCAATATGGGAGGCCTAGGTGATAGTTAAGTGGACGAAAAGAATTAGTTAAAATAATAACTTTGAACCATGGAGTTATAGGAGCGCTTGCATTTTGCGAGCTTGCTCCGGTCTAGGCGCTATAGAAGCGGTGGGCGGTGGCCTACATTCATTATCTGGATAGTTTTGAAGCGGCGACTTAATGCGTCCGAGGTTTGCCAAATATGGGAGGCCTAGGTGATAGCTAAGTGGTAGAAAAGAATTAGTTAAAATAATAACTTTGAACCATGGATTGATGGGAGCGTTTACATTTTGCGAGCTTGCTCCGGTCTAGGCGCTATAGAAGCGATGGACGGTGGCCTACATTCAATATCGTGATAGTTTTGGAGCGGCGAATGAATGCGCCCGAGGTTTGCCCAATATGGGAGGCCTAGGTGATAGTTAAGTGGAAGAAAAGAATTAGTTAAAATAATAACTTTGAACCATGGAGTTATAGGATCGCTTGCATTTTGCGCGCTTGCTCCGGTCTAGGCGCTATAGAAGCGGTGGTCGGTGGCGTACATTCATTATCTGGATAGTTTTGGAGCGGCGACTGAATGCGCCCGAGGTTTGCCCAATATGGGAGGCCTAGGTGATAGTTAAGTAGGAGAAAAGAATTAGTTAAAATAATAACTTTGAACCATGGAGTTATAGGAGCGCCTGCATTTTGCGAGCTTGCTCCGGTCTAGGCGCTATAGAAGCGGTGGGCGGTGGCGTACATTCATTATCTGGATAGTTTTGGAGCGGCGACTGAATGCGCCCGAGGTTTGCCCAATATGGGAGGCCTAGGTGATAGTTTAGTGGGAGAAAAGAATTAGTTAAAATAATAACTTTGAACCATGGAGTTATAGGAGCGCCTGCATTTTGCGAGCTTGCTCCGGTCTAGGCGCTATAGAAGCGGTGGGCGGTGGCCTACATTTATTATCTGGATAGTTTTGGAGCGGCGACTGAATGCGCCTGAGGTTTGAGGTTTGCCCAATATGGGAGGCCTAGGTGATAGATAAGTAGGAGAAAAGAATTAGTTAAAATAATAACTTTGAACCATGGAGTTATAGGAGCGCCTGCATTTTGCGAGCTTGCTCCGGTCTAGGCGCTATAGAAGCGGTGGGCGGTGGCCTACATTCATTATCTTGATAGTTTTGGAGCGGCGACTTAATGCGCCCGAGGTTTGCCCAATATGGGAGGCCTAGGTGATAGCTAAGGGGTAGAAAAGAATTAGTTAAAATAATAACTTTGAACCATGGAGTTATAGGATCGCTTGCATTTTGCGCGCTTGCTCCGGTCTAGGCGCTATAGAAGCGGTGGGCGGTGGCGTACATTCATTATCTGGATAGTTTTGGAGCGGCGACTGAATGCGCCCGAGGTTTGCCCAATATGGGAGGCCTAGGTGATAGTTAAGTAGGAGAAAAGAATTAGTTAAAATAATAACTTTGAACCATGGAGTTATAGGAGCGCCTGCATTTTGCGAGCTTGCTCCGGTCTAGGCGCTATAGAAGCGGTGGGCGGTGGCCTACATTCATTATCTGGATAGTTTTGAAGCGGCGACTTAATGCGCCTGAGGTTTGCCAAATATGGGAGGCCTAGGTGATAGCTAAGTGGGAGAAAACAATTAGTTAAAATAATAACTTTGAACCATGGAGTTATAGGAGCGCTTGCATTTTGCGAGCTTGCTCCGGTCTAGGCGCTATAGAAGCGGTGGGCGGTGGCCTACATTCATTATCTGGATAGTTTTGAAGCGGCGACTTAATGCGTCCGAGGTTTGCCAAATATGGGAGGCCTAGGTGATAGCTAAGTGGTAGAAAAGAATTAGTTAAAATAATAACTTTGAACCATGGGTTGATGGGAGCGTTTACATTTTGCGAGCTTGCTCCGGTTTAGGCGCTATAGAAGCGGTGAGCGGTGGCCTACATTCAATATCTTGATAGTTTTGGAGCGGCGACTGAATGCGCCGGAGGTTTGCCAAATATCGGAGGCCTACGTGATAGCTAAGTGGTAGAAAAGAATTAGTTAAAATAATGACTTTGAACCATGGAGTGATGGGAGCGTTTGCATTTTACGAGCTTGCTCCGGTCTAGGCGCTATAGAAGCGATGGACGGTGGCCTACATTCAATATCGTGATAGTTTTGGAGCGGCGAATGAATGCGCCCGAGGTTTGCCCAATATGGGAGGCCTAGGTGATAGTTAAGTGGACGAAAAGAATTAGTTAAAATAATAACTTTGAACCATGGAGTTATAGGAGCGCCTGCATTTTGCGAGCTTGCTCCGGTCTAGGCGCTATAGAAGCGGTGGGCGGTGGCCTACATTCGATATCTTGATAGTTTTGGAGCGGCGAATGAATGCGCCCGAGGTTTGCCAAATATCGGAGGCCTAGGTGATAGCTAAGTGGTAGAAAAACATTACTGTTTACTGTTTTATTTAATGGACGGCTGCCCATATTTATTTGCATATGTCGTTCTGGACGAATTTAGTTCGTCATTCTAACTTGATAGACGTGTGATTCATGGGTCCCGGTGGACAAGAGGGGGGAGTCCCACCGGGTGACGGCGGACCACGGTTCCACCGACGGCGGTCTCCGCCAGAAACCAAACCGAAGACGGTGACGGCCGATCGACGGACGGCTCCGCTCGCCGTTCGAACGAGAAAATAATTAACGGATTTTATTGGAAAAACGAAGAAAAAACGAAGATCGACGCCAAATGAAATCTCTCGTCGATCGCCATCGCTGAACACGGACGACGCATAGATGACAAGAGAAGTTAGAGAACACACGCGATCTCACGGCGACACCTGGCGATCGACCAACATAATATCTAGGGCTATTTTGATTGATTGAAGATAAATTTATTTCAAACTCAAACTCAAGGTACATATACATGTGCAAAACTAATACAACTAAATGAATAACATAATATGACCCTAGTTAACAATGTAACAATGTAACACATAGTATGAGAGTTCATTGATAACATAGTATAAGAGTTCATCAGATCAATATAATATTTAAATATTAGCTAAAAATATATGAATAGCAACATAATAATATTGTTCTTTTACTTCTTGACATATCTTCCGCCTTTGATATTGCTGATCATTCTATTCGTCTTCATCGTCTTGCAAAATTTCTCATTATCATATTCTGGGCATCTATCGCATCAGACATCTCCTCTCCAGTGTTGGAGTTGCCGGGGAGAGGTTGAACCCCCTCACCCAGCTAACTTTGCAACCCTCCCAAAAATCGCATATCGGGTACATGCAGTTTCTGTCATTCATTGTATTTTAGTCCTCAACCCCCGCTCAAATTTCACAACTCCACACTGCTCTTCGGACCTCTTCCCCAAGCCTGTTCTTATTCAGTTAACCAATGCATTCGTATCTAGTCGCCTAGATTATTGCAATTCCCTGCTTTTCGACCCTTTTAGGCTTACCTTAAGATGCGACTTATTCCTCGACCTCAATCCACTAAGTATTCGGCAGGACTTTTATCTGTTGTTCATTAATTATTCTCGCACAGTCATTGGCACTAGTTTGTTTTGCAGTTTGTGGTCCTAGGCTCTCGAATTAATTACCAACATCACTTCGCATGGCTGACAATTTATTATCTTTCAGATCTGGTCTTAAAACATCCCTGTTTGACTTGGCTTAACCCCCTTAGATTGCTCCTCCGCTGTTCTGACTGATCTTCTAGATTGACCTGGCTTCTAATTCTATTTGGATTTGGCGCGCCATCTGTTGATGCCTAGGACATTATGATAGTGGCGCCGTAGAAGTTGATTGATTGACCGGGTCTGACCCGGTCTGTAAAATTGAGCACGCTGTATCCGAAGTACGCTATATCCAATACGGTAGCGCATCACACGGGACCGTATATTGCGATCCGTTACAACCGAGTACCGATTGATTGATTGATTGATTGATTGATTGATTGATTGATTGATTGATTGATTGATTGATTGATTGATTGATTGATTGATTGATTGATTGATTGATTGATTGATTGATTGATTGATTGATTGATTGATTGATTGATTGATTGATTGATTGATTGATTGATTGATTGATTGATTGATTGATTGATTGATTGATTGATTGATTGATTGATTGATTGATTGATTGATTGATTGATTGATTGATTGATTGATTGATTGATTGATTGATTGATTGACAGCAGACCTATAAATATGAGAATTGTATAATGTTGTGGCACTTGAAAATAGTAGATGTGGCCATACACCTGAACAGCTTGGGAGGTTGGAAACCACTGTTATATTATATAGGCCTATATGCCTACTATCAGCTTTACTGTCTATCACCACTAGCAACACCTGACAGTGGCGGCTCTAGGATTTGGCAAGTGGGGGGAAGCCGTTGGGGTGGCAACTTCTAATCAGGGGGGGCAACCATTTGTTGTTTAATGTATGTAGCATTAAGTATAGGGTCCCAACTGGGGGCACTAGGGGGCAGACACTCAATAGGGGCACGGGCCCCCCTGGCCCCCCGGTGGAGCCGCCACTGACACCTGACACATAATACAGACTGTTTTAACTTCCACTCCGTGCCCGCGAACACGTGACAGCTAGAGATATAAAATCTGGGACCCCCTAGGTTTTGAACCCAGGCCGTGAGATCATCCCAGCACGGAGCACTGGCCCAGTGAGCCATTGAGAAGACTGTGTGAGGCATAATCTGTCGTGAATAATCTGCTATTAAATATTAGAAAATGTTCTGATGATATTACTCGTTAGGGAAGAATTAACCTGACTGCAGTGGCCAGTGGCGTCGCCAGGAGTTTTTGGTTAGGGGGAGGCAAAAGGGGGCTGGCGTGTCAGATTCCTTACCCACCCCCTCCACAAAAAACTTTCTCACCGACTTTGCGCGAATCTGGTAGGTGGTCTAGAGCCGGTTGGGGGGAGGGAGTTTCACCCATGTGCCTCCCGTGGCGGCGCTAATGGTTCCGAAATATGTGCATTTGAACGCGGTGAGCATTTGAACAGGAAGGGCATTTGTCATTTGAACGCTGTGAGCATTTGAACGCGGTGAGCATTTGAACGCGGTGGGCATGTGAACGCGGTGGGCATTTGGACGCGGTGGGCATTTGGACGCGGAGGGCATTTGGACGCGGTGAGCATTTGAACTCGGTGGGCATTTGGACGCGGAGGGCATTTGGATGCGAATTTTTGGTTGGGAGGTAGCCAAAAGTGGCTGGCGTGTCAGATTACTTTCCCACCTTCCCACCCCTCTATAAATAACTTTTTCCACCGGATTTGCGCGAATCTGGTAGGTGGTCTGGAGCAGGTTGTGGGGCAGTTGCCCCCATTTGCCCTTTCCCCCGTGGCGACGCTAATGCCTGACTGCATGTGTGTGTAGGCCTGTAGTTTGTTTCTACAGTTCGGCAGTCTTTCTAAAACTTGATCTCGCCTTGGGACAATGCTATTGTCACTGAGAACAACACAAGTCGGCCTATAGAACTTCGTTATAACGTACTTATCGGGTCTGACCCGGGTCTGTAAAATTGAGCACGCTGTATCCAAAGTACTCTATATCCAATACGGTAGCGCATCACACGGGACCGTGTATTGCGATACTTTACAACCGAGTATTCGTTATAAGCAAGTCCTTGTTATAACGAAGTTCTACTGCATAGGCTAGTAAATTACAGTAGCAATGTATTAAAGTGAAGTTCTAAAGTTTAAATTAGAGCTTCACTTTAATACTATTACTAAACGAATACTTCCGTTCGTCGGCAGCAAAGAATCAGAAAATTAACTTTGAAATAAATGTTGCGCTAGGACTATCTCTGGGTGTTCCCAACGCTAGCGAACATTCGATTTTTTGCAGCGATGTTAGGGCAATTGGAATTATTTCACCGTACCATGAGTAGTAAGAGTGTAGCAAGAGTACGCACATTGGCCAGGGTTTAATCTAGGCGGTTTTCGGGGGGAGGGGGTTGCCCTTTTTTCCCGGAAATTTCAAATTCCCCGGAAATTTTGGCATACTACATCAACTAACAGCAGCCCCTAGCTGACTTCCCCCTGGCCTTGTCAGTTCCCCCGGAAGTCCGAAGTCTAGATTAAACATTGACATTGGCGTAGCCAGGTAGCACGGTGACCGGGCCCCTATTCTGGATGGGACCGGTTGAGGGTGCGAAACCGTTGAGTAATTTCGGAGGAAGGAAGGAAGGACGGGAGGGATGAAGGGAGGGCAGGGACGAAGGGACGAAGGGACGAAGGGACGAAGGGACGAAGGGACGAAGGGACGAAGGGACGAAGGGACGAAGGGACGAAGGGACGAAGGGACGAAGGGACGAAGGGACGAAGGGACGAAGGGACGAAGGGACGAAGGGACGAAGGGAGGAGGTATAGAATGGAGAATACGTGAATGTGCGAAGAACTCATTAACGAGCTTTTTCTTCTCGTTGGATACTTTTTACCCGAAAACTTGATGTGCCCCGCCCCCCTATACCGGAAACTTAAAAAACGCTCCCTGCGATGAGTCATCCAGTTCGGTCTATAGCAAAGATGGTCATGGGTACATTTTTAGAAAATCTCCAATCCAACCCATGCCGGTAATAGAGTCACTCGACCCAAAGCCAAACCACCGTAATACATTACAGTTTCTTAAACCATGATTTGTTTTCTGACCCAACCATAAATATTGAAAAGTCTACCGAACCCAATCCAGCCCAACCCATGGCCATCTCCAGTGGCGTAGCCAAGAGGGTTTTAATGTGTTTCCAGGCATTTTTCGGACGCGGTTTTGGGGGTCAAAACCCTCTTGAGTGCCGAGATAAAACAATTTCTAAGCGCTAAAGAATGTAAAGGTGTAAGGTGACGACTTTTTTTACCTGTAAAGATTTTTCGAAGTTGGTTATGATCAAAACCAACCACCGTCTTCCGGAAATCCTGGCTACGCCACTGGTCATCTCTAGTCTACAGTGTCTACACTACAGAGAGAGCAAGAGAGACAGAGGCGTAGCGACGGGGGTATATCGGTATATATACCCCCAAATCAGTCTACCTTAAAGTTTTTTATGTGATTTACATGTGGTTATATGTGGTTTATATGGTTTATGTGGCTTATAGTTAAGATTTATACCCACCCAAAATATTTATACCCACCCAAATCAAATTCCTGGCTACGCCCCTGGAGAGAGAGAGCGAAGAGAGAGAGGGGAGAGAAGAGAGAGAGAGAGAGAGAGAGAGAGAGAGAGAGAGAAGAGAAAAGAGAAAAGAGAAAAGAGAAAAGAGAAAAGAGAAAGAGAGCGAAGAGAGAGAGAGAAAGAGAGAGAGAGCGAAGAAGAGAGAGAGAGAGAGAGAGAGAGAGAGAGAGAGAGCGACATAGAGAGAGAGAGAGAGAGGGGGGAGAGAGATGAGTGTCAAAGCGTCGTTTGAGTTATAATTTCGTTGAAGCCATCGACGGTGTAGATCTTGTATGTCGGTTGCTTCACGAAGGTTGCCTCCAAGGAAGGGAGTTTACGATAGGAACCTCCGTCGCCGCCGCCGCCGCCGCCGCCGCCGCCGCTGCTGCTGTTGGGACCGAACGACTTCGCCGAGACGGGCGACGAGAGGGCGGCGGCGAAGAGGTCGTTGCAGTGGTCGAGGCTTCGGACTTCCGTCGATTGGAGGAAAGCCTCGTTGACGCTACGATCGTCGACCGGTTCGTTGATTGTGTACGGATCACAACGACCCCGTCGCTTCCTGTTCAGTCGACCGACACTAAGAGACCACACATATGTATAGGGCCTAAATATGTCATATAAAGTATGCACTTCTATAGCACCAGATCCCCCAGTGACAGTGTTTAATCTAGGCCGTTTCCGGGGGAAAAATCGCCCATTTTCTCTCCGGAAATTTCAAATTCCCCCCCCCCGAAAATTGTGGAATACTGCATGGACTAACAGCGGCCCCTAGCAGAATTCCCCCCGGCTTTGTCAGTTTCCCTCCGGATTGTTGAGTTTCCCCCCCGGAGTCAAGGAGTCTAGATTAAACACTGCCCAGTGGTGGCTCAAGAATTTGGTAAGTGGGGGGGGGGGCGTTGAGGTGGCAACTGCTAAGCATGGGGGCCAACCATTTGTTGATAGGTATGTAATATTAAGTATAGGGTCCTAACAGGGCTCACTGCATGGGGAGACATTCAATAGGGTGCACGGGCCCCCGTGCCCCCCATGTGGAGCCATGCATTGAATAGAGGCACGTCCCCGAGCCCCCATGCGGAGCCGCCACTGCTTAAAGCCTTAGACGATAATTAACTTGTAGTTTTTATGCATTTAGTGACGTAGTGTGGCTATTTAACCCCTTAACCGTGTATTTAACTGTAACTCAATGTAAAATGACGGATATATCCGGTATCCCCAGTTAAGGGGTTAAACTCTGTTTTTGCCTTCTGCTACCAATGCCTCTGAATGCCTGTCTAGTTTCAGCCACGTTTCTGCTCCACTTGGTATGAAGGTTTCCTGGACTAAAACCAAGTCACAGAACTTAGGATGTGGATCACAGTCCTCTCAACCGTGGTTGATGGGGTGTGTGTCGAGTCAGTAGATAGTTTCATATACATATGCCTATAGCTGCACGGTTTACACTCGCCATTTGTGTGCATTTGAAAATAGAAAATATCATCTTATCGTCTAAATCGTTATAATATAACAATTTAACATTGGGATACCTTTTCCGACAATGCGATGTCACTAAAGCAACTACGGCGACAAACGAAACACCCAAAAGAACGCCGACAATGACTGCGAGGATTACACCTGTACAATGCAACATGCAATGTTAGATGTCAATGCAACAATGCTAACGTAATGATGCTGACGTAACAATGTTGAGATGCAGCAACGTTAATACAAACATTGGCACATCCATGTGAGGGAACACGGGGTGGGGAAGGCGCTGACCCCAATGTTTTACCCATCCCTGCTAGGGGAAAGATTCCCCAGACCACATTAAGAATCTCCAAAAATCCTTGCGCAAACACAAATTTTTACACTGAATTAGGTCTCTTCCCCTCCGGTCAAGTCAATTCCCACCCTCCCGCCCCAAACAAAAAGCCTGGAGTCTGGATAAAACACTGGCTAGCCCTTATTTTGACCGGGATCAGTAAAAATCGTTGGAAGGGGGTGTTAGGCAGGATGATCGGAACTGATTTCGATATATATATATATATATATATATATATATATATATATATATATATATATATGCATCTGAAAGTGCCAGGAAGTGGCAGGAACTCATTGGCAGCATTTTCTCGCTTGTAAAATAATTTCAATCCAAAATGGCGCATTTGCCTCCCCCAATGCGGAAACCTGGCTACGCCACTGAATGTAGCACAGGTGATGTAACGATGTCAATGTAATTTAGCTATTTCACGCAAATTGAACAGAGGAGCGCGCATATTACTGACCAAATAATTTCATCTATAGATGTAATCGCAACATTCTTTATTTTATTCACGTAGAGAATTCAGCGTTTGCATCTCCTTCCTGCCAATACTTGGAAATTCTCTTGGGTTGCATGAACTCGCAAAGCAACATTAGGCTAATCCCATGTGTCCGTCAGTAAGTAAAATGTTCGATTTCTGCTTCTATAAAAGCCAGAAAACGGATTGGATGTCGTACCGTTGAGGAAGTCGCGATTGAAGTAAGGACCGACGACTTCTCTCTGCTTTAAACCTAAAACCACAAATGGCCAGAATGCGCTGACAAACTGGCCGCAGTCAGGAATTTTCTTATGCTCGAGACATTCTTGTACCGTAAAATATGCCGGCGACCGTTTTTCTAGTCAGCAGAGTGACACGCCGCTGAAGACAACCGCTTTTCACTGTTTCACATATCATTCTGACTTTTAATAGTAAGTAAGTAAGTAAGTAAGTAAGCAAGCAAGTAAGTAAGTAAACTAGTTATTTCTATTGCGTTTGTTCAGATGCTGTTGACAAGCGCATTACAATGATAAAGAATAGACGATCCATGGCATGCACAAAATACTGCTGGCAGCCGTACAGTGTAATAGGACAGCTGGAGGCGAAAGCATCAAGTCTACATTTGCTATCGCATTTGCTTAATAAAGTAAAAAGTAAAGTAAAGTTTTCCCACATTCAATTTTGAGCTTTGGGGTCGGTGCGGATCTCCGGTCTCTTAGGCATACAGCGATACAGGTGGCATACGCCATTAACCCAGTGTAGGCTGCCAGCCAAACATCTACGCCTGCGCTTTACTTCGCAGCGAACGTTGCTCCTAAAGTTGATGTTACAACCGCCCTCTAGCGAGTAAGGCTGAGTCGACCTTAGGGGCTCCTGCGGGAGTTGAACCCGCGACCTCCTGCTCCATCGTCCAACGTTGTTACCAATCTGCTATCTTCCTGTCCCATTTGCTTAATAGGCCTACCCACGGGCAAAAAGCTAGTAGCCTAATAATAGTAATAAGTGGGTATTTGCCTAATACCAACTTATTTGTGGGTATTAGGTATTGTATCACGGTATTGTATGCCGTGGTTTATTATCTCATCACAGCGCTACATAAGATTTTCCCGTTTCCATGCGTAGTGTATCCGCCCAAAACGAATGATCATGATCTGCGCTTCAATTGGAAGACTGGAGAGCAACCGTAGTTGGAGCAGTTGCCAAGGTCTCCCTTCCAACGGTCGTGTTGACACGTGATGTAGAATATCTCCATGGAGACGTTGCAAGTGATGACGGCATCGTCGCCATGGCGACTCAGCGTAGCGCCCTCTGGCAACCGAAGGTCAGAACAACCGAACGCTGTGACGTAAACGAGGACAAAACCCCGTTAAACCGTTTATAATCCAGTTGATAATAATAATAAAAATAATAACAACAACAACAACAACAATAATAATAATAATAATAATAATAATAATAATAATAATAATAATAATAATAATAATAATAATAATAATAATAATAATAATAATAATACGGACCGTTCGTACCTCGGTAGTGGAGCAGTCGCGGCTTCCAGTTAAAGGCGTCGTCATGGTCACCGTCGGTGGCTGCCTCGGCATTCCTCGTGACTTCGATCGTCACCTGGTTTGTCTTCGACAGGTAGAGGACGCTCTCCCCCCACCACAGGCCCCCCCGGGATCCGCAGTTCTCGCGGACCGATTCCCGACCGTCGCTTTCCACGAACCTCAGTCCAAAGCCACAGCGCTGCTGCTGCTGCTGCTGCTGTCTCCGGTGCTGGGAACTGGCGTTCTGGGCGCCCGCACCCCATCCGACGAATTCCCGCCGCACTCCCGCCGTAGTCGTCTTCACCCTGTACCACGTGACGTTGACCCTTTGACCCGGGTCGACGACCAGCACCCAGGCGCAGAGCGACCCTCCTCGTCCGCCGAACAACGGACGTTGCCTTGGCCGCAGGTACACCGCCAGGTATCCACGGGAGTCGGTGAGCAGGGTCGAGTTGCCATGACGACAGTCGTCAAGGAACGAAACTGACAGATTTACAAAGAAAAAACTACGATTTCAATTTGAATACACGACCAGAGCATGTAAAGTAATGTAATATAATGTAACGTAATATAATCAATTATGGGTGGTAATGTACGTGGGCTAAGGAATTTGCCATTGAAGAAACGTCTCTTTCCATCTCCTTCTGTTTCATTGAATCTTCCAGAGAACTCTTTCTTTCTTTCCTTCCGTCGTTCCCTATTGGGGGTTGGACGATGGGTCTGAATGAGTTCCTTCCACTTCTGTCTGTCTCTTGCTGCTCTGGTCAATTGGATTAATTAAGTTCATTTGCGTTTCTTCTGCATTCGCTTTTAAGTTTTCTATCCATGTTTTTCTTGGTCTTCCTTTTCTCCTTTTCCCTTCAACATATACATTAGGGTATGTCATGCACATGCATGCTTCATTTTCAATTCAGTGTGCCACTTTTCTTATGTATTGACCAATTGTGAATTGATTGATATAAAAACAATTTCTGGGAAAGCAATTTTTGCTACCGGGAAATTTGATTTGACTTAAAGCTATTTTTTCCCTAGAAGTCAAGTATTTTCGTTGTATTTACACGGTATAACTGCTTTTGAAATTGTTTATATCCATTTAATAAATTGAAAATATATTCATAATAATATTAAATGCAATTTTGTCCCTAAATAAATAATTATATTTATTATATATTAGACTGAAATACTTTCGTAAGTCAACTGAACAAGCACAATTCGAACGTCAACTCGAGGAAGCTATAATAGCCTAGCAACAGGCAACTACAACCACTGAACCCGCGACTGTAACATTTGATGTTGATGATATGGGAGAAGACACAGAAATTGATTATTCTAATGACGAAATAGTCAGTATATATCAGATGATTCTAAATCAGGAAATCCTGAAAGTTTTCTTAAGCGAAACTATCTTGATATTAGTAGTGCTGCTGTTGCCTTCGTGAGGTTTGATGTGTCATCAACTGCCACTGCTGCTATCATCAATGGTCTCCTGGGCGATCTTGTGAAGGCAGGACATCTAGGTGAAGATAAGAAACACCTCATATGTGATAGCAGAAAGGTGTTTCGCGCCAAAGAGCGTGCTATGAAGTATTGGAGAGCAGCGGAGAATTCCAATGTTGCAAAAAGTAGCATTAGTGGCATTTTCGTTGACAGCAGGAAGGACAACACCTTAACTCTCATCCATGATGAGTCCACTGGCAAGTTCAGGAAACGCACCATTAAGGAAAGTCATATTACTGTGACAGAAGAGCCGAAAGGTCGCTACCTTACTCACTATACGCCAGAGCCGAAAACAACAACAGCAAAACCGGGCAAACAGTGTGCAAGAGGATTATTCGAGTGGTCAAATGACAGAGGTATAGATCTTAGTCTCGAACTAATTGGCAGTGATACCACTAATGATATGTCTGGCTGGAAAGGTGGCATGCTTCACCATGTTGAAGTACTCCTTAACCGAAGACTTTTTCGGTCTTTCTGCTGCCTTCACATCAATGAGCTGCCATTCCTTCATATTGTGAGAAAGCTTGACGGACCAATATCTTCAGATAAAGGCTGGTGTGGTGCAGTTGGTAAACTCTTTTCCAAAGTTGAGACTCTGGATAAAAAGACTGAATTTGAGCCAATTCCCCTTTTGGAGCCTCTTGGATGCAGAGGTCTTGAAGTTGCTGGCAACCCGGGTAACACAAGTTTACCTACCCATGTTTTATGAGATAAAGGTGAAACATGAACTCAAGTATGGGCTTTGGCATCTAATAAAGCTATTCCGACTTTGGCAGAAGCAAGATGCAAGGGTCAAGTAAGCCTCAGAACCATACCTTAAAAGTGAATCATGTTGGGCGCATCCTGAGAACCGCTATTCTATGTTCTGATGATGCAAACCAGAAAGTCTTTGCAGTTGACAAAATAATGAAAATTAGGGATGGAAGTGAACTAGGTACCTCTGCAGTGTGTTCTTTCAAAGTTCCGCAAACTGTAAACCTGACTGCTTGCGACCTCAAAGAACTCATCGATTGGGAAGCAGAGACCATCACTGAACCAGTTTTCACAACAAATATATCTTCGGTCAAACTTGATGCACTGAAAGTTGCCCCTCTGGAACTTCCTCCATATTCTCTGCACACTCAAAGTTGTGAAAGAGCAGTCAAATTGGTTACTGGGGCAGCTGAATCAGTTTGTGGTTGGGCCAAGAGAGATGGCTTTATACGAACACAGTTGCGTATTAGAGAAGCGATGCCTTCATTGAAATCAAAGAATGACTTTCCCAAAGTGTTCCAGCTTAAAGAATAACTATTCACTATTACCTTATTATTATCACAGCTTAAATAAAGTTTTTATTATTACCTGAAATAAATGTAATTAAAGTTATTATTATTGCATTTTTAATTACCGATTCCCGGTAGGTCAACCTCAATATTTTAAAACAATATCCCTATAAACGATTTCTCTATATCCAAATGCAGTTGGTTCCTAACGTGCAAGTCATTGTAAAAAAAAATTACGATTTTCACTTACATATGACATACCCTAATATACATGTAGTTGCTCTCAGTGGCGGTTCTAGGATTTGGCAAGTGGGGAAGGGGCGTTTGGGTTGCAACTTCTAATCATGGGGGCCAACCATTTGCTGTTTAATGTATGTAGCATTAAGTATAGGTCCCAATAGGGGGGCCACTGGGGGGCCAGACACTCAATAGGGGCACGGGCCCCCCTGTCCCCCCCCCCCGGTGGAGCCGCCACTGGTTGCTCTAACACAATGGAATAATTGTCTAATGAAAATATCTATAAATTGAATACTTTTGCAATTTGAATAAAGTATGAAATGTCATGAGTAGCATGAACATGGCTGGAAAGATATGTCGGTTCGGAATTTTTGACTCCTTTACCTAAAATCCGATTTTTCTCGGTTCCACAAAAATGCCGTGTTTAAGGAAAGCTGAATCGTGCCTGCAGTGGCGTAGCCAGGATTTCCAGAAGGGGGGTTTGCTTTTGACTTTTGACTTTAGCCAACTTTCGAAAAATCTTGACAAGCAAAAAAAAGTCACCTTATGTCTCTATCCTATGTGTTTCCTTTCTTTTGATGCTGACGGGCAAAATAAGGTCGTCACGCCTATGGCGTTTAAAAAAATTTTGGTCACCAGCCCCAAGGGGGGTTTGATCCTCAAAACCGAGTCCAGAAAATTAAAAATGCATGGAAACACATAATAATAATAATAATAATAATAATAATAATAATAATAATAATAATAATAATAATAATAATAATAATAATAATAATAATAGCATTAATAAATAATAAATAATTTAAAAAATTTTGTCGTCGCCCAAGGGGGGTTTTAACCCCCCAATCCACCTTGGCTACGCCACTGTGTGCCTGTGTCCTGTTTGGGATTTCACTAACCAGCAACATCTGCCAGATTCCTAGTGCTGTGACGATGGCGGAGGCGGCGCAGTCTCTTTGGCTCTCTCCCTGGCGTACTTAATCTTTTGCCGATGACAGTGAAAGGAAAGACTGATCTGGTCTCCGAGGGGAATAGATCACCAGCCCCCCACCCCACCCCCATGCAATGCATACGTGCAACTTGCAATTACAGTAGCACCGGAGTGCCAAGTACGTGACACGGGGGCGTTCAAAGGTGGAAGCAATGCAAGTACTCTACAAGTGCTGACTGCAAGTACAGCAGACCTTCTCTGTAACGTACTCAACGGGTCTGCTGTAAAATTTAGTACGTTATATCCGAGGTATGTTATAGACAATACCATCCAATACGGTAGCACATCAAACCGTACATTGCGTTAATTCATTCATTCATTCATTCATTCATTCATTCAATCATTCATTCATTCATTCATTCGTTCGTTCCTTGGTATTTATAGAGAGCCTGTGCCAAATAATGTTAGCGGGTGCAAAAGTCAATCGTGGTAGGTACTGTTAAAGAGGTAGGTCTTCGGCCGTTTCCGGAAAGCCGTAATTGTCGTTAAATTAATAATTGCGTTAAGTAATAACCGAGTATGAGTTATAGCTGAGTCCGTTATAACGATAATATGCTGTACTTTTTGACTTCACCAACCCCCTTAGATGGCTCTCCTTAGATGGGGGGTTGTTGACTATTTTAGATTTGACAAGAATTGATACAGGAGATATTCGGAGAATTTGTTGTAAACCGAGTCCATTCTAAATTCTCTGTAAATGATTCCCATCCATAAGTTCATCGCCTTAGGAACATCTGTTATATAGCGCTTTGCGGTAATCTACCGTAAAACGCAGAAGTATTATTATTATTATTAGTAGTAGTAGTAGTAGTAGTAGTAGTAGTAGTGGTAGCAGCAGTAGTAGCAGTAGTAGCAGTAGCAGTGGTGGTGGCAGCAGTGGTGGTGGCAGTGGCAGTGGCAGCAGTGGTGGGTGGTGGTGGTGGTGGTGGTGGCAGCAGTGGCAGCAGTGGCAGTGGTGGTGGTGGTGGTGGTGGTGGTGGTGGTGGTGGTGGTGGTGGCAGTGGTGGTGGGTGGTGGTGGTGGGTGGTGGTGGTGGTGGTGGTGGTGGTGGTGGTGGTGGTGGTGGTGGTGGTGGTGGTCCAGTGGTCTGTCTGGTGGTGGTGGCAGTGGTCCGTCCAGCAGTGGTGGTGGTGGTGGTGGTGGTGGTGGTGGTGGTGGCAGGTGGTGGTGGTGGTGGCAGCAGTGGTGGTGGTGGTGGTGGTGGTGGTGGTGGCAGCAGCAGCAGTGGCAGCAGTGGTAGCAGCAGCAGCAGCAGCAGCAGCAGCAGTAGCAGCAGTAGTAGTAGTAGTAGCAGTAGTAATAGTAGTAGTAGTAGTAGTAGTAGTAGTAGTAGTAGTAGTAGTAGTAGTAGTAGTAGTAGTAGTGAAAGGCACCTGTGATGCATCCATAGGTGACCTCGAGGTATGACTTGAAGTCCTTTGGACATGGCTGAGCGACGGAGTCGACCACCGCCACCAGCATCGAGCAGTTCTGTCTTCCGGTGCAAAGGTCGTCGACGTATGACATCACGTCCGAGTGACAGCCAATCGCGTGAGAGTAGTCTGACGTAATGCACCGACTGACCCGCGGTCGCCCGTAGAGGGCGCTGCGCACGACGATGACGTCATTTCCGGTGCAACGGGCCACGAATCTCTCCGATGTACAGTAAACCTCTGAAAAATTATAATAAAGGCACTACTTCTACTACTACTACTACTACTACTACTACTACTACTACTACTACTACTACTACTACTACTACTACTACTGCAAATAATAATAATAATAATAATAATAATAAAATAATAATAATAGGCCTAGATATGCAAAAATTCAGAAGAGTGATGAAACGAATAATATTATATATTAAAACCACATATTCTTGTGTCCCCATCTTTGTTGTGTCAAAGCGTACTAGAATTGTCAACATATTCTGTCTCATTTTTTTCTAGAGCTTTCGAAAGGCCTCGAAAAATAATGAGCCGTTTGAAACGACACTATACAAAGTCTTTCAGAAATCTATTCTCTGTCAAATGTCTGAAAAATCAATCGAGAGATAAGATGGCGCTTAAGAGAGCTGGTTTCTTTTATTACAGGTTTTATAGACCACAGAAATATTTTAAAATTGATACCCTGTTTGTGCTACAGTAGGCTATAGATATGCAAAAATTCAGAAGAGTAATGAAACGAATTAAAACCACATATTCTTGCGTCCCCATCTTTGTTGTGTCAAAGCGTACTAGAATTGTCAATATATTCTCTCTCAATTTTTTTCTAGAGCTTTCGAAATGCCACGAAAAATAATGAGCCATTTGAAACGACACTAGGCCTAATAATAATAACGAACTGATTGGGGTGACATATCGTACAAGTAAATGCAGTGAATCTGACAATACATAGATTATAATGCTTTAAGTGTTTGTCATCACAGTATTTCAAGCACACTTCATTAACACAAACCAAAGCAGTGGTTACCACACAGGCTTAGCATCAAAAACCACTAAAAATCACGTCTATTATTATTATTATTATTATTATTATTATTATTATTATTATTATTATTATTATTATTATTATTAAGTGAACATCTCAATCCTGAAGATTGTCCAAAAATTATAGACGACCAAAATTAACGCTAGTCAAATTTCTTTTGATACATCAATGTAGAATTCTAACAAAGCAAATTAGGAATCGAATAATTTTTGAGGCGCTATAACAATCAATTGAACTGTCGCTATATTGTTCGTTATGGACAGAAAAAGTGGAAGAAAAACAAGAACAAAAACAAGAAGAAGGAAAAAGGAAAAAGGAGAAAAAATAAGGCAGAGAGGAGATTGAGAAGAAGAGGAAGGAGGAGGAGGAGGAGGCGGGGAAGAAGAACACGAACAAGAAGAACAAGAACAAGAAGGATAAGACGACTGTAGCGCGGAAGAGAGAGGAAATTGATTGGACCAATCGACCGTGTCGGTTTCGCTTCGTTGCGTGTGTTTATTGTTGCGCCGTCTATTTGGCCGCGTTCGCCTTTGCACGCCGACAAATGGACCACAGCGTCAACGGAGAAGAACGTCTCTGACGGGAGAAAAAAGCATCGACGCGGTCTCCTAATTAAAAGACAGAAGCTGCCGTGGGAATCACTACTTACACACACACACACACACACACACACACACACACACACACACACACACACACACACACACACACACATGGATACACACATGGATACACACAAACACGCACACAGGCAAACACACATGCAGGACGCACATGCGTTCAGAGTGTGAAGACAGATGAAGTCTTCCGATTAGATACTGAAAATCCTTTCAGTTCTGGACGAGCGGACAGCTAGAGAACAAGTATGCTGTTAAGTATGCTATTAACGAGTATCCACAGACGTCATACTTAGAGCGGTGGCAGATGATGATGATGATGATGATGATGATGATTATGACGATGATGACGATGACGACGACGATGATGATGATGATTGGATGGTAGGCCTATTGAATATAATGTACCTCGGATATAACGTACTCAATTTTCCAGACCCGCTAAGTTATAACGTTTTAAGCACGTTCTGCTGTCTATACGATATATATATATATATATATATATATATATATATATATATATATATATATATATAGAGAGAGAGAGAGAGAGAGAGAGAGAGAGAGAGAGAGAGAGAGAGAGAGAGAGAGAGCTAGCTGGTGCACACTCTTGAACACAGTCGACGTATACACATCTGTGTTTGCGTGCAGATGAGTCGTATATAGGCTATATGCATCGGCAGCAGTTGTAACCGGAAGAGGCATCAAAGAGAGTCGGATTCCGTGGCGAGATTTCCCAGCGGATCGAGAACGACGATTTTATTTGGCACGCACTGTACTATATATATATATATATATATATATATATATATATATATATATATATATATATATATATATATATATATAGTTATTTATTTATATTTATATAGCCTATATAAGGCTGCGCCTTGAGTCCGTCATTCGAAGCCGATGCACTGTGTCTCAGAAAATTTTTCTTCTGGCGCTCGTTCACTTTCGCCGCTAGAGGTCTTCCTCCCTGTGGGTTTGTGTGTGTGTGTGTGGGGGGTTGCACGATTGACAAAAGGATTGACGACGTGACTGCTTCGATGGTTGACGTTTTCATGTACGTGATTCCCGATATTAAACCCTGAAATTTGACTCCAGGTTTTGACGTGAACTCCAAATTTCTTAACTGATCTTCAGCTGTGAACAATTTATTAAACTTTCCGGGGAGGATTCTCCCCATTCCAACATTGACCCCCCCCCCTAAATGGTGATCTAAGATTTTGCGCTGTGACTGTCCTATCTCCCTTCAATGTAGATGGAACACTAAAAGACTTGTTTAACAACCTATTCAGTGCTATTTTTATTTTGCCGATGGGTTGAGGGATGGATGAATGATGCGTCCTTTACTGGGTTAAAACGACCCTCCCCCCACTTTTAACCAAATATTTTCGTCTGCGAATATCTGGACCGTCGTTGAGCTTTGAAATATCGACCATTGACTGAGTCGTTCGTATCGTCAACCGCTTTTACCGTTTTCTAAAGAAAACGTTCTTTCTACTTCTAAATTATTATATTTTCATCTATAGGAGTATCCAGAACAATCTCTATGGTCACTGATCTATGCCCACCAGCAAGAAATCTGCTTCTGCCATTGTCGTCTATTAATAGACAACAATGGTTTCTATGGTTTCTGCCCACCAGTGGGCGGAGCAACCGGACCTTGTTGGTAAACACTGGATACCCCTATAGGCCTTTCTTTCCAGTTAATGTGTTTCTATTTCATCTTGAACCATCTGTACTTCATACTCTCTCTGATCTGACTTGTTGGGGGTGGGAGTTGCCCCATCCCCTCATACTTGTTTAAAAATCGAACCGCTGCTCCGAACCCCAGTGTTGATTGAATTTTTGATTGATTTCCTGATTGCTCTAATCAAGGACTACTAGAATTGCCTGGACGGCCAACTGAAAAAGGAGCCATACTTCAGGGGGCTGAATAAATGCAGCCTCCTGTGCATTTGCATGTAATTTTGGACTTTTTCAACTTGCAATTGCTCGGATTCTGTGAAAGCTAAAACGATGTGGTATACACCATTGTTTTGCATTTTTATCCCTCTTTCAAACCATCCGTGCAAAATTTAATAAAAATTGGGATAAGGGTCCACAATCTGGTCTGAAACAGAACCACCTCCAAAAAAAAATTTTTTTATGTTCCAAGCTGTGTTGCTAAAGTTTTTGAGTGGCAACCTAACTTTTGTGAAAATCAAAGTTCTAGGGGAATGTAATTGGAACAAAATAAATCAAACATTTTGAAAATTGGACAATATTTGGTCAAGATATATGCTTCCTACCCCGAGCACTCTCCTTCCGATAAATTGTCGTTTCGATCAGTTTAGAACGATCACTTGTATTTCTTTTATAATTTGCTATATCTCGACCAAATATTGTCCACTTTTCAAAATGTTTGATTTATTTTGTTCCAATTACATTCCCCTACAACTTTGCTGTTCACAAAAGTTAGGTTGCCACTCACAAATTTTAGCAACACAGCTTGGAACATAAAAAAAAGTTTTTTGGAGGGTGGTTCTGTTTTAGGCCAAATTGTGGACCCTTATCCCAATTTTTATTAAATTTTGCACAGATGGTTTGAAAGAGGGATAAAAATGCAAAACAATGGTGTATACCTCATCGTTTCAGCTTTCACAGAATCCGAGCAATTGCAAGTTTAAAAAGTCCAAAATTACATGCAAATGCACAGGAGGCTGCATTTATTCAGCCCCCTGAAGTATGGCTCCTTTTTCAGTTGGCCGTCCAGACAATTCTAGTAGTCCATGCTCTAATGGTTGGGCATGTCTTAGACTGCATCTCATCGAGTATTAATGAATCTAATTAATCGGATATGTCAAACAAACTCTACCCTATGAGTTTAAAACACTTCAGTCAGATCGGACAGTAGACCTAATTAAAACAGCAGCAAAAGATAAGTAAGAACATTACGCGCTGTAATTCCGCCATTTTCATAGCGCATTATTACCAGCCACGATGCATGTCGACGGGTTTTGTCTTAAGATTCTTCTGAAATATTCAACGAGCTAATGTTCATCAATCATGTGAAATTTTGATCCCCCGACTGAGAATAATTGTTGCGCGAAAACGGCAGACACTGTTGCATTCTCCCTGACATACTGTAGGCCGACATCTTCCAGAAAAAGTGATTGCATTCGCTTAAGCACAAAATATAGGCAAGAGTATTAATGTGATGTATCGTAGAATTTGTATAGCATCTCCTATAATACCTATATTATACCCAGAGGCGCTCAAGTAGTAGTAGTAGTAGTAGTAGTAGTAGTAGTAGTAGTAGTAGTAGTGGTGGTGGTGGTAGTAGCAGTAGCAGCAGTGGTAGTAGCAGCAGCAGTAGCAGCAGCAGTAGCAGCAGCAGCAGCAGTATTGGTGGTAGTAATTGCAGTAGCAGTAGTAATTGCAGTAGCAGTAGTGGTTGTAGTAGTAGCAGCAGCAGTAGTAGCAGTAGTAGCAGCAGTAGTAGTAGTAGTAGTAGCAGTAGTAGTAGTAGTAGTAGTAGTAGTAGTAGTAGCAGTAGTAGTAGTAGTAGTAGCAGTAGTAGTAGCAGTAGTAGTAGTAGTAGTAGTAGTAGTAGTAGTAGTAGACATACGTGACTCACCTTTGACCTCGAACTCTTCGCTTCCGGTCAGAAAATGGACAACAAATATTCCCATGGTGGAGACGCGGTATACGCTCAACCACCACCACCACCGCCGCCGCCACCTATTTCCACTTCCGGGTTTCCACATTTTCTCTTGCGGTTGGTTTTGTCGCTCGTTGTACACTCAAACAACTAGCGCCTGTTTCTCAGCATTTAGACGACGATTCGAATACACAAAATACAGTACTCCGCTATTTTGTCTCTTTGTTTCCAAGAAGCCGTTTAAGAAACAAGAACGTTTTCCGGTTCTCTCGTTGCTCTCCAGATGGCGCTAGGATCAAAGCAACCGCTGCTGGCAACCGCCGACATCGCATGCATATCAAAGCGTGCCGCCGCATATAAGAAATCCTTTGACGGCCGCAAGGCAACGCACGCAATGGGAAACGCTGCTGATGCTAAACGAACGCTAAAAACCCGAATTCAGGCATTACGGCAGGGTTTAATCTTGGCCGTTTCCGGGGGGAAAATTGCCTCTTTCCCCCAGGAAATTTCAAAATTTTCCCGTAAATTTTGGCATACTACCTCAACTAACATCAGCCCTCTAGCTGACTCCCCCTCGGCTTTGTCAGTTTCCCCCCGGCTTTGTCAGTTTTCCCCCGGAGTCCACGAGTCTAGATTAAACACTGCATTACGGTAATCATTAGCTCCGATGCCTTATACTTAACGAGAAAAAACAACTGTTGTTAAATGCTCATCTTGTTACAGTGTTTCATACAGACTTTATAGGGGGAAAAATTCCCCCCAAACCACAAAAATCCCCTCCAAATCCCAGTACTGACAAATTTTTGCACTGAATTGTGTCTCTTCCCCTCCAGCCAAGTCAATCCTCCCCCTAAGGTCTGGAGTCGGGATAAAAGCACTGTCTTCAAATGGAAGTCGGACAACTGTTGCTCGTATTGTCTGGCAAGGCAGCTGGGTACAGATGTCCCACACGAGCGATTCGTTACACTGGCACATTACAGCGGCACAACAGCCTGACTGGACATTCAAACGCTTCGAGAGGGCGGAATCAAGGAGGAAAATCGTTATATACTGAAAGAGTTGTGTAGGATTGTACAATTGGAACAATTTGAACGAAAAGACGTTAACTGTTTAAACAATAAATGGATTCAAAAGGATTCTAGGAGAAAGAACTATATGTTGTTGACTGCTAAGAGTAGCTACGATGCTTTTCACACGGGGCCGGGGGGCTAACTTAGCCACCTAAACCACTCGAAATCACGCTATTATCCAGAGTCAGGGCCAGTGCCAGACAACCGCAAAATCAGAGATGTCGATGGGTCCATTTTTTAGAACCCAATCCAACTCAACCCATCAAATCTTCAACCCAACCCATGCCGATAATAGGTTTACTTGACCCAACCCAACCCACTGTAATACATTGCCGTTTCTTAGACCATGACTTATTTTCTGACCCAACCGAAACCACCATTAATATGGAAAAGTCTGACACAACCCACCCCAATCCAATCCAACCTAACCCAACTTATGGGTTAACCCAACCCATGGACACCTCTGCGCAAAATCCGCAAATGGGGAGTGAGGGGGTAGAGACAGTCACAGGGACCTATCCAAAGGATAAGTTTTGTTGCATATACAGCTACATCCTCCACACCCTCCCTGCTTGGAGACCTACCTATTTATTTATTTATTCTGCGGGGGAGGGAAGAGGTAGAGTTTATCCTCCCTGACTAGTTTCTACAAACGAATAAACTCAACAGAAAGTTTCAGAACTCTTATTTATCAAAAACTTGTCGTCGTCGTTGTTGTATTCCTGCAAAATTTACTAGGCCTATATAAAAGACTAACTAAAGACATTAACAGTAGGCCTAACTGCTTTGAAACTGAACAATTTCGCTTATGGCTATTATACTGATAATATAATTATAGGTCTAAACGTTTATCTTATAATCTAGACAAGTGTCTGTTTACACAATTACTCAGAGGTTTTCCAACTCGTGGTTCGTCGGCTGTCAGAAAGTGGCCCATGAGGCTTCAATATATGGTACAATGACTTACTGCTTCTATAGTTTTAGAATGTGGTTTCTTCTAATTAAGAATTTACATTATCACAACTTTTATGATTTTATGAACATTTAGATTATCTATTTATCGAATCGATTTTCATCATAAGAACCCGAATCAAAACCATTTATACTATACAGTATAGTGTCCACATTTTTTACTGTGACACCATTCACAGCTAAACAGCAATATATTATTAATTAATTAATTAAAATTAATTAATTAAAATTAATTAATTAATTAATTAAAAAATTAAATTAAAAAAATAAAAAAATCAAAAAAAATTAAAAATTTAGACTTATTAATTAATTAATTAATTAATTAATAAGTCTAAATTTTGGGATTTTAAACGTTGAGACCCGCCCAAGTATCGAAAATAGTAGATATGGTCATCGTCAAAAAAGCTTGGAAAACACTTCAATAACTGAAAGAAACCATTTGAGCAGAGGTGGAATTGTTTGACTTCATTATTTTAATTTAAAATAATGAAGTTATTCAATCTTTAGTTCAATTCATTGCTGTTCGTCTATATACTCTGGGTAAATAATTATATCAACAGCTCTTGTATACCTGGCATCCTAAAACTAACGACCAAACCAGTGGCGTAGCAATATGCTCGGGGGCCCTTGGCGAAAAGCGGGCAGGCGGCCCTTTCTGCTACTTTAGCGATCTCTTATCAAACGTAAATAATCCAGATGCGGTGATGCGTTCTTGCACACTGGACCCTACTAGAGGGTCGGGTGAATCGGGTCGGGGGCCCTTTGCAGGTCGGGGGGCGACGGGGGCCCTTGGCATTTGGCCAGGCTGTCCATACAGCTGCTACGTATGCTTCTGGTCCAAACGAAACCAAACTACTAAATGAAAAACGAGATTGTTAATATCCGCGAATGTCACGCGAGAAGTGAGTCTGACCGCCGCACACGAATGAGCGAAAACTCAATGCCTTCGAAGATTCAGACTCGGACCTCCTGGGTATGAAGTACTGTATCTTAGACGAAGTAAAAGACAGCGTTGACGACGAAGGTCATCATGACCCTTGACAGGAGCTTTATTTGCGGTGAAACAGACCGTTCACAAAAACTTAATGGTTCTGCGATTCCAGGATGAATTCTCGACGACGCTGAAGATTGACTCTGTGTTGACTCTGGCATTCCTTTATCGCATGGAGCGATTCCTGAAGATAAATACGATTTTAGACAAAATAATAAGATAATAATAATAATAATAATAATAATAATAATAATAATAATAATAATATAAGATACTACTACTACTACTATACTACTACTACTACTACTACTACTACTACTGCTGCTAACTGCTGCTGCTGCTGCTGCTACTACTACTACTACTACTACTACTACTACTACTACTACTACTACTACTACTACTACTACTACTACTACTACTACTACTAATAATAATAATAATAATAATAATAATAATAATAATAATAATAATAATAATAATAATAATAATAATAATAATAATAATAATGGACCTGTAAGGCTGTAACTTAACGCTAATGCTACAAGTGTTGACGACTAGTTCAAAACATTATGATAACTTCGTTGCACATAACTATAATAGCAATAAGTGAGCTGTGCGCTGGACCGGTAGGCTGACGGAACGAGTTTCAAGCCCCATTAGCGCCTCTGGTGGCTAAGTGGCTTTCAACGCAGGCAGTAGAGCCTCCGATAAGCCACTTACATTCACGCTGCGCTATGCACCACATTCCATTTATCTCCATTGTGACTGCACGTGGCAATTTACTACATCAAACACGATCAACGCTAAACAAGGTTAATCTAAAGCATTTATGTGAAATGGTCCGCTAAATTTATCTAACGATAAATAACTTCTTTCTAATACTTGTGATATATGTTTAAGTGTCTCGTTTTAAACTTACGCGGTTTCAATTACCTATATAAATGACAACTACTAGTTTTAAAAACTGACCCTAGGGCACAAAATTAATCATGAAAATTTTCCCCTGCATGAAATCTAATTTAATATTTCTGATATAAAAGACTTGTCTAGCAACCCATTCAGTGCTATTTTTATTTTGCCGATGGGTTGAAGGATGGATGAATGATGCGTCCTTTACTGGGTTAAAACGACCCCCCAACTTTTAACCAAATATTTTCGTCTGCGAATATCTGGACCGTCGTTGAGCTTTGAAATATCGAACATTGACTGAGTCATTCAACCGCTTTTACCATTTTCAAAGGAAAACGTTCCTTCTACTTCTAAATTATTTTCATCTATAAGTCTTTGTTTTCCGTTAATATGCCTCTATTTCATCTTGAACCACCTGTACATCATACTCTGCCGATGTGTTTTATCTCTACACCTGTAACTTGTGAGGCGTTATACAAGTTAATAAATTATATTGCAGTTCAATATTGTTACCACTTGATTGGATCTCCAATGCTTTTAAACTCACTTCCCGCTAGCGATTAGCAGAGCTAGACAAATAGAAGGAATTCATATTTAAATCAAAGATGAAAGATCAGACAGACAGACAGACAGACAGACAGACAGACAGACAGACAGACAGACAGACAGACAGACAGACAGACAGACAGACAGACAGACAGACAGACAGAGAAACAAGCAGAGAGAGACAGGAAGAGAGCGACAGAGAGAGCGAAAGAAGAGAGTGAAAGAGAGAAATATATATATACATAGAGAGAGAGAGAGAGAGAGAGAGAGAGAGAAGAGAGAAAGAGAGAGAGAGAGAGAGAGAGAAGAGAATGAGACTACTTTATTGAAATAAGATCGTTGATATACAATTGACTGTTTGGCAAACAAATACCCGAAGATAGATCCTTATTACACAATGAGTTATGTCATGTAGGGTAATGGAAACTTCCTGTGACATCCTTTGAAGTACAACGGAAGACGCTTCTCAACGCTTGAGAAATCACACTCGACCAATTATTCGAAAGCCGTTTAGTATTTTTTTAAAATTATTTTTACGGTGGGAAAGGATGAGCGTTAAAGGCGAGAGAGCAGTCAGCAATTGAGTCAGCGATGTAACTTCTGACAGGCGAATAAGTGCTTAATTAAAAGCTCTCATTATTTATTGCGGTTGACGCAAACTTACTTCCGTATAAGATGCCTATCTTATTCTCGTGCATAACAGGTGTTGCCCTCTGCGGGTATCATATTCCATGCAGTCTTATACGATTAAATGGACCGTTAAAATAAACTGCACCCTTCCAATTTCTTGAAACCCTATGACAGCTGTTAATTAACGCCTTTTCCTCCAAACTGTCCATAAATCCACTATCACTGAAAAAATAATCATATAAGTTTCATCTGTTTTTAATTTTTAGACATTACTTTCTTGTATTCGTTAATTAGGGAAGGCTCAGTGTTCTGGAACTTCCTTCCTCTGTCTGCCAAATCTTCCAGTGAACAACTGAGCCCCTTCGAATCCAGACTCACCACTTATCTTGGTCGGATGTCTTTCTCCCTCCATATCCTGCCTTGCTATCTCCCTCTGCTGCTGCTACTATTACTACTACTACTACTACTACTACTACTACTACTACTGCTA
The DNA here is from genome assembly GCA_018105865.1 of Metaphire vulgaris. Classification (NCBI taxonomy): domain Eukaryota; kingdom Metazoa; phylum Annelida; class Clitellata; order Crassiclitellata; family Megascolecidae; genus Metaphire; species Metaphire vulgaris. Next base: position 12,056,651 of record CM030864.1, on the reverse strand, counting down.
CTGCTACTACTACTGCTGCTACTGCTACTACTGCTACTACTACTACTACTACTACTACTACTACTACTACTGCTGCTACTGCTACTACTACTAGTACTGCTACTGCTAGTAGTAGTAGTAGTAGTACTACTACTACTAGTAGTACTACTACTACTACTAGTAGTACTACTACTACTACTACTACTACTACTACTACTACTACTACTACTACTACTACTACTACTACTACTACTACTACTACTAATAATAATAATAATAATAATAATAATAATAAATATTATTATATTAGTTAATTCTTTACTTACTTGGTGCCGAAAGAGGAGTAATGGAGTATTGCTTTGAGAAAAACCCATTCGAAACATTGAAATGACAGCAGAGTTTCGAAGCATCTGCTATTCAACAACATAGCAATCAATAAATCAATCAATCAACTTCTATAGCGCCACTATCATAATACCCAGGGCATCAGCCGATGGCGCACCAAATCCAAATAGCATTAGAGCATGCAGGTCAATCCGGAGAAGATCAGTCCGAAACGGCGGGAGAGCAATCCAAGGGGGATAATATAACGACTTATGATAATAATTATCATAGTATCATTGCCGCTAATTTATAAGAATAAGACCGTCATAAATAATCTAATTATTAATTAATTAATTAATCAATTATTGATTAATTAAACGATTGGTGTCAATTTCTACGTGCTGCATTCGCTTGACAATTTACAAACGTTTCCTTAATATAGTGAGTCGATGAGTTAGAATAGGCTAGATGACTCTCTTATTCGGTGAATCTGTCTCGAAGCTTGTTTACTATAACCGTACGGAGTTCGACATCCAGCAGTCTCCAGCGAGTGTCGCTCGTGTACTTTGGGATATTTGTCTTCGCCGAAGGACAATCGAACGCCTCAATACCCCAGTGTTCTTCGAGGGAGGAGGACGAGGCGGCGTCTGAAGCTGCAGAAGGACTCCGAGATGTCGTCCGTCATCGCTGGATTGGGTCCGAAGCGTCGCTATATATTGTCAAACAGACAAGCGGTATTTGCAGTGGCGAACCTATAGGATAAGACAGGTGGGGCAGATGTCCTGGGCGGCACTTGAACGGGGTGCCAAAAACACTGTGGGTTAGAACTGGCTTTGAGCACCAGGGGCGTAGCCAGGAATAATTTCATTGGTCAATCGTTTAATAATTTCATTTGGGGGTATATATTGTCATGTATATATATTATATATACCGGTTTTATATTATATATATTATAATATATATTGTACATATGCATGTATATGCTATATATACTGTATTATACATGTATGGATATATACTGATTGTGGGGGTATATATACCGATATACCCCCTGACGCTACGCCTCTGTTGAGCACGTCGTAGACCAGTTCGAATCGGTAAAAGAAAATGTATTTTTAGCTCTAATCACGTGCTAATAAGATGGCGTGATGCGTTATTTAAAGGCTTGTTAACCTTCTAATTTATTTTTCTGACCCCCCCTGCCATAGGAACCATCTATGATCTATCTCAGGTGCGCCCCTGCTGGGTTACAAAGTGGGGCCATGGAAATCGCTGGCCACCGGTCGTATGTATAGTGTATAGACTGTATACTGTATAGGTTCAGCGTTTCTCTGCTCAGGCTTGGTCTAGCTGGCGTACATTTCATTATACAAACAAATATATTATGAAAGTTGCTAATCCATTATTAGGTGTACAGGGTGGCGCAAAAAACCCGGACTAGTCACATTTAGGTTTGCTTTTAATATAATCCCCAGCGCCGGCTTTATAGGAAGACCATGAGGAGCATTGACTAGAATGAATGGGTGAGACCTTTAAAGACCGGTGAGTAGAAACGATATCAATTTTGATTTCAAGAAGATTTCAATAAAGGACATTTCAATTTTTATTTTTTATTTATTGACAATTTATATAGCGCAGTAGACAAGGCTAAGGCTTACAACAAGAGCGCTTAACACAGTTCATATCCAATATTAAATAAATGTGTCTTCAGATTTCTAATGAAAAGTCAAATTTCTAATGAAAAGTCCAGCTGAGACTGCTCCATTGAATTCCTACATTGTCTGGAAGAGAGTTCCACAGGGCGGGATTCCCCCGCGCGAATGATCTTTCCCCAAACTTAGGGGTCTTGGACGTGGAAGGGACCAACAACTGCACTCTCCCACTGTACCTAAGAACCGATCTCCTCTCGATCACAGTCGATCTTCGTACAAGCACAGTTAGATAATCAGGACAGGTTGGATCGTTTAAAGCCCGAAACGTAAGCCAACAGCGCTTGTAGATAATGCGCTGTGGAACACGGAGCCAGTGGAGACGATCTCTAAGGAGAGGAGTGACGTGGTCACCCCAGCGACAGCCGAAAATCACTCGTGCAGCCTGGTTCAGCACTGATTGTATGCGGTTCAATCTAGTATCCGGAAGTCCAAGAAGCACACCGTTACAGTAATCAATTCGTGTCAGCACCAGGGCCCGCACTAATTTGACAGCCGCGCTCACTGGCAGGTACCGTCGGATTGACCTCACTCTCCGCAGTTGGTAGTGGCAGGAGCGTATCAGATTGTTAACGTGCGCTTCAAAGGATAGAATCTCATCTAGGAGCACTCCCAGAAGACGTAAGCTCTCGGAGGGAGCAATGGCTGCATCTCCCACCACAAACGGGTCATGACTTAGCAAGTGCCTTCTCCTGGGGGTGCTCATCCACAAAAATTCAGTCTTGGCCGGATTCAGTGCGAGCCGATTCTCTTCCGTCCACGTAACAATAGCAATTCAATAGTGATAGCAACACTAATTCTCGGAATCCGATGCGGGTTGTCTGGACTTTGAACTTGTCGGAAGTTGTCTCCCGTGAGTGAATCTGATCTCTGATGTAAACCTCCTAACTTAGCGTTTCTGCTGATCATGTGTATGTATTTGTTTGTCTGTGTGTGCGTGTTGCCAGTTGCCAGGATCCGCGGATAATCCGCGTCCGCCGGCTATTTGATACTTGGGTCGCAAAGGTCCGCGGACCCATTACATCTTTGCGGACCTGACTACGCCTGCGGATCTATCCGCGATTCGCACACCTCTGATATATATATATATATATATATATATATATGCGTTTGTGTGTGTGCGTGTGTGTGAAGCGTGTGAAAGGTCGCTACTGAGATGGTTTGTTGGTTCGTGAATTGTGTGCGTTCTTTGGCATTCGTTTTCGATTATTTTACTGAAGCAACGCCAGCCCGTCTGCTCGCGGTAACTCTTAGCAAACAGTATAATAGCATAGCAGTATAGCAACGCAGCAGTGAGTCAGTGACGCCAAAGAGCGGATAATTAATTAATCTAGCAGTCATTTATAACTTACTGACTCAATTAGCTAAGCAATATGGATCGTAGATCTTCTTATGGGTTCTTGATGCAGCGAGACAGATGGAGGGAGCGAGCTCCATCCATCGAATCCTATCACCTTCTCGTCCGGTGCCTGGATCAGGCCAGGTTCTGACTCTTGAAGAACAGGTGGGCCTGTCTATTTCATACGCATGACCTGTCTGCCTATGAAGATCTTAGTAGGCCTGTTATCTTCTGTCTTTCTATTTCCAAATTCTCTTTTCCAAATTTTATTGAATATCTGGGAGCTTTGGCACCCATCTCTGTATAGGCCCTATAATTGAGCTCTAGCCATATTCAATTATTATTATTATTATTATTATTATTATTATTATTATTATTATTATTATTATTATTATTAATCAGCTAATTTGTCCAACGCTATAACATGACCAAGGCCATAAGCAAGAACGATTTACAATCAGTCGCAGTAAGATTTGTTTCGCAAATAATAATAATAATAATAATAATAATAATAATAATAATAATAATAATAATAATATTAATAATAATTGAATATGGCTAGAGTTGGGATTTTTATTTCTTGCGGACGCAAAATTATGTTAGGAGAGATGTCTGCAGGGGTCTGTTTAATGTCTATATATTTATAATATTAAGATTCTTGCTCTGTTTGTCCAGTTTGTCTGTTGCCTTCAAGCGTTCTGATTGGTCACCAATCGACGTTGCGAAGTCGAATGCGTAACCTCTGTCCTGGGCTGTGCAAGGCTGTTGCCATTATTGTTTAATCAAAACTGTGTAACAAGAATTGCGTAACCTCTGTCCTGGGCTGTGCACGAGGCTGTTGCCATTGACAACCATTGTCTATTATTTTCTAATCAACGGAGCGTTAGCGTCTTAAATGCAGCTCAAACCCCGTTCCTTTTCCCCTCCCGTCAGAGCCCATCCCTCTCTCAAACAAACCCCTCCCCTCCCCACCCCTTCCCTCCCCACCCTCTTTCCACCCCCCTCCCTCTCCCAACCCCCTTCCTCCCCTCCCAACCCCAAACCCCCTCCCCTTCCCTTCCAACCCCCAAACCCTCTCCCAACCCCTTCCTCCACCCCTCTTCCCAACCCCCTTCCCTCCCAACCCTCTCCCAACCCCTTCCCTCCACCCCTTCCCCACCCCTTCTCCCCATCCCTCTTCCACCCCTCTCCCCATCCATCTCCCAACCAACCATCCCTTTGGTTGAGCTTGGCTGTGTGCCTCGGAATATAACCCCCTCCTCCCGAAATCTACCGCAATTTGACGCAAATGTGCAACGTCATGCCCTATAGATTAGCATTTGACATTTTTGCATAGCTACGAAATCTACCGCAATCTGACGCAAATGTGCAACGTCATGCCCTATAGATTAGCATTATGACATTTTTGCATAGCTGGAAATCTACCGCAATCTGACGCAAATGTGCAACGTCATGCCCTATAGATTAGCATTATGAGATTTTTGCATAGCTACGGAAATCTACCGCAATCTGACGCAAATGTGCAACGTCATGCCTATAGATTAGCATTTTTAGATTTTTGCATAGCTACGGAAATCTACCGCAATCTGACGCAAATGTGCAACGTCATGCCCTATAGATTAGCATTTTTAGATTTTTGCATAGCTACGGAAATCTACCGCAATCTGACGCAAATGTGCAACGTCATGCCCTATAGATTAGCATTATGAGTTTCAAATGTTCCGTTTAGTACTTTAAACTTTAAAGGTCCCTTTTATAATTCCTTACGTTTCTATCGATTCCTCAAATTTTTATCCCCGGGTTTCTTGCAAAGGAATTAATTATTCATCGATTATTAGTTAAATTAAATGCATGTTTGTGCAGCGCCGAATGGTGAATAGGAGCTTCGTATAGCACCTATATCTCAGCGGTGATAAACGTTAGAAAGACGCAGTTACGCTTCGCTTAAAGCTAATTTTATAGAGCACATTAATTATTCATCGATTATTACGGTAGTTAAGTTAGAGACATTTTTGTGCAGTGCCGAATGGTGAATAGGAGCTTCGTATAGCAACTATATCTCAGCGGTTATAAACGTTAGAAAGACGCGGTTACGCTTCGCTTAAGGCTAATTTTATAGAGCACATTTAGGCCCGATTTGTGTAAGCAGTTTATGTTTAATTTGTTTGTTGGAATATTCGTTGCCTCGAACGAAGCGAGCCTGCACTGCGAGCGAAGAGAGAAGCGATCAAGCGAAACGAGCATTTTTGTATAATATTAAGATCCTTGCTCTGTATGTCTGTTACCTTCAAGCGTTCTGATTGGTTGGCTGTGTGAGCGTTCTGATTGGTTGGCTGTGTGACGTTCTCATTCGTTACCTTCAAGCGTTCTGATTGGTTAGCTGGGTGAGCGTTCTGATTGGTCGTTCTGGAATCTTAGGCTTCGCGAAGCGAAATGCGACGCGAAGCGAACGGCGACGCGAAGCGAACGGCCACGCGAAGCGTTTGACGAAGCGTACGTTGCAGCGAGTGTGAGGCCTACAACTCGCGAAGCGAACGGCGACGCGAAGCGAACGACCACGCGAAGCGTTTGGAAGCGTACGTTGCAGCGTCAGAGCTTGGCTACGTGGCGTATGTACCTCATTGAAACGTTGTTCAGCAGCATGAATTCAATGATTGGGTTTTAGTATTATCCTGCACTGCGAGCGAAGCGAGCATCTTTCTAGTATATAGTTAAAGTTGTTATATACGTAAGCAGGTAAACTTATTGCAGTCAAGCGACACCAAAGAATGTTTTATCTGTTCTGGTGTTTGTCTTTATTAGGTTATCTCCGGCCTAAATTATGTAATTATGTCACTGGACCAATGGTAAGGATTCGCAGACATGCGTCCCAACCCCATCAAAACCACATTCCGTACACGTCTCCAACGCTGTAAAACTATGAGGATGAAATTCTTGGGAATTAGACTATATATTTAAAATGGGGAAAATGTAATAGTTGACTTGCATAGCGCCAGATGACTGACTGTAGGCTAGATATTATTTGAGAGCTTGTCTGAGGTAGATTATAAATAACAACCTCAGAGAAGTCAGTACTGCTGCTATACTGCTGAGCGGTAGTACAGACAGACAGACGGACGGACGGACGGACAGACAGACATACATTCTGGAACAGTGATGGCAAATCACCAGGTGGATGAGCTGAGGAAGAATCAGACCAGTACTGGAATATCGGTTGCTGACGTGGCGAATACAAGTAGACAGACGGACACAAACATATAGTAAACATTAATAAACCTCAGAAGTTTAGGATATTAGATTGGACGGGAACAACAGTGGTTCTCACACAGGGCAGTCCCTACTGAACCACTTTAAACCTTGTTATAATTATTCTTATATTATAGGCACTGGCATACAGAGGGCATGACTTTCAGATATACTATAGGAACCTAAGAGATATAGGACAGTCGGTTTCAGTGGGTAGTGAGAGTCGGAACTGTCGCGGCTGTACTTTGAACATCGAAGCGATTGTAACAATGTAGCCAATGGAAATGTTCGCTTAATTAACCCCTTAACCGTGTATTTAACTGTAACTCAATGTAAAATGGACGGATATATCCGGGATCCCCAGCTAGATAAGGGGTTAAGACTTTAAACTACTGTTCGCATTCTTTTACAACTGACTATAGTTCACCCATTAAATATTACAAAACATCGCCAAGCGAGTCGCTCTGACCTATGTGTATGGGAGAGGTATTGTACGAATAAACTTCCCTCTTACAAACCCATTCTTCGTTAGACTGTTCGTGGTTTCCTATTGCGTCGATTAGTAATTGCACAATGCGGTTGCGGTCAGAACAAATAGTAATAACCACAACGCAACCCGTGTCAGAGTCACTGTCCTTATCATAGGCTGTTACAAACGTTAGTAAGCTCTCCGTAGATGTAGGCATATTGGCACTTTATAAATCCACTAAATAGATAGATTACCAGAAGATAACGTCGACAGGATAGATATTTTTTAAGGTGTACTGGCGAATACAGTGTTTTATCAAGACTCCAGACCTTTGGGGGGAATTGAGGCTTTCGGGGATCGACTTGGTTAGAGGAGAAAAGACACAGTTCAATGCAAAATTGTGTAAGTGCTGAGATTGGGGAGATGGGGGGAGGAATTTTGAGGGTTTTTGGAGGGGAGGGGGAAATCTCCCCTCCTAACAGGCCTGCATAAAACACTGTGCGGAAGGTGAATCACGACTGGATCTGTTGTTAAGGAGGAATATGAGCTTAGAATTAAGCCGATAACGACAGGCGGTTCCTTGCGCCCTGCGTGTATGTGAGAGTTAGCGTTTTCTGAACGCTACACGGATCAGTTGACGCCTACTTCCCTTCGACGCATTCGTATTGGGCGCTACAGTGTGGGCCGATAAATGCGGCGGCACCATTCTGTTTCACTGCAAACATTTTAACAGACCTCTGCCCAACGATTCATGAAATTTGACAAGCTACTGCTGGATTACATCCTGAATATAACCATTTAAGTTTTTTCGTTTAAATCCCAATGCGTAGCGAAGCCACCTAGTGAAAAACAGACCAGTTCAGGGCGTCATTTCACACTTTTCTTGGGGCGAGAAATTTTTTTGCAAATTTTTGACAAATTTTGGCAAATTTTAGGCATTTTTGCAATTTATTTGCAAATTTTATGCAAATTTTTTGCAAATTTTGAGCAATTTTGGCAAATTTTAGGACTAATGTTGGAAAATTTGCAATTTTTGATATATTTTTTGCAATTTTTGCAATTTTTTGTACATTAATACATTATAAATTAATATTTTCATTTTCTTGGGCCCACGCCCCCGCCAAGCCCCAAACGACGCCTCTGGACCAGCTATGAGCTACTACGATTAATTGTTAAAATTGGTAACTGAAGGCTTTGATACATTGTATGATAAAGTTGTGGATAATACTGATCCGATTTAAGCATGAGTTCTAGAGACAAATTCGGACGCAGTCTTTCTATATGATCGTAGACAAATTTGTTACTGAGACGGGAAAATGGCGAGCAGTTTACTCGACACTTCGACACAGTGGCGTAGCGAGGGGGCGGGGAGGGGGCGGGGCGAACCGCTCCGGTCGGCACTTGCTCTAAGGGCGGCATTTTCGAGAAAACCCTTTTTTGCATATGAAAAATTTTAGGAAGTAGCGATAAGGTTTTTTGCCTGTCAAGAATTTAACGAAAAGGCGGCAATTTTTTTCGCCCCGGACGGCACTTTGCCTCGCTACGCCACTGCTTCGACACTGCATGAAAGGTTCGACTTTCTTCTAGAAAGACCTCTGTCAACCGATGAAACAGTTTATAAAGCCAAGGCACTAATTATGATGTATCCATCAGATCTGAAAGAGGCATATACTGACGAGTTTTCTCGAATATTTGGTGAGATTAAAAGTGTGGCTGAAATGCTTAAGGCACAAATAGAGAATAAATAGGCTGGTGACAAGTTTTCCAAATGTAAATATTGCTTTCCGAATCTTCAATTTTTGGAACAAGTTTTCAAGGTGAAGGTTCATTTTCCAAACTGAAACTGATACAAACTTATCTTCGATTACAACGATGGGACAAACACGACTATCCTCCCTGGATCTACTTTCAATCGAAAACTACTTGATGCAAAAAATGACATTTGAGGACGTCATATCTCTTAGCTTGTCTTTTCTACTTCTGTTTCTCTCAATATGACAGTGCAGAGCTCTCAGAGGCAGTTTTTCTTCCCCCATTCTTGTCACATGTCCAAACCACTGTAGTCTTCTCCTTTGGATTTTATCCATTGCTACATCCATCATATTCGTTCTTTCTCTGGTTACTTCATTCCTGATTTTATCTCTTCTTGTAATTCCTAACATTCTTTTTAAACAGATAGCCTACTTTACATATTGTAACACAACTCAAGGGCTCATGTAACCATAGTATACTGTTTGTGACTGCTGGAGTTAAACGTTATTTATAAATTATTTTGTATCTGCAATTTCTGACATATTTTTTACTCCCTTTATGTTCTCAGTACTTTTTATCTGACTTTCATAGGCTCCTGAAATGTTCGAAGGCCCTTAGGCACCACAGTGTCTACTGTGCCTAATGGATAAAGCGGTCATGTGTGTGTGTGTGTGTGTGTGTGTGTGTTCGACGTATAATGAAGATATTTTTACAAACACGATTTAGATCAGGATGCAAATATTCCTCAGCAATATCAATTAGATATCAATTGCTTGGTTGTCGAGTATACGGCTGTTTTAGATAGATAACTTGACGGAGCGCGGGGCTAACCAATGCTTTCCACTTGGCTATAGGCTAAAGCTACTGTACCTTCGGGCTTCTTCTCCTTGCCAACGGTCTGCTCCTTGTCATTCTTTTCAAACATTTTAAAAATTCCAACAGAGAATTTTAAGGCGTTGTTCGAGGCATAGTGAGTGGGCGAGCGAGTGAGTGAGCGAGTGAGTGAGTGAGCAAGTGAGTGAGCGAGTGAGTGAGTGAGCAAGTGGTGGTGAGTGAGTGTGGTGGTGAATGAGTGAGTGGTGGTGGTGGTGGTGAGTGAGTGAGTGGTGTGGTGAGTGAGTGAGTGAGTGAGTGAGTGAGTGAGTGAGTGAGTGAGTGAGCGAACGAGTGAGTGAGTGAGTGAGTGGGCCAATCTCGATCACACTGTCATTGCAGCAGCAATTAATCAGTGGCGGCGACGTCTGAAATCATGTGTCAATTTTTGCAGTAGACATTTTGAATATTTATTTTGACCTCTTTCGAATAATGCTTGCATCTATCTGAAACCACTTTATCCATGTTTAAACCATAGATGTCGCAAACGTTTTTTACGGTTTTTTCTCGCCAACAAAAAACGCGTTGTTTACGTTTTTTACTTTTTTACGTTTTTTTAATTTTATTGCGTTTTTCAACGGCTTTTTGCAATATGGTATTTCCATTATTTCTAGCGGTGAAAAAATTGCCAGATATTATTCAAGGCGTTACACAATTTCAATTACGCGAAGTTTAGCGCCAAAACGCGGCAATATTGAAAAGTCGAAAAATGAACCACATTGAGTTGAATTCTCTTGTTTTTGTTGTAAATTGTACGAAATTTATACGAAAAGGTGGGTGTATTTAAAAATATTATCGGCAATTGCTTAGAATTCTTTGGAAAATGAGTTTAACCAACTTTGAAGCTGATACGTTTACGTTAAACCTAAGATGATCGCTTCGTGTCTTGACTGTTTATGCTTTTTAGAGGAGCTAATGAATTTGGTGTCAAGACAATGTTATTAAAGTTTATTCAAAAAGCTATTAACAAATTGTCACAATAAATAAATAGACCTACTATAGCGTTTTCTGCATTAGGCCTACTGATGAGTGTTTCTCGTTGTCTTGCTTTTCTTCGTTGATAAACTAATTACGCCACCACAGTAGAAAATTAACATGTTAATTTTTTGTGTTGGCTAAAAAGTAAACGAACGTTTTTTTCAACGTTTTTTACGCTTTTTATTTTTTCAGAAAAAAACGTGTTTTTACGTTTTTTATTTTAGATTTTACGTTTGCAACATCTATGCTTTAAACTGTAAATTTTCATGGAAATCGACTAAGTTTTCTTAAAGTTATAGTGATAATAGGTTTGGTCTCTTTTTATCCGGATACAGTGCGTATCGCATAATCATATACCCACGGTCTCTGGTGTATGGCGTATAGGCAAACTGTCCGTTTTAAGAGTAATTTGAGCCATTTTTGAGCTACTATTTTTATGCTAGTCGAAAGTGCAGGCGCATGGTCATATGATACTAGTGACAAACAGTGGAATTTGATGACACATATCAAGACAAGGAAACCAAAATTCTTTGGAAGACAAGGTTGGATGATGCAGTAGGGGATCGGACCTTCCAAATGGTTCAAGGAGATGACAATGACCACCCACTTGATTTACAGCGTGAACGACTGACTGACCGACCGACTGACTGACAGTGACTAACAAAATGACTATTTTTGCAAACTTACCGCTAAAAACCAAGACTTCACGAAAAACGAACGTCTCTGGACCGTTCTTTAAGCGGTAGGTTCCACTATCGGATAACGTAGCTTCATCCTTTATTAGCCAGGCTGTTTTATTCGAGCACCCCATGCTAAAGCCATCGGATTCATTGATCGGCGTTCTGTTTAAAGACCAGTCTAGACTCTCCGAACAGTCAATTGAAGCCCGTTCGCTCCCGTTCGACGAAAGTCGAAAAGACTCTTCAATTGGAACACCGCAAGCGGCATTGCGTTCACAATCTGTTTAGTATAGACAAAATATAACAACATGATATTACTAGTTCCATGTTGAGACATAACATGATATTATTGTGAAATGATCCGACAAGATACTGAGGAAATAAGGCATATGTTCAACTTCAAAACGTTTAGTTTTTATTAGGGTTGCGGATATTAACGATTAATTAATCGATTAATTGTTTAAAGTTGTAATCGATTACATTTTCTTTAATCGATTAATTTTTTGATTAAATTTTAATAATTTTTAAACTTATTTACTTGAATACCTATTTACCGGGTAGCTTACTATAATATTATTTCTATTTCGTTCAGACAACAACGGCGAGTAATGAAAGCAATGCTGCAGTTAAGTATTTAAGGGGAGAGATGAGCAAGCACTTTTGTTTTGTTTGTAGGCTAACTGCAGACGGCAAAGTAGACAATATGCAGAGTTGCAATGCAGGGAGATCAGCTAAAAGCTATATGTAATTATTTTAATCGAAATTAATCAATTAATCGAAAAAAATTTCCGATTAATCGAACAAGAAAATTTTAATCGTTACCACTACCAGCCCTATAGTTTTTATGCATTCAGTGACTTTTTAGTGTAGTTATTAAGTGTAGTTAACCTTGCTTCACAAATGTTTAAAAGCTGATAAATTTAATAACATAAAATAATAATAACATATAAAATATAACATTTTCAAAGCAATAGAAGTTTGAATAAAAGCAGTTTGAATATATTCAAACTGCCTTTTTATTATGCTATTCTGCCGATTTCTGGTGTAAGCCTATACCAGTAATTAATCGGCAGAATATGTGCGTGCAATAGCGCTGACTCACAAAATACCGATGTAATAAATGCCTGGCCCATCCCTGATCGCCACTCATAAAACTCTGGCCCTTCATAAAAGCTAATTGATAGCATCTGCTGTAAGTGAAGAGAAATATATTACAGTGGCTTTTAACACAGGACAACGCCTTCTTAACCTTTCAAAACCACGTCGACGGTTGCAGCGGACTCGATGGAGCTTAACGTTCGGGGAGAAAAAAGCGTGGGTCCAGAGGCGTCATTTGGGGAGGGCTGGGGGCCGTGGCCTCCCCCCCAAGGAAATGAAAATATTAATTTATAATGTATTAATGTGCAACAAAAACAAAAACAGGGACGTCATTTGCGTTGGGGGGGGCAAAAAAAGGTCAGCAGCCCCTAAAGGCTAAACAAGCAAAAAAAAGGTCGTCAACTTTTTTCGAAACTCAAACTTAGTCGAAAAAATTATTGCCAAAAATTTAAAAATTATTTTTAAAAATTTTAAAAAAAATTTAACAAAATTTTTCGCCCCCCCCCAAGAAAAGTGTGAAATGACGCCACTGCGTGGGTCCTCCCAGTTCTCGGAAAAACCACGGATCCTTTCAATAATTATAATGACTGGGAAAGCTTGTGTATCACATTAACGATTCCTGACATCAGCACGCATCATATATAGCAAGCAGCACAAGAGGCCGCAAATGCAAACATGGGCGCGCACACACATTAATTGGGGCAAGGGCAAGAGGGGCATTTTCCTACTGGAAAATGCAAGTCTGTTTCTGTAAGTTGTAACTGACTATATTTTGACTTTTAACCAATATTTTCACACTTAAACACTATAGGCCTACTGATACGCAAAGTGAAATTGAGAAACTTAACTTTAACTAAGAACTGTTAAGTTGAATATCTTGAAAACTTGAAAAACGGTGGGCTTATTTTGTATGGTGGGCCTGGGGCTTCGGCCCCCTCAGCCCCCGCCTTAATATGGCCCTGCAAGACTGCTTAAATGGACTCTGGTGTTAGATTCCGTCTTTGGATAGGCCTAATCATGCATGGAACAAACCTACGTTTGCGTCGACGCTCTTCAGAAAGACGATTATGAATATACGCCCGACCATCATCTTGCCTTCCATGAAAACTTTTCGCCACAATTGAAATTGTCAACGAAAATTCAACTGCAATAAAATTCATAATTCATTTACTATCGTTATGTTATTATAATCATAAGTATTATTACTTATTATTATTAGGCCCTTTACGGTTATTATGATGTTTGGGGGAAATTGTTTCACGACTTTATGACTTGCCGGTCCCTATTTTCTTGCAGCACGTTATAATTCTAGATAGATCCATAGCGCCACTGGTGGAGGTCGCGGGTTCAGGGCCCCTATTCTGACCGGACCGGTCGTGGATTTGCGTAAAGCTCCTAAGAAATTGGGGATGGTGGAGTAGATAGTATGCTCGAAGAGGGTAGCGTGAACGTGCGAAGAACTTTTTTGACCTCTGACCTTTTTTGCTCGTCAGAGACTTACCCGAACATGTCGATATACCCCCCTCCCCCCATACCATACGCCACTGCACTACAATATTGATATAACCATTTAACCGTATAGTAAAAGATATTCATAATAATAATAATAATAATAATAATAATAATAATAATAATAATAATAATAATAATAATAATAATAATAATAATAATAGTAATAATAATAATAATAATAATAGTTGGATTTTACGTGGTTTAAAAGGGTATTGGTTTAAAAGGGTATGTCCTGTGTTTAAAAATTAAACTCCATAATCTAGCTTTTCATACAAACTGTATAAATTATCTTTTTTCGCTGTTTGTGTCCCTCGTAGAGGATTTAAATGCTTTATAGCTATGCACTGAAGTCTTTTTGTATAAAACGAATTGGCCTAATTATGTTCTTGAATTTAATACCTCATAGTACTACCCGGGTTACCGGTAGTTTAAAACATTCACTCTAGTAACTGATACTGTCTCGTCGTCTATATCGTTCCATCTGTGCACTAAGAAATGGAGTTTGAACTTTTCAACAAGTTTTTAAATTTGGTTTTCTCATCCTCGAGCATCGCTGCATCAGCACACTGTGTTAGACAGAGACGTCGCGTGTAATGGAAACTCGGAGATGCGCATGCAATCCCCAAAATCTTGTTGCGTCTAAAAATATTTCATAGCCAGGGGCGTAGCGACGAGGGGTATATCGGTATATATATACCCCCCAAAATCAGTCTACCTTAAAGTTTTTAATGTTTTAAACAAGATTTTTAGAGGTTTTAAAGATTTATACCCCCAAATCACATTATACCACCCTCAATTAAATTCCTGGCTACGCCCTGTTCATAGCATTGCGTGATAAGGACAATAATTAATTATTGTTTATGATTGTTGCGTTTACGTTGGTATTAAACTCAATTTTAGCTGTATTACTAAAAGACCTACTCGCTTTTTAAGTGTTGAAAGACACATTGAGACCAAACTGTTATAAGTCAATAAAATTTATATCAGGGCGTCGGGAATGGACACCCCCAAAAAAAATTCTGCGCGACGCCACTGATAGGCCTACTAGCGAAAAAGTATCATATGGCACGTTCACTTAGTCAATGTCTTGGTCTCCAGAATTCTATTAAAGTTAGTAAATCTACAATGCTTTATCATTTCTCCACAATAGGATGATCATTGACAATTTGACATTCCTTGATCATCTTGGTTGCTCTGCGTTTGACTCTTTCCAGAATGTCTATGTCGTTCAGGAATGGACTCCATGTCTGAATGCAATATACCAAATGTGGACGTACCACTGTTTTACACTGTAGGCTATAGTCTCATTATTGTTTCTTTATCTCTCTGTTCACTTCATCCCTCGTGATTATTACGAGATTTTAATCGGCCTTTCTAAAATGGCGATATGAAAGTTATTTGCCAAATACACGGAGATCAGCGCCAGATCCCACCCGCGTTCGAGTACGGGACTAACTTTACCTTTAGTAAAATATATATTTAGGCTACTGTACAGGGTGTCTACGAAAAAAAAAACCCCAGCAGGAAAACTTTGATTTCTTAAAAGTTTCTAAATATATTTCTATCAAAATTGTCACACTTGTGCAGCACATATTTTGCCACCTTTGTGCCAAATTTCATCTCATTTGCATGTAAGATGGCCATTTTGTGAGATATCAAAGTCAAACTTCGATTTTTACTACTCAGTCGCAGCATGACAGGTCTAAATATCTATAACTTCACATAAATTTGACTTCCTATCAATTTTGGTGGTATTAGTAGCAGTTGTTGTTGTTGTTCCAGTAGTAGTAGTAAAGTTTAAATCGAATGCAAATTTGTAAACATGTTTTTAAATTCACAGAATTCGACATAACAATAAAAGTTTGATTTAAACTTTCAAAATGGGTAAAATATCGAATGAAGATAAGATGCGAATTCAGACATTGCGGGAGCTTGGCCTTGGATACCGAACAATATTTGCAATTAAGGTTAGGGTTAGGGTTAGAGTTTGCAATTATATCCGATAACCATTTTGAACAATTGTGGTTTAAGTTGAAATTTCTAGACAATCAACACAATTTTGTCTGTTGATTCGTAAAAATCGAAGTTTGACTTTGATATCTTACAAAATGGCCATCTTACATGCAGGTACTGGGACTGGTAAAAAATTATACAAACTCAGATGGGATAAAACTGACCATAGTCTTTATTATGACAAGACTCGCATTCTTTTTGAGCCTATTTGGAATGTGATCCGGCATCTTAACAGGGAGGGTCTTAAATCTGAAACAGAAATGGAGACTGTGTACAGCAATGTCATTCATTCGTTTCAGGTGGCTGCATGGCCAGTGCTAATGGCTGTACTGTGTAAAGTTTGTGCTTAGTTTATTAGTTTATTATTAGTTTGATTTTATTTGGTTTTTGTTCAGTTTATTTGTGTTATTCCTTGTTTGTGTACTATTTTTTATGCTGTGCTTGTCACGAATAAAGATTATTAGAATTCAACTGATGAAAGAGCGCAACCATACCGTATATTCAGACTTAGATGCATGGGAAATTTTTAAAAACTTAAACTTAGCATGATTTAACGGTATCACATTATAGCCGCCCCAGCTATGACCGCCCCAGTTATGACCGCCCAATTTGGCGTCCGCCCCAGCTATGAGCCTATGACCGCCCCCGTTATGACCGCCCCAGCTTTAGCTGCCGTCAGGATCGTTTAGGGTTAGTGTTTCGTGTCTGGTTTATGGTGTGGGTAATGATTATATGACCCCGTACGGGTGCAATACACTGCTTTTCGTCAAAACCCATAGAGTAACTGGGGCGGCCATAACCGGGGCGGTCATAACTGGGGCGGTCATAGCTGGGGCGGCTACCACCTGTAACCGATTTAAAAGCTTCCATATGGCTGGCTTTGCTTTGACGTGGATGGTTTTACGTCAACACGGTTAGCTCTGCGTCAGTATGTCTGACCTTGTTTCTACACCAGTCAGTGGCGCAGTCAGGATCCAAAAATAGGGGACACTTCAACATTTTCCAGCCGAAAAGTCTTGAGCAAAGTAAAGATCGTCGTCTCAAACGCTTTAAAGTCTGCTGATGTCTTGCGCATTTTCCTCGATCTAATGCTACCCCTACACCCCACCATCACTCACCCGTTTTGAACGAATCTCACGACCGATCTTGATCCAAACAGGGGTGGGGGGCGGGCCACCATCCTTCCCCCCGTGATTACGCCAACGATAACAGTCCAGTTTGTAAACAGTCTGCGCACATATTCGAAACGTCTATAAAGTAGGGGCCTACATGCTGCATCATCATCATCTTCTCCTTGTTCCTTCATGAACTGAAGTTAAGGTGACAGCATGAATTTCTTTCCTCCAACCATGTCGATCTTCTGTCTTCTTGACTGCTGCTGACATTTTCATTCCTGTCCACTCTTCCACGTCATCCGCCCATCGTCTCCCTGGTCGCCCTCTTCGTCTAGTTCCCGACATCATTCCTTGTTGGATTGTCCTCTCCAATGTTGACCTAGTGTCGCTGTTCCGCTGTACGTGTCCGAAGTATTGCTGCATGCTGCATACTTAAGTATTTTTTACTCATTCAATGGACTGTCTGATTTAATGGGATTGTTTGCTAAGGCCGTGAGAAATAAGTTGCTGTGGAATTTTGCGTCGGTCTTGAATAAATGTCCCCATCTCTGCTGCAGATATAATCGGATGACGTCCTATGGTCAATTAACTTACGCGTTGAGTTACAATGTCAAAACTTTTCGAGAATTGTTGGTCTTGAAAAAGATAATGATTTTTGGAGAGCTTCTGTAGATGGAGATTTTGAGGTATCGCGTGCAACTCTTGTATTGACTCGTGCTAGATTAGGCTGAACGATATCTAAAAATGCAATTAGGTTCATCAGACGGGAAAATACTAGATTCGTCATCTATTAACTCCGGTTTACGCTATAGAGGATTTGACATTTTCTGCTGCTTTTTAATATCTGCCCGATAGCTAAGAAGAGGCGGGGTGGGGGTTTGAACCTTTCTGCTGAGGACGGTTCCCAGTGAAGGCAGAACATTTCTGGGTGGGAGTTGACCGCCCATTGCCTAATTTGCCTTGTAGAGTAGGTGCACATTTAGTAAAATTTCTATTTTTCTTAGCTAAATGGGGTCAGGTTATGACATGACCTAGTTAGTGCTCTCGGCTACCAGCCTACCAGAAGATTTGCTTTGGGACTATCTGTGACCTATGCTTGATTAGCTTATAGGGCATTATAGGCAGCGTTGTCATTTGACAGACCGATCACTAAAATGAATTTTATCCAATAGACTTAAACCTCACACTGCTATGGGTGTTTGCAAACCCTATTGGTT
The DNA here is from genome assembly GCA_018105865.1 of Metaphire vulgaris. Taxonomy (NCBI): domain Eukaryota; kingdom Metazoa; phylum Annelida; class Clitellata; order Crassiclitellata; family Megascolecidae; genus Metaphire; species Metaphire vulgaris. Next base: position 12,038,347 of record CM030864.1, on the reverse strand, counting down.
TTTCACAATTTTCTGAGACCTGGTGAAGGGTCGACTGAAAATAATAATAATAATAATAATAATAATAATAATAATACCGTGTAATAATAATGTGATTTTAAGTGGTTTAGGAGGCTAGAAGCCTGTGTGAAAACCACTGATATACCCATCTGCATTCAATAACCTGGTTTTTCGAGATAGCCTTTGAATCCGTTTACTGTTTCAACTGTTACTCCCGCCTCGTCCAAACTGTTCCATTTGTCCACAACCCTTGCACTAAAAAAGTTTTTCTTTCTTGGACCCACCCTCTGCTTAAACAATTTGCACTTGTGGCCTCTTGTGCTGCTATAGCCAATGTAAAGACATGCCGGACGGGAAAATGCCGGACTGGAAAATGACGGACGAAATTACAGAGGTGGAAAATGCAGTACTGGAAAATGGCGGACCGAATTTCAGGGGAGGAAAATGCAGGACTGGAAAATGGCGGACCTGTTATGCTGTGCCCATATTATTTTATACTGTGTTATTTAGTCTAATCAGAAAACTGACTTCAATCTTTTGACTATCAAATGATAGAGCTTCGCCATCTCAATTATATTATTATTATTATTATTATTATTATTATTATTATTATTATTATTATTATTATTATTATTATTATTATTATTATTATTATTATTATTATTATTAAATGGTTGTTAATGCACATTAAGCCATTCACTAAATGAAGAATCATAAGTGTATGGGTAGAAGTCAATTTGCTTAGTATTCGATTTTCGAAAATGCAATTGGGGGTCGAACTACTCTCGCCCCAAAATTTTTCACTTCCGTTCAGTGAGGGCCCCTAATCCGTATCCTAATCGAGCACTGATTGACCTTTTCCGAACTCACCTTTCTCATTCAAAGCAATCGCAGTGTAACAGTCTTCGAAGCCTTCCTTCAAAATCCGCATTAACAAGTGCGATGCAACCTGCCCATTGGTACTTAAATACAAGTCCCAGTGCAGTTTTTTATATTTAAATTCCCTACAGTCTAATTAACCTTACTCATCAAATCAGTCTATAGGCCTATTCTACTTGTTCGCTCTTGCATTGCTATTGTCAGTCTAGACGTAAGAACACACTGTGAGCTATTAACCTTATCACGCCAAACGTAGGCTACGACGAATGTGAAAGTGGAGCCAATGGGGGTAATTCCAAGCCAATAAAAGCACGACAAACCCTAAAAACCATCCTTAAAACCCACAAAAGCCAAATTTCGATGTATGCGGATATTTTCAAGAAAAAATACAACAATGACATTCACAGCTTAAGGAAATATATTAGGCCCGGTGGCGTAGCCAGGATTTCCGGAAAGGGGAGGGGGTTGGTTTTGAATTTTGACCGCAACCAACTTTCCAAAAATCTTGACAAGGATAAAAGGTCATCCTATGTATATATCCTATATCTTTCCTTTCCTTCTAAAATTTAAAGTTTTTCCTTTCAGATGCTAAAAAGCAAAAAAGGTCGTCACGCCTATGAAGCTTTAAAAATTTTGGTCAGCAGCCCCTAGGGGGGAGTTTGACTCTCGAAACCGCGTCCGAAAATGAAAAATGCATGGAAACACATTAAACAAATTTTTCGTCGGCGCCCAAAAGGGGTTTTAACCCCCAAAACCCCATTGGCTACGCCACTGATTAGGCCTACACACAACCCAAGCACAATCGGAATAATGGTTCTATCTAAAGCACGAAAGTATGTAGACTTCAGTTCCATCGGTATTTTTCGGAAACCATCGTAGACCAATAAGATCATGCCAAAGTTAACGACATTTTTATGTGCCTTTTAGTAAAACCATTGTAGAGGTTTCTTCAATTATCTAAAACTGGTTTTAATTACGCGGTCAACTTCGCCTAAGAAGCGTGCTTAGACTTTATAGGCGCCTTCGTATAAGCAGACGATTGGCGTCTGAAGTGGATACAGACGTGTGATAATTTTGGAATAAGTAAGTAATTAGGAAACAACCGAAGCCGCACCCAGAAGAGGCAGACAATTCAAAATGTGTTCGATTCTTTCTGGTGTTTACGATGAAAGTCAGAAATTTTGGGTTTAGCTGCTTACCCCCGAGGTGGAGTAGCAATAGATTGTGCAGACTGGGAAGCCCCCGGCGGTTTCGGGGGGGGGGGGCGAAGGCGGACACAGCGAGTAGAGTTTTACTATCAGGATATTCGGAATGTAAGCTTAATCTAACTTTTCTTAAACACCGACAAAGCCTAAAAATAGAACAAAATGTCACGAACAGCAATCAAACTCAAATGTCTCTATGGTTTAATTTGATTAATATTGGCAATTATAGTAATCATGTACTTATAGCCTATATGCTATTATCATCATCCAGCTCCATGGGTGCTGTACTCGTAGGTGTCGACATATGTTATGTTATGTTATGTTAAAACGTCAATTTATATAGCGCAATAAACATAGCTGAATGCCAAAGTCAAGAGCACTTTACATTCTGCACTTATATGATATATTAAACAAGTGCGTCTTAAGTTTCTTAGCAAACAATTCGAGGTTAGTTTCCATGGACACGTTGTTAGGTAGGGCGTTCCAGAGGATAGGGTTCCCACGCGTAACGGACCTCTCGCCAAGTTGCACGGTCTTGGCGGGAGGGGGAACAAGCAGCTTAACACTGTGACATAGGCCTATATGTTATTATATATGTTATTATATATACGCGTATGTACATATATAGGTATACAAACTTATATGTAGACCAAGACCCGTAGGATGTGGGGGTGCAGGGGTACGGCTGCATCCCGGGAAAAAATTAGGGGATGCGCCGCACCCGCTGGAAGATAAAGTTTTTTTGCCGCTCAGAATTTTTTTAAAGAAGTTAAGGGAAGGGTGACGCTCTTTTTTGCTTGTCAGGACTTTTAACTTTAAAACAACTGCACCCCCTGTTAAAAAACTTCGTTCCGACACGCCTGAGTAGGCCTAATAATAATGTGATTTTAAGTGGTTTAGGAGACTAAGTAAGCCTGTGTGAAAACCACTGATGTAGCCATCTGCATTCAATAACCTAGTTTATCTAGATAGCCTTTCAATCCGTTTACGGTTTACTGTTTCAACCGTCACTTCCACCTCATCCAAACATTCGCACGCACATATTGTTGACAATATCAAGATGATCGATGAGTGATGAGTGAAAAACAAGCGAGATTGGATTACATAGAACGAGTAACAAAAACAATGCTTTTAAGATTTTTTCTTATCTTGAATTAACAGATCTAACAGATTGAGAGAAAGAGAGACATCCATCCATCCATACATACATACATACATGCATACATACATGCATGCATACAGACAGATACACAGACAGACAGAGATAGATTCAATCTATTGTTTTTTACACACTAGCAACTTATTGGATCGGGTATTTACCAGAGGGGAGAGGTTGAGAGCAGGGGTGTACCCAGGGTATTTGGTGCTCATGACAGAGGGTGAAAAAATTAAATAAGCAGGTTAGAAAAAATCTTACTGACACAAGAATAAAACCACAAAGGCGCTTCTTTTCTTGGTTTACTGATGCGAACTGTCTATGATGTGCTCAGTGTCAGATTTCGCAGTTTCTTCTCTTTCTACGCCGAGCAAAGCAAGGTCGCCGTTTTTGACGCACAATCAAGTGGCGACCAGGACATCTGTCCTACTTGCCAAATCCTGGGTACGCCGCTTGTTGGGCGGAGCAACATGTATGCTTCAGGGGTGTAGCCAGGAATTTGATTTGAGGGGTAAAATGTGATTTGGGAGGTTAAATCTTTAAAGAATTTTTAAAATCTTAAAAAACATTAAATTTTTTAAGATAGTCTGATTTTGAGGGGTATATATATACCGATATCATATATCCCCCCGTCGCTACGCGCCTGGTAGGCTTGCTGGTTTGGAAAACGCATTAGGGCCTATTCCTAAAGTTCCGTCTTTTGCCATCGTGCATTTGAATAATTTTTAATAGAGCAACCATAAAAAGAGTAATCTTGTTTATCTAATTCACCACATTAGCTGACAAAAAGTATCGATGTATATGTGTTAGTTTATGTAATACCAAGTCGTTTTTGAAAATCACGCGAGGTGGACGCTGCAAAAGGGCGACATGACATAGACCGCAAGTCACGAGGAATCGGTATATAATCCTTTGATTGCAATGTCATGCTTCGTCGTGACATTCGGTCGTGGCAATTCGTGACTTCCTGTTCAGTAGATTGAAATAACGATGCATATGGTGACTGTCATTAGCAGAGGCTCAAGGATCAGAGGTCGTGACCCTGAGACTTGCAGAAACCCCAAGCGACACATCTCTGAAGCAAAAATCAATAGTAATCTCACATCACTCCCATCCCGTCCATTTCCTAATATTTGCTCGACTGCGCTCACTAAAACGCCTAGACTACGGTTGATGAGAGGAATCACATAATAATAATAATAATAATAATAATAATAATAATAATAATAATAATAATAATAATAATAATAACTAGAAAGATGCTCGCTTCGCTCGCAGTGCAGGATAATACTAATCCAATACCTATACCTAATACCCAATCATTGAATTCATGCTGAACAACATTTCAATGATCGCCACCTAGCCAAGCTCTGCGCCACGTAATAATTAGGCCTATGTACGTTAAAATCACGCAACTGTGACCATTTGTGACGCTGTACACGTATTTTTTGTGTACGCTAAAATGTACGTTGCAAGTACTTCAGGCTGCGAACAATTGTTACCAATAGCAACGTCGTCGCACGCCCACCCCTCTGACGCTGCAATGACTCGACTAAACCGGTTCTACGAACAATTGTTACCAATAGCAACGTCGTCTTCGAATATCGCCCACCAACGCATCGCGACGTAAGGACTAAACAGTCTAAACCGTCTACCAATAGTCAACCAATCAGAACGCTTGAAGGTAACAGACAGAGAGACATACAGATAAGGATTTTAATATTATAGATAATAATAATAATAATAATAATAATAATAATAATAATAATAATAATAAGGTTTAAAGTGGTTCAGGCGCGTTTGCCCTGTGTGAGAACCACTGTTGTACCATTCAATCTCATGGTTATGGCAATTATGACCGATTAGCCGTCTGCTCTTTCAATATCATTAAGACAGTGAACTAGTTACTACAGGTCTAAACACGCCCGGATGCGTGTATAAAGAAGGACAGCATTTTCAATGGAATGCAAGTTAATTATTACTTGGTTGTAAATTGTCATTAAGTCCAAAACACGCCCAGCTAATTTTGTGCCCTCCAATTGGACAACTTGGCAATTTGAATAAAGACAATGGGTGGTTGGACTGCTCCTTTCAGAAATTTTTGAATTCCAGTTTTGGGGATGAAAAATCAAAGTCTTATGGTTAGGGCTAGGCCCACGCTACCATGAAGTGGCGAAATAATTTCAGATTACTGTATGTTGTCGGTGCTTTATATTCAAAAGAGATTTAGTTGTGGTTTGAAATTTCTTGACGAAATAAAGAGGAAATCAAGATAATTTTTCGATTTCATTGGATGATTTCTCTTCCCCAGAATACTCTGGAATGTAGTTAATAACTTGTGACATTGGTAATTAAGAAACCGGTGAATTAAAATGATTATTCAGTTAGAAATACAATATTATATATATATATATATATATATATATATATATATATATATATATATATATAGGGCCTATATATAGTAAAATTTACAGCTTACCCAACAATGAAAACTTCTTGAAAATCATTCACAAATATAGTAAATAAATTTAAGCATTTACTGGAAATGTAGTAAATTTCCATGGTCATTGATATGTCTAAAATTGGATGATAGTATCTCACCTAGTACTGTACTGACTTCAAACGTAGTGTATAGTATGCGGGAACCGCACGCTAAAGACGGGGAACCTATGTAGAAGTAGCATGATACGGTACTGTGCGTACCAGGAGCTGAAAAAGTTAAATTGTTCGTTCAAATTATTCAAAACACTTCAGATTATTGAAACTGGACTAAATTTCAGGACACTGTAGTTTGTTATTAAAATTTTGTTAACACATTTAATGCGGCTAATACCAGCAGGGTTGCTTTTCTCAATATAAAAGTGCTGCATTAGAACAACACTGGATAGTTAGTTTAAACTGATTATATCTTCTATGGAATACTGAAAACTGACTACTTGACAATAAAATCAAAATCATGTTTGGAACTTGAATAAACTACAAATAAAACGATGAACGTGCATGTTTTCTGTTTTAACAAACACTTGCAAATTTAAACAAATTTGTGCTAACAACTTAAAAATACACTACGCAAATGAAGTAGGCCTTATAGGTGTTTACAGAGATAAGCATATTTCTGTAATTTACTCACGCATTTTAAACTGAAGATGAATTTGTTTGATATTCAATTGTGTGTTGTTTCCAGTTTCGACGGCCTTGTAGGGTCGACAAATGAATTTGTAAATGGTCAATTGAAGTGGACTGTTCACTCCATAGAACGTGAATTTCACGTTACCACCACAGCCAGGCAGTACAACCGAAGACACTACATTTCGTGAAATGTATAATTCAAAAGCGTTTCAACTGTGACCAATGTTATTAATAACTACCACTGATAAACAAATAATACTCTGCTTAATCAAATATTTGATGTCGAGATACCGCATTCTTGCTTAAATCGCTTTTGTATTAAATATAAACTAGCTATTAGAACAATTTACAAAGGCCAGTCAACTTTGGCGCATTGTTCCTCAAATTCAAGGAAATAGTGAGAACCTCTGTGTATCATGCACACTATCTCTTGTTTCAAATGTATTACAATGGTATTTATGGGTAGTGATGGAGATGCAATAATATGATGATGGTGGTGGCAATGACGATGACTAATATTGGTTCTAGTACACTGAGGCAGCACGAATCAGTGTATAAGTGCATAGAAGAACGACAGGTCATTATCATGAAATGGGCTACATACTATATATACACCTATGAAAACTAGTGAACATTAGCACTTTCTAGGATAAATTCGACAATATTCGGTAATTCAGCAGTTTCCATCTCACCGTTTATAACCGCCACATCAATCCTGTAAGCCACGTCATTCTCGGAGATGACACAGATGTACTGACCAGCGTCATGCTCCGTGACATTCCAGACGGTCATGGAAGACACAGTCGCCTGGTCATCTTTCTTGTCCTGGCTTCTTGACTCCATCTCGATCAGTGAGTTCTCGTGTTCTCCCTCTGACATACCCACGTGCGCCGTCTTACCAATCGGCATATGAGCCCAGAGCATCTGGCGGTCTGTATTCCACTCGCATTTCATGTGTAAAGCTTCTCCGGTAGCGAGCAACAGACACGGTTGGTCATTGGGAAAATCCTTGTACGAAATGCTGGTGGCTGAAACGACTACGACAATACAAGGTTAGGGGCTGTCCACTAATTATGTCAACAATTTGTGGGCAATTTTTGAACCCCTCCCCTTTTCAACAACTGTCAACTTTCAGTTACCCCCTATAATTACGTCAAAAACTTTTGACCCCCCCCCCAAGATCAATGACAGGTCCCAATAACAAGATTATTATTTTTTGCTGTGATGACCATTTTTTCCTTGTTTTGTTCATCGAGTGTGTGTCAAAATGTGGTGGTGATGACCTTTTTGCCATGCTTTCTTCCATTGTATTAAGTAGTATTCCGTGAAATTTCCTATTTTTTGATTATTTGAAAAAGTGAAATTGTTACGTCAACTTCTCTTGACCCCCCTCCCCCTGTCAACAACTGTCAAACTTTTTCAAATCCCCTCCCCTAATTGTTGACGTAATTAATGGACAGCCCCTAACCGAACCTGTAGGATTCGAACGATAATAATAATAATAATAATAATAATAATAATAATAATAATAGATAGATAGATAGATAGATAGATAGAAAAATGGATAGACAACATAAAAGAAGATTTTAAAGAAAGACAACTGACAATTGCAGGAGGAAAATTGACATTTGACAAAAAGGCCTGGAAATGTTTTCTGACTAGCTATTGCCACTAATGAGTTGGCAGATAGCAATTATGATGATGATGAATAGCCTAATAATTACAGGGCTTAGAGTGGTTCAGTAGGACATGGTTTGTGTGTGAGAACTACTATGTTCCACTCGACCATTATTATTTACGTTGTAAATAATCATTATCACAATAGCAAATTCTCATACATAAATTGCTGTATTCAATGTGTGCTATTAAACAATGTTGCATATGAGCAGTTGAAGTCAACTCTCATAGTGCAGCAACAATAATAATTATAATAAAACTATAGTAATAAATGTGTATTGGGATCTGCCCTGTTTGATAACCACTATGTTTCACTCGATCAGGGCCGCCGAAATGGGGGCAGGGCAACTGCACAGGGGCCCGGCGGTCGGTGGGGAGCGGGCCGATGATCAATATGTATAGTTAACAATAACATGAATAATAACATTAAAGTAGAGGGGGCCGGCGAGCAAAAGGGGAGTACCGGCGTGAAAAGGGTGACAAGCCAAAAAAGGTCATCAGCTAATTTTAAGATGTAAAAGAGGCTGACAAGCAAAAAAAGGTCGTAAAGAAATTTTATTCTGCACAAGGGCCCGGAATTTATCTCGGCGGGCCTGCACTCGACCATTCGTTCACATTGCTCAATCTTTGCCCTCGAGTAGGTCTACAGTGTATTCTTGTATTCTTCTTATTTGCGGTCCTGTCTTTGAGTCACCAACTAACAACAAAACTTTTCACTATGCAAGTTCCTCGTTCAGTTACTTTACCCACTGCTTCCATTAGTGTTCCGCTAGTGTGCCCACTAATTACCGCAATAAGCTTCAATGTTCTACTACTACTACTACTACTACTACTACTACTACTACTACTACTACTACTACTACTACTGCTGCTGCTGATGCTGCTGCTACTACTACTACTACTACTACTACTTATTATTATTATTATTATTATTATTATTATTAAAACACTAATATATTGGAGACGACCCATTTCATTGATATAGAAACCAGTAGGGTTCAGTCTCTCTTTTGTTGTGATGTCACGAGTCGGGTCATGTAGATGACTACCAGGACAGGATCTCACATCACAGATGTTCATTGTAATATCAATTTTTAAAAATAATAATCAATGTGTAGATAGCCACGGTTCATTTATATAATCAGAAAATCAGCGGACATTCGGACAACTTCCACTCAAAATGTTTCGATATCCAGGGAGGGTTTGTACAGCCAAAGGTGAAAAGTTTCGGTCTTCGCCCTGGGGTTGGCTTCGTATAGTAATCAAATTTAAATAATCAAAATTTCATAATTAAATTTCATGGCAGATTTATATACTTATCTTTCAATATTCGCAGACCTATGCTTCCATCCTAATAATAACTTGCTTTTCAGGTGTTCTATCACCAATTGTGTGAAACCACTACAATTATTCTTAACCCATATATGCCTAACTTTTTATTTCCTCACTATATTGAAATATTTAGTCAAATCTGTGCCTAAGAGCCTGGAACTAACCTATTTTCTGAAAAATTTTGACGGATCTCCAAATTATGGCCACCCAAATGTCGATCCTTTATAAAGGATGCTAGGCACTTATGGGTGCATAAATGTCAAACTAATACTTCCACGAAGCAGTGTGTGCAAGCATTGTATATTTGCAAATTGTTTGATTTTTTTTAAGAACTTCATGGAAATTTGATATAAACAAAAAATTGCATCAACTAAATCTTCCAAATGTCATGTGTCAGCCATCAATTAGCACCAGGATTTAGCCATAAGCGGTTAGCATCACTCTCGATGAAAGTCAATGAAGCAGTCTTTAGGATGTAAGCGAGCTTTGCACTTCAAGGCAAACAAAATGGGCTTTCTTCTTGTAAAGCTGACTTACTTTCTGCTTTTCAGTGTATGAAACCAGATTGTCTTTGCCATCATAACGGACACTCGACTGAACCCTTCTATCTAGAACCATTAGCTGCCCAATCGGTCCTCGAAGTTGGAGTCTCTAAGCATAACACTTGCTATAGACTAACAATATCTCGTCTGAAGGACAGATATATAATTGAGACAACAAGATGTATCTGCAGGTGATCGTTTGCTGACGTAATAAGCATTCTGAGTAGCAACATCGACCATCTGGACAAATAGTGGCCGTCACACTTCTTGGACCTGAGGGAAATTCTGTAGCAGCCCACATTCTGGTCCATGCGATCCGTGCCTCCCATGTGCAGATTGTAGTATTTGATGGTTGCTGACTGATTGACTTCAATCACCTTCTTCTAGGCTGATGACCATCGTTTCACTTTCTCAACTGGATGAATGTCATGCAAGTTGGAAGCCATGGTCACAGGGTTGTTGTCGTGCCATTGGTTGATGATGAATTTTCCGGTTGCATTATATCTGTAGTCAAAATGTCCTCTTTCTTTCTTCTTCATGTCAGATGGTGATATAAAATGGCATCTGTCCGTTGACATCAGTTGACACGCAGAGTGCCAGTTGCTCCAATATTCCTGAGAGTGAGGTAATCCAGGAGTCGTGGCAATGTGAAAAAATTATCAAGGTACAGTCTGTAAGTTGGTCCAGGTGGGAAAGATTTGGCCAAATTTATGACAACTGACCCTCCAAGACCCAGATCTTGGTGTGCCATGGGACCTTTGCTCTGGTAGAGCTCAAACTGTGATGTGATGCATGTAAATCATGTAAGCCGTTCAGACCAATGGTTGATGATTACTGTATAATGTGTGACCCCAGATATGCCTAGCATCCTTTATAAAGGATGGTATAAATCTGGCGCCTAAAAAATATTGTGCAGAAAATATGATGAAGCTGCCATTGACATGAGTAATAATAGATGTCAAATCACATTGTTGAACTAAATTTAGCTCTTTATTGTGAAATTTTAGAAAAATTACAACACACCTTTTGTCAGCTATAGTTACAGGTGGCAAAAACAGTTTTCAACTCTGAATCAAGATTTAAAATGTGAAAATATTCAGAACCAAAACACTTTTCTTATAAGGTCACTTATTCAGTGAAGTCAATATAGAATTGCAATGCAAAAAATCTTCATTGGCATAAATAAGTAAGTAAAAAATCAACCATCCTTTATAAAGGCTCGTAGGCATATATGGGTTAACATAAATAACCCAGTACAGTTCTTCTAGACGACTTCTGAATCCGTTTATCGTTTCAACTATTACTGTTTCATTGATCTACAACTCTTAAAACCCTACTGTACTGTATATCTGTCTATTTCCTATCTTGAAAGTTCAACAACTTACTGTTTTGCCTTCCTATTGATTTTTGTTTGTAGAATAGGGTCCTAATCGTGTTAATACGACTAATTCTAATGCATTGTATCCGATTGCTACTTGACTAACTTTGAATGGCTTGTTATGGCTTAAATTTAAGCTGAAAATGCCCGCAAATCAGAGGATTTACCATTATTGCCTTCGTGTGCTAAAGATGACAAGCTCAGTATAAGTACTGCCAATCGACATACTTGTCCCATCGTTTTCGCCAAAGTCTTCCTAATCTTGCAAAAGACGCTGCTGCAAACAGATTGAAACTCATATTATTATAACCCAGTAACTTTAATTTAGGCAAAAATGATAGAACAGAAATCATATTGCAATTCTAGATTTGAAACAATTAACTGACTTCTATACAATCTTAATTAATATGTAAAACATCTTGTAACCTCGTCACGTTGTGATTATATTTGTCCTCAAATTTTCTTAACTAGCAGTTCACAAAATCAGATAATTGTCGATTATTACGTTAAATAATTTAATAAATTAGATTTTTCTCTCGCTCATTTCTATTTCGAGATTTGAAAATTGTAACTGACGGAAATGAAGTAATTACTAACCGAAGACGCTGCATATTTGAAGACTGCTGTCTATAGATTTGTCTTTACATGATGATCAAAAACTAAACTAAATTATAAAGTTTAGAAGTTATAGAGTGTAAAGTACAAAACGATTCGCGCTTAGCGTATGGTAGACTTAAAGCAACTGTTTACCATTAAAAATTCATTCATATTCTGCGTTTACGATTGTTCGAATTTTGATAAAACAAGCTGGCTACGATTTCATCAGATGAGCACAGCTTTCGCCATTCAAACGGCGCTACTAAACTTGCCTCGATAACCTGATAGCGACAACGACGACGACGACGGTGATGATGATGATGTTGTTGTTGATGATGATGATATTGATGATGATGATGATGACAACGACAACGATGATAGTTACAATTAGCTCGATTAAACATGATTTTGAGATAAGATAATCCTGCGATTTATGGTTAAACAGCGACAATCTTTAGATATACTTAATTTGACCTAAGAGGCACCGAGGCAGGTATTAAGATGATGTGCTTTCGATTATTTTGTCAGTGGCCTAAAATATAAACATGCTCGCTTTACGATGCAATAATAATTAATTGACTAGTAATAATTATTGCAAGGCTGCTAGAGAGCATTTAGAGTTAGTTTATGAGTCTCTAAAGAGTAAAGACCATTTTCATTGTACCTATTGTCCTATTTGCGGCCCATTTACAGCCGAGTAAGTTGCATAATTCTACCTCTTGTACATTAGCGTCGCCACGGGGGGGGGGTGGAAAATGGGGCAACTGCCCCCCCCAACCTGCCCCAGACCACCTACCAGATCGCGCAAATCCGGTGAGAAAGTTTTCTGTGGAAGGGGTGGGTGAGGGGTGGAAAGGAATCTGACACGCTAGCCCCTTTTGCCCCCAACCAAAAATTCCTGGCGACGCCACTTCTCTTGTATATGCATGTCCAAATGGGTCTAACAGCCCTAATATGACTGTGCAGTGCATTCTAGCAAACCACATTTTATGATTTTTTACTGAAAAATATATGAAGTAGGCAGGCCAAAATGAAAATCTAATATAAAAATATTAATTCAAGGTTAATGTCGTTCATAACTAGTCTACTGTATATGAGTCTAGGCTTGTTACTATATTCAAATGAGGTTTTGCAAAATATCATTTGCAACACCAGTCAAACAGGATTTAGGACGATTTTATAAGGTGATAACGTTATTTTTAGCTTTTGAAAACTATAATAATAATAATAATAATAATAATAATAATAATAATAATAATAATAATAATAATAATAATAATAATAATAATAGGTTTAGAGCAGATCCAATAAGATCTGTCCTGCGTGAGAAACATGGATGTTCCATTCATCGAGGTATTACAGGCAATGTTTATTCTAGCCACCTTGACATTGGAGGGATTTTGAAATGTTTGGGGAGACAAGGTCTGAGTCTCCACACATTTTTAGAGGGGGAAATTTCCATCCCCAGCCAACATATAAACAATTGGGGGGTGGGAATTTTAAAACTTTTTTGGAGGGGATTCCCTCCCTCAGAGAAGGCCTAGAATAAACACTTGATTACCGGGCATGCCTTATGGCTAAGGCAATTAACTTTAGGCCAATCTTATGTGAACCAGATAGACCAAGTAATGTTTGATTTGTTCCAGTGTTGAAGCCGACTCCCCCCGACGAAGTAGAAAATGTTGGGTCTGAACTGTAGACCTACAATCTCCCTTTGATCCTTCTATCAGAATACGCTCTTGATAGTGGACATTCATTTAATCAAAAACCAGGTTCCAGATTCCTTTAAGATTAATTTTAAGCAGGGTGGTCCGGCAATAGAATACCAGAACGCGAAATTTGACTAATCATTCCCGACATCTATCGGTGAAAGAACATTACTCTTTATAACTACATGTTCTGACAAGAACATTCTTATAATGAAAACTAAGGTTATAAGCTTAAAACTCAAAAACCCAGGAGATTATCCAGCCGAAAAGTCACTTGCAATTTCTAGTTCTGCCAAAATTTGATAAGGCTTGGTAATGTCAAAAATTCTTAATCACCGAATAGCTTTTTAAAACTCTCCACTGCTTGCTTGCCTAGTCCGCTATAATGCTCTATCTGCGTTTTAATAATATCCTGGCTGGCGTAATAATATTAGCTGTAGGCCTATTAGTCATATTGTCATTACAAGTACACGTAGAACGATAAACAAAGATGTGTTTTATCAGCTACTGTAGATAACTCTGTTTGATTGTATTCCTAATATATCACGCGTAAAAACCAGAAATTTCGCATTCGTTAAGTATAGAGGCACGGACACTTTGGCAATGGCATAACTAACATGTCGTTCAAGAGCTAATTGCGTTGATAATATATTACATGTAATTATGCATAAAGGCAATAAAATAGGCCTATGTCTTTGTTTACCTTACATTGACGTAAAACGGTTGTAATCTTTACGGCCGTTAAGATATAGACTTAAGCTCAATTTACGGTCATGAAAACAGAACATCGCAACAGTGAAATTGCAACTACAGTTGTGTTGCTGCTTGTAACAGCGTCGTCAATCGGATGGTTTTACAGCAATGCAGTCCCTTAGAACAGCGTTTCTCAACCTATGGTCCGCGGACCACCGGTGGTAAGCGACCATCTGCCTGGTGGTCCGCGAGCAAAGCCTACATATTTAAAATTGAAAATGCGCAGACAGATTTGGTCAATAGACCTATATGTTTTGTTTTTCTCACTATTTATTTTAAATGCGTAGGAATGTGTGGCGGAAATCTTTGCATTATTTCAGGGATAAGTTGACACTATATCAATAGGGCAACAGCAGGCTTGATTTAGTCACTTTTTACTGGCAAATACAACCACATGCGTCGGTGACTGGGGTTCTCACAGACCCAGAACCCAGGAGAAAGAGCTTATGATGCTCCCTCAGACTCCCTACTCGCATGAACGAACGTCTTTGGCACTGCCAATGGAGGTGGTCGGCCATGTAAGCTCAATATCTCCAAGTGGCCCTTCGCCATAAAAGGTTGAGAACCGCTGCCTTAGAATATAAGATACTACAGCAGGTCTGTTCAACAAATGCACATTGCGGGCGATTCTACTTATTGCAACGCGATAAGGGGAAACTCGAAATTGAACAATAACAGTTTTTAAATTACTATTTGAAGTATTTTTGCACCAAATTAATGCATCTACGATCAGAGAGTTCGATTCACAAATGTTAAAAAACGATTTGTAATTGCGAAGCTACCAACATCCGCCTTTTAATCGACTCGCGGACAATTAGAGACAGACAAACATTCATAATGAGAACATTAGAGGCATCTCCAACATGAAAGTGTCAAAAATGGCTACTGTAACATGTGCTAATATATACAGAGTGTTACACTCAAATGTGCGCGAAGTATTCCTGTACTGTTAGTGTATGCGTTTACAGTTTATACTTTACACTAGGTAGTTCCATATATAAGCTTGAAATTATCATCAGATTCTTGTTCAAATGTCAAAGCCTAATGCTGTATGTTGACCTGAATAGATGTATTGCTCGAAGAATGAACTTATATTAATTAATTTCGTTAGATACAATGCCATTACAATGCCAACTGAAAGAGAATATCATAATTTCTAATAAATCATGCCAAGATCTAGTTAATCAAATATCGTTAATAAAATGAAGACGCGAGGATGAGAAGCGCAACCGCTGGAAACGTTGACGATTTGATCATTTCTGACGAAGACCAAGTAGTCGACTCACTTTTGTAAGATTCAAACGATGAGTTTGTATGCACGTTGGTTGGAGCCGTCTGATTGCATTGACCAAACTCTAAATACAAAAATTCTAGACAATAAGTTATATTGCTAGACAAATTTCGTGTGTATGGCATCCATTACGACCTCTGTTTGCTAAATGATTACAAACAGTATTTTCGGTGTTCTATACTCACGTAAAGCTGCGTCTGGGGCTAAAGAAAACGTCTCAGATTTGTCATTCGAAACACTGAATTGACAACATAGTTGAGTAGAGTCAAAAGGTCCGTCTGCAGAAAAAGAACAAAATGCTAAGCTTTTAAAACATTGACGACATGAAATTCCAAACCATGTGTCAGGTTAATCAACAAAAATAACAATAAAATAAAATAATAACATTTTGCGGTGTTCCTTCAAAAAGGGTTTCACGATTAATTAATAAACATGAACCATTATAAATTTTAGCTTGTAAGAGATGGTTGAAGGACCATGGATGTTGAAACTTAGAACAGAGCTATTAAAACAGATATGCAGCATATACATGTACATATGTACACTGTACATGTAACAAATGTATGCCATATGGCAGGAGTATTCAAACAGATACCTGCGGACCAGATACGACCCGCCAAGGGGTGTGAAATATGAATATACTTGAAACAAGCGATAAACAGCTTGTTTTCTAATACTTAAGAACTTTATTTTAATGTCTTGTCTTCAACTTACCTGTATTCTATAGCTTATGAACCATATTTTTGTAACTAAGAAATATATTTACCTGACCCTCGGGCACCACTCATAAAAATTCGGCCCTTCTTGAAATTTAAATGAATACACCTGCCTTATGGCACCGGTTTGAAAGTGTTCTTTCCATATTTTTCAACAATACGGAAAGTGAATTCATCTATTTACAGTAGAACAATGACTTATGGCCTACCTTTGACGTTGAGTATATATGCCTTCAAATATAACATTTTTGTAAATTGATTTGCGCTCTTGTTCTGCTTATACCAGCAGTTGCTGTTTGTGATGTTTTTATCTTCTGTGGAGCCATCTGATTTCTTCATGTCATGGATTATTTTTGAATGATTAATTGCAACAAGGACTTGCGTAGCATCGTCACTCAAATGCCATTGAAGTTTCGCTAAAATGGACGAAAGCAGTTATTTTGTTATTTTGTTGTTATTTTATTTATTTTTTGGACTCTGTAATGTCCCCTTGCTCCTGACATTTTGGTAATATGGCGGCGCACAAGAAATTGCCAGTTTAATTAATAATAATAATAATAATAATAATAATAATAATAATAATAATAATAATAATGCGATTTTAAGTGGTTTAGGAGGCTAAGTAAGCCTGTGTGAAAACCACTTATGTAACCATCTGCATTTCAATAACCTAGTTTATCGAGATAGCCTTTGAATCCGTTTACTGTTTAAACTGTCAACTCTATTAGGCCTACACTGTAACAAAACAATTTGAGGGAATATTAGAGGCAGACAGTATTAGCCAGCATGCAGAACTTACCAGCCACCGCCTCAACTAGAACTTTTGTTGTTTTCTCTACTTTATGGAAACCAATGTATGTTCCGGAGTCTAATAGCGTCACATTGTCCTTTATTAGCCAATGCTTATTGTCAGAACATTCCTGTCTAAAGCCACCGGTTCCATCTGTTAACATTAGAGACGCCTCGTTATGCTGAGTAAAATTCCATTTCAGATTGGAAGTATTAGAAGTACAAGCGCTTGCGTTATATTCAATGCGCAATGTGTAGCCTTCTGGAATGAAGCACAGGCGATGTATTGTACAATCTAAACAAAGAAAATAGAAATAAACAAAGAAACGTGACTAATATCTCGCTAGTGCAAGTTTAAAAGGCAGTAACAGTCGAAACAACTAAATGATGTATTCAAAAGTTATCTAAGGAAACAGGGTTATTCTATGTTGAGAGTTATTACAGAGGTTTCCACACAGGCTTACGTCTCCTAAGACACTTGCAGTCGCGTTAGTGGTTTATAATCTATCATATTAAGATCCTTCCTCTATGCCTGTGCCTCTGTGCAAGCGTTCTGATTGGTTGGCTGGGTGAGCGTTCTGATTGGGCGTTCTGGAATATTCGTTGCCTCGAGCGAAGCGAGCCTGCGTTCTAGTAAGCCTAATAATAATAATAATAATAATAATAATAATAATAATAATAATAATAATAATAATAATAATTATTATTATTATTATTTTATTTTATTTTTTTATTATTATCAGTAGTAGTAGTAGTAGTAGTAGTAGTAGTAGTAGTAGTGGTAGTAGCATTAGTAGTAATTAGTAGTAGTGGTAGTGGTAGTGGTTAGTAAGTGGTAGTAGCAGTAGTGGCAGTAGTAGTAGTAGTAGTGGTTAGTAGCAGCAGCAGTACCAGCAGTAGTAGTAGTAGTAGTAGACTACTACTACCAGCAGCAGC
Source organism: Metaphire vulgaris (assembly GCA_018105865.1). Classification (NCBI taxonomy): domain Eukaryota; kingdom Metazoa; phylum Annelida; class Clitellata; order Crassiclitellata; family Megascolecidae; genus Metaphire; species Metaphire vulgaris. Next base: position 12,020,255 of record CM030864.1, on the reverse strand, counting down.
AGTAGTAGCAGTGGTAGTACTACTAGTACTACTACTACCACTGCCAGCAGCAGCAGTAGTGGTGGTACTACACCACCACTACTACTACTACTACTACTGCAGCAGTGCAGTGGTGCTAGTAGTGCTGCCACCACTACTGCTACTACTACTACCACTACCACCAGCAGCAGCAGTAGTAGTAGTAGTCTGCCAACACCACTACTAACTAACTACTAACTACTACTACCACCACTGCTAGTAGTAGTTGTACTACTGCACTGCTACTGCTGCTGCCACTACACACACCACCACTGCTGCACCACCACCACCACCAGCAGCAGCAGCAGCAGCAGCAGCCAGCAGTTAGTAGCAGCAGCAGCAGCCAGCAGTTAGTAGTAGTAGCAGCAGCCAGCAGCAGCAGCAGCAGCGGCAGTAGCAGTGGCAGTAGAAGCAGCAGTGGCAGCAGCAGTGGTGGCAGCAGTAGCAGCAGCAGCAGCAGCAGTAGCAGCAGCAGCAGTAGTAGTGGTGGTGGTGGTGGTATTAGTAGTAATTAGTAGCAGTGGCAGCAGTAGTAGTTAGTTGTAGTAATAGTAGTAGCAGTGGTGGTGGTGGTGGTGGTGGTGGTATTAGTAGTAGTAGTAGTAGTAGTAGTAGTAGTAGTAGTAGTAGTAGTAGTAGTAGTAGTAGTAGTAGTAGTGGTATTAGTAGTAATTAGTAGTAGTGGTAGTAGCAGTAGTAGTTAGTTGTAGTAATAGTAGTGGTTGTAGTCAACGTTCCCTCTAAGCTGCGCGATTGCGCGGCCACGCAGAGAAAATATTCCTGCCGCGCAAAAGATTTTGACCACTGCGCAAATTTTTTCGATATGCAACTACTTTTCAAACAGCTCTGTCTGCTCTTAGAGGAAACAGCGCTACAAAACAGAAGATTCTTGCATCATCAGGCACATGCCATATAAAGGTTTTGCGCCACTGACGGACATTTAATGAAGCGATCTTGTATTTTGTTGTATTGCACGCGGGCTTTTGTCGCCGTGCAGAGACCGTGAGTTTTCATCGCGTTAAATGATATACATTCTTCTGTACTCATTCACAGCTGAGTCGACTGAGTGCGCTTGGTGCGGAAGCAACCGAAAAGTTTCTCCCGCGGCCGGGACTTGAACCACATACCTCAAAATTGACAGACTAGTGCGCTAACCACTGCTCCACCGCGCACCCTAAATCAGATGGGTTTCAGTAAGGCGACATTCATATATTACGTATGCCAAAAGTCACATTTTCAGATCCCTTCCCCTGCTGCTCCCCGTACATTTGTATGCCCTATGAATACGTACAAATTAGCAGTGGCAGTATCAAGATTTCTTGGTGGGGGATGAATGAATTCATAGAAAGTTGGTGGTCGATGAAAATAGAAGGAAAAGAATCAATAAACTTTGCCGAAAAAGCATGGCCATATTAAGGAGGGGGCTGTAGCCCCCCGGCCCATCATGAAAATAGGTCCACCGATATTCGAGATAACCTTTTTTGCTTGTCAGCACGATTCGGAAGAGAGAGAACATTTTTTGCTTGTCAGAGATTTTCAGTATAGGCGACGGCCTTTTCTTCTCAGCCCCCCGGCCCACTCGGACCTTAATCCGGCTCTGCGAAAAGGCTAAAAAAGAAAATAGTAGGCCTATCCCTAATTTTACTACGCTTTTACCTAAAAAATAGGTCGACAAGCAAAAAAAGGTTCATGCCCAGTTAGTTTTGCTCGACTGTTACCCAAAAATAGGTTTTCACAAGCAAAAAAGTAACTCCGAAAGGATGCATCCCCACTCATCCCCCACGTGGAACCGCCACTGAAAATTAGCTTATCCCAACCCCGGTTTGAAAAAGTAATTTTTAGCCATAATCACAAGGCGTAGAGTTCATTAAAGCTGGTACAGTTCTGAAAGCAATAAATGTAATTTAACGAGTGCAAGCGTCTGAACAATTCTCGTGGCCAATTGTCTGACCGTGCGAAAGTAATTGTGTTCATATTTTATGTGCGTAATTTCAACCAGTCTTCTGCCTGAGCTGTTGTTTTTTAAATAAATTGTTACGTAGGCGACTATCCTAATGTCCATCATTTTGTAAACGCGCATGAAACTGTTTCCCAAAAACAATCGTTTACCTTATCATTAGTTCGACGAGAAGCGATATTCGGGTAATTTAGTCGGCATTAAATTCATCATAATTGCTCTCTGTCAATAGTTAGTCAAAAAACATTTGCAGGCCTCTTTGTCCGATGCCAGTTTCTTCTTTCTACAATTTGTCAGTTGTCTTTCTGTGGGATCTTCATTTATGTTGTATATCCTCTTTTTCTGGGCCTGCCCTGGTTGCCCTTTTTACCTTCTTTGTATGTGTAGAGTGCTTGTTGGGAAGTCTCGAGCCTTCCATCCTGTTTGCATGTCCATACCATGTAAGCCTCATTTTTCTGAGTTTGTCCATGGTGGTTTTCTTTTTCCCAATCCGCTGCCATATGTCATCATTTCTAAGTTTTTGAAGTCTTTTGACTTCAGGAATTCTCTTTTCCTTTCCATCTAATCTCGGATAGTCTTACTATATCCCATCGGCATCAGGATGTTTCTACCAGCTTCGATAATTACGGGTAGTGATCGACTCTCTGTCGCAGGAATCAGTGCAAGTCCTGTTCCATGCATTCATAGCATCTCGTCTCGATTACTGTAATAGCCTACTTGCATGTACGGCCAGAAACCAAATATTTACACTCCAACTTGTTCATAATGCCGCGACACGACTCATCACGCGTACCTCAAGGCGGCAACACATCACCTCTGTGCTGCAACAACTCCCACTGGTTGCCGGGTACATAAGCGAATATCGTACAAGCTGCTTTCGCTAGTCTCGACAGATGTCTCAGAAAAGAAGCTCCGCAGTAGCTTATTCGAGATTGTAAACTGCTATCGAATACAGCTCTCACTCGAACGATGGTCGCACGCTTCAATTTCACCAGAACATTATGTTTGCCACGCACTCGTACCAGAATGGGAGGGCGTGCGTTCAGGGTGATTGGTCCATCACTCTGGAATCAACTTTCGCCTCCTCTCAGAGATGGAATTTTTAACTGTGACACTTTTCTCGCCCGACTTAAAACATATATGTTTGGCTTGGCAACCGAGGCGAATTTGTAATAACTGCGCCTAGTAAATGAACTTTATGAATCAAATCAAATCAAATCAAACAAAACATTCAACAGCGCTATTATGGCTAATGCGCTTCGACTGATATACCATACATAAAAGTTTTGAGACGCTTTTGAAACATGGGGCGCGACAGTGTTGAGTCCCGTAGCCCTTGTGGTATGTATGTATGTATTAGCATCTGCTTATTTCCCGTATTACCAGTGTTAGTCATCTAGCGTCAGGGTTGGACTGGCCTGGCAAAACGGCCCGGCAATTTTGTAACCGCGGCCCACTTTTACACGGGCTTTTGCAATTATTAACTGGTTTTGAAATAAATCTTATATTTAGCTTCATATAGGCCTATATGTGGTAATAATTTGCATATTTGTAATATATAAAATATATATAGCCTGCTACCCAGAACTTAATGGCACTCCATTGTTTTCCGGTTTTCTTGAACTTGAAACTCCGTTGTCTCCGTTGTTATAATATATATATATATATATATATATATATATATATATATCTTATTATATAATTCTCGATGTCTGTCCGTCGCGTCTGTCCGTCCGCAACACGGCGGGTATTGCAAGACGCTGTTGTCATTGACAACCAAATATTGTTTAATCAAAACGGAGCGTTTTGCGTCTTAATTGCAGTAAACCCCGTCTCCCTTCCTCACCCCAATCCCTCTCCCAATCGTCCAGGCCCCAACCCATTCCTGCCTTGGCCCCATACCCCTTTTCCCTTCCCTTTCCCCATCCCTTCCTCTCCCCATCCTTCTCCCAATGCAACCCAACCCTTATCCCTCTCCCCATCCTGCTCCCAATCGCCCCCAAACCCCCGTTCCCCTTCCGTCTCCCAACCCTTTTCCCCTCCCCATCCCTCTCCCAATTCATTGCCCAGGCCCCAAACCCCCTGTTCCCCTTCCTCTCCCTGATCTCTTTTCCCTCTCCTCATCCCTTTCCCAATCACCCTGGCCCCAACACATTCCGGCCCTGGCCCCAAACCCCCGTTCCTTTTCCCTCTCCCCATCCCTTTTCCCTCTCCCATCCCATCCCTCTCCCAATCGCCCTGAGCCCAACCCATTCCAGCCCCAACCCATTCCCTGCCCGGCCCAAACCCCGTTCCTCCCCCTCCTCCTTATCCCCTTCCAACTACCCATCCCTCTCCCAATCGCCCAGGCCCCAACCCATCAGCGCCCGCCCTACCCCACTGGCCCCAAAACCCGTTTCCAAACCTACTCAACGCTGCTCCGAAAACCCGTAAAACCCACCTTCCTCCTCCCAAACCTCCCTTCCCTCTCCCAATGCCCTGCCCCCCATTATTATACATATATATATATATATATATTTATTCATTCCTAGCCTCAATACCTATTTTTTATATTTAACCCCTCAAGTGGGGATTAAATTTTCAGACGTCGTCACCGTACTGGGGATTTAATTTTTGGAAAAGCGTTCTCAGAAATGATTGATGTAACGTTTTAAATTTGCTATATCTAAGGCTACATAGGAGCTAAAAAGATGAGGTTTGCACCATTGTTTAGATTGTTTATTCCTCTTTCTAACCGTCCGTGCAAAACAAAAAAATGGGGGTAGAGTCCACTTTACGGCCTAAAATATCACCCTCTCTCCCCGAAAAATGTTTAAAGCCCCCTAGCAAAATATTTTCAGCGGTAACCCCACTTTGGTCAGCGGCAAAGTTTTAAAGGGATGTCAGAGGAACAAAATAAACCAAAAAGTTTGAAAATCGGTTGACATTTGGCAAAGATCTATCAATGCTAACCCGATGACCCCAATGTTTGAACATAAGTATTATCGGCGAATTTCGCGAAAGTTTTGAATTCTTAAAAAGTTTCCAATTTTTTTTGAATTTGCTACATCTCGGGCTATATAAGAGCTAAGAAGATGAGGTTTGCACCATTGTTTAGCTATTTTATCCCTCTTTCTAACCCTCTGTGCAAAACAAAAAAAGTCCAGCGATCACGAGCTTTCCGACAATCAAGTGAGAATGAGTAGCAGGCTGTTGCTCGACGTGAAAAATCAGCACAGCAAACAAGAGAATCAAGAACTGCATGTCGTTCGACACTGCCAAATCAGTACACCTTCCTTGACTATCAAGTTTCAGAAAATTCACGCGAATGGGCGTTAACTCGGTTGAAGGAAAAGGCGGCGAGTTAAGGACAATCAATTGCGCAAAATGCTATTGCATTTGCGCAAAATCGGGTGGTAAAACAGCCAATCTCCCCTATCATAAAATGTTATTGCATTTGCGCAAAATCGGGTGGTAAAACAGCCAATCTCCCCGTCATAAGATGCTATTGCATTTGCACAAAATCGGGTGGTAAAACAGCCAATCTCCCCCGTCATAAAATGCTATTGCATTTGCGCAAAATCGGGTGGTAAAACAGCCAATCTACCCCGTCATTTTTGACGGGTAAACACCTAGTATATATATAAGACATTATTGGCCTGCTTAGAAGGTGTTGGTTTACTGTAATATAAAAACTATTTTCTGCGCCTTCTATTTTCTGACAGTTTAAAATTCGTTCTTAGTTTTGGAACAAATTTTAATAATGACAATACTGCTCAGTTTAACAGATTAATCAATTAGACGATAATTTACATACACAATCACATCAACTGACTAGTATAGGCCTATAGCAACTTTTTCATCGTGTTGTTTGTCGATGCCAAAACGTCAATTATGTCATTGTTATTAATTTGAAGAAGCTAATAAATTAGGCGTTATGCACTTATTTTATGATAAAAGTGAAAATCTATCAAAAGTACGTGAAACAAATTTTATCAACTTAGGCCTATGTTCAATAAACATATAAATGCACGTATAGGCCTACACAGGGTGGGATTTGATGTGCAAAGCAGTGCCGGGGATGGGCCGAGCGAGCGCCGAAGGCGCGAGGGTCGAGGAGCCGAGTGGCGGGTGGGGTCTGGGGGTCAACGACTAGGGGGTCTGGGGGAGCGTCGTGAGCTCCCTCCGTGGGGTCCGGGACGGAGCCCCGGCCGCCAACGATTTTGGTGCATTTTGTCGTAAAAGAACGTCGCTGGTGACACTTAAATGTCATATAGTTGCAGCTTACGTAGCCAATGTTATTTATTGTTTTCATTTCATAAAATGGGCCTATTTGGCCAGTGTGCTTTGAATTGGAGGAGGGGAATGCTCACATTAAGCAAAATTTTGCAAACAGTCTACAAATCTAAAAAGTTCTACATCGGTGTCCGGGAGGTGCCTTTGTTTACGTTCAGAGTCATCAGGACTCAGGAGGAGTAGGCCTATACACATTTCCGGCTCCCGATCAGAGGATTCAGGCTTCAATGAAAACTGCAACGCAACGGAAGGTAAAGACCAAAGACCAAAGGGGTAGGCTATGGATCAGGAGCATAACCCTAAATACGCCACTGCTTAATAATAGTCATTAGCCAGTGTTTATTCTAGCCACCTTGACATTGGGGAGGGGTTTGAAATGTTTGGGGGACAAGATTTGTCTCTCCACGCTTTTGGGGAGAAATTTCCACCCCCAAGCCAACATATACATTTTGGGGGAGGGATTTTAAAACTTTGGGGAATCCCCCCCAACAGGCCTAGAATAAACACTGGTCATTAGCTCTAGCGAAACAGTAATGAGAAAGTAAAACTCTTTAGTTTACAGGTCACCAAGCGTTAAACCTTAGCTATGCCGTCAATTAGGCATAGGTAGGAGCGTATAACGACAACCACGAAGGACTTCCCAAGGACCGTTAATAACGTCAACTGTCAATTACAACACCCATGTACATTGGAACTGAAGAGGGACTTTCCAAAGTTTACAATCAACCAACCAATCAACAAATTAATATAGTAAAATGCAAAGTAATATTTTTATAAGGCATTGTCTATTTCTATTTAGAGCTTTCCCGTTTCCCGGTACTGGAGTCGCTTAGTGAAAAAAATAAATGAGAAATTGCTTGCAGTCAATCAATCAACCAATAGTATTTTATAACGTTACAGCGTCATTTTCATAATACGCTTGCTTTCATCATGGTCTAATTGGGGATTAATCAAATAGATTACTAACTAACTGTCTTCTTTTCATCCCGCGAATCCTTGTGGTTAGGAGATGAAGATTGTGCCTCACAAGATTGAAATGAAAAGAGAATGAATACCACAGCGATAACGATGATCTTTAGCTCGAGTGACGACAGTGGCTTCATATCTCTTTCTGTGTCTCAGCTGCAGTCGAGTCAAATAGAGACACGGATACCTAAAAGAACGAGTATAATTTCAAAGATGGTTCAAAAAATTTCGATTGTACTAAACGCAACGACACCGTACCACTTAATGCGCATCAAAACGCTATCTCGAAGCGAAAGCAGAATCTTTGTATGGCAGCATTAGCGAATTGACTGGACTTTATACACCAGACAAGACAGACAGACGAGCAGACAGACAGACAGACAGACAAAAACATGCCGTAACACAGTAGGCAACGTTTGACATAAATGAGTCATACTTAATGTTGTTCTTATCAAAATAACCGAGTGTTTTAATGCAAACCTTTGTCGTTGCTAGTAAGTTCCGAGATAAAAACGAGTTTTCGAAGACCTCTGTGGCGAACCGTGTGAACTCTCCTTTGTTCGTGCAGCTGTTATACGACAGTTGTAAGCTCGAAGAGTGACAGATGATTTATTACGAACTGTTCGCTAAGACATCAACACTCAAATAAATATATTTAAAAACGAAAGCTGGTGATTGATAGTTACAGAGAGAGTGAGAGATATAGAGAGAAAGAGAGAGAAAAATCGACTGAGAAAGAGAGAAAGAAAGAGAGAGAGAGAGAGAGAGAGAGGTAGTGAGAGAGATGGATAATTGCTCAAAATTATGGCAAACTAATTGCGGAACAAAATTTCATAAACGCCTAATTACGTGTAGGCCTAATGATCCATTCTTCAATTAAGCTATCGACCGCAAAATGCGAGCTGGAATTATATACACTAGATGATGATGATGATGATGACAACGACGACTAAGATTGATGATGATGATGATGATGATGACGATGATGATGAAGATTATGATGATGATGATTATGGTAGTGGTGGTGGTGATAATGTGACGATTTCGATGACGATTACGAGGACGACGATGATGATGACGATTATGATGATGATGATGATGATGATGATGATGATGATGATGATGATGATGGTGATGATAATGATGATGATAATGGTGGTGGTGATAATGTGATGATGACGATGAAGATTACGAAGAGGATGATGATGACGATTATGATGACGATTATGATGATGATGATGATGATGATGATGATGGTGGTGGTGGTGGTGATGATGACGATAATAACACAGTAGAATTCGAACCATCTGCGTTGACAGTTATTTATCTCTCTCTCTCTCTCTCTACTTTTGTTCCGTCTCTATTAACTGTACGAATAGGCCGCGACTCTCTGCTTGATGACACTAGATTGGTTTCTGAGGTCAAATTCTCATTCGAAATGATCCGCAGCCTAACAGAACAAACAAAAGAAGACTCGTGTACGTCAAGAGAACCTTTGAGACAGCTCTCGAGGTCATTACCAGAGGCGAATCCTCGCTCCCCGGATCTGCTCTGCATCGCCATCGATTCGATCTTGAGCCATGATGTCCTCTGGACAGGGGCGCAGTGCATCAAAAAAATAAGGGGGTCTAAATCAGTCTATAAAAAGACCAAATAAATATTGTATCCATATTTTTAAATTTAAATATTTAGTAAATTCTTTTTAAATAACACAGTAAACAGGATGTTGACTCATATTAGTCTGTTTCACTGCCTTATAAAACCTGTTTATTTCTAAGTATATAACTAAATTATTTTTTTATTTTTTAAAATTATAATTTATGTAAAGTATAAAAAAGTTAACATGTAAAAACTTTTCTGTTTGCCAAAAAGTGGGGAGTCTGTAGACTCCCTTAGCCACCATTGCACGACGCCTCTGCCTCTGGACAGGAATTAATGTCGACCCCATTATTTCTCGGACCTGGTCTACGCCGATGACACCACTCTCTTTCTGCTCCCTAAAGCTGACGCCGCCAAATATCTCTTCGACTTCGGTGCCGGAGCCCCAACTTTCGGTCCGAAGACATTCTGGATCTGGAAGAAGACACGGTTACAGAACCTGCGGTGCGACCCTCCACCTTCACCAGTGTCCAGTCACTCCAGCGGCAGTGAATCCATGGAACAAAGGAGTAAGCAGTGGCGTCATTTCACACTTTTCTTGGGGGGCGAGAAATTTTTAAAAAATTTTAAAATTTTTTAAATTTTTTAATTTTTTAATTTTCAATTTTTAGACTTGACGAGTTTCCGAAAAAGTTGATGACCTTTTTTTTGCTTGTCGGTGCTTTTTACGATTAGTTATTTCGGGTTCTTCCACACATTAAGCACAAGTTTCCAATAAAGTTGACGAACTTTTTTTGCTTATCTGCCCTTTTTACGGTTAGTGACTTTCGGAGCTGCCTGGCCTTTTTGGCCCCCCCCCAAGCGCAAATGACGTCCCTGTTTTTGTTTTTTGTTGCACATTAATACATTATAAATTAATATTTTCATTTCCTTGGGGGGGCACGGCCCCCCAGCCCCCTCCCCAAATGACGCCTCTGGGAGTAAGTAAGTAAGTAAAATCTCGTGGATTTATATAGCGCCTTGGAAAGCAGCACAACAGTAGCTGCTTATTCTTAGGCGCTCAGCCTCTCTTAAAATAGCTATGGGGAAGGTATGTTATCAGCCAGGCAATAGTCAACGTCCAAAGGGCAGTGAGGCTAGGTTTTTACAGCTATGGAGGATATGATATGAGGATATGAGCTGTCCATCAATTACGTCAACAAAATAGGGAGGAGTTTGAAAAAGTTTGACAGTTGTTGACAGAGGAAGGGGGTTCAAGAAAAGTTGACGTCAACAATTTCATTTTTTACACATAATCAAAAAGGAAATTTCATGGATATTTTAATTTACTGCAAATGGAAAAAGCCCGACTACTAGGTGATTATGATGACCTCCCAAATCCAGTGTTGCGCGGTAACGAAGTAGCAGTAACGCGTTACAATACTTAAGTACAATTCTGAGTACTTCGTAATGTAACGAAGTACACAATTTGCACAGTACTTTTTACTTGTAACGAAGTAAGTTTTTATTCAAATATTAGTACTTTTCAGAGCCGGATTAAGGTTTTGTAGGCCCGTTTCACAAATTAATTATAGGCCCCACATGGCGATACCTTGGAACAAAAATGTCTTAAAATATTTAATAATTATATGGATGGATTTATTCATTGTCAAAAATCTCTCCTACGTGATTTAATTGCTGAAAACGCATCGATAATACACTAAAAGTAAACAATCTTGTCTTAAACAGACAGAACATTTTTGGAAATAATAAGAAAAATAAGAAATATTTATGAGTAGGCCCGTTTCAATTGAAACATATGCAACATGGTTAATCCGGCTCTGGTACTTTTACTTCGTTACATTATGTCCTTCACGTCCCGTTACAATAAAAATTTATCATCGTCGACTTTCGTTGCATTTACCTGTGTTGCTGTTCAAAACACGGTGTTTAGTTCTTCCGAACTTCCCGTAGGTCTACTTACTTAGTTCCACAGCAGGGTTGATAGAATAAACAGCAAGCTCAGGGCTATTTTTGACGCTGTCAATGTAGGGCCTAGTTATGAAATTAGGCTAATGGCGTATATCTGTCAAGGCTGGAAAAAACTAGGTTTCAAAGATAAGATTTAGGTTTTTAGGTTTTAATGCTTGGCATGTCAACGCCTATTAACCATTTTCTATACTCTTGTCACATGTCAAAGCCTATAAAATATAAACCTTTCTCTATATTCTTGCCCCACGTGTGTTTCTCTGACTGCAGAGTGAAAAAAACTTTAAATAAATTAAATACGAGGTTATTCATTTTTCTATTTATAGAATAAAAACCTAAAAGCCTAAATTTTGACATTTTAAGTTTTTTTTAAAGCTAAAAACCTAGGTTTGTAAAACCACATTTTCCAGCCCTGGTATAGGCACGTGTCGAGGCTGCTGCATGGTGCTTAACCCCTTAACTGGAGATCCCAGATATATCCGTCCATTTTACATTGAGTTACAGTTAAATACACGGTTAAGGGGTTAAAATAGTAGGCCTCAATAAAAATGTGATTTAGCAAGATAAGGTGGAGTTGCTGACGAAATTTCTTCCATCGCGATACTTTTTACTTTTTACTTAAAAAGTAACTTTTTGGGGAGTACTTTTTTTTACTTTTACTTGAGTAACTATTTTCATCGGTACTTTTTACTTTTACTCAAGTAAAAAAATGCCATAATACTTGTACTTTTACTTGAGTACTCAAACTCAGTACTTCATACAACACTGCCCAAATCGCAGGCTTTCCCACGACATAGGATACTCTCGATGCGTAACGCTCTGCGAGTTCTTCAGGGTACGAAATTCATCCTGTTTGTGACAAATTTACGCGTTAAATTAGTTGCGGGTGATTTGCGAATGCTCTGAAGATTCCTCGTGTTTCAGCTGATGAAAACCACCTATATTATTTGAAATAATAGCAAGGACGTGGTTGTCAACCAGGTGGTTTTTATAAGTAGGTCTAAACAGCTCAGATTATCTCACTGTCTAAATACATGTCGAATAGCAGTTGAGTTGGTTTGTCTCTCGAGTAAATAAGTGCTTTGATTCGCAGACACACACGCACACACACACACTGTGACACACGCACACACAACCACAGTGACACACGCACACACACACACTGTGACACACGCACACACACGCGCGCGCACGCATTCAACTTTCCACAAAGGCTCTAGCGCAGCGGTTCTCAAACTATTGGTCGCGACCCCGACTGGGGTCGAATGACGATTTGCCAGGGGTCGCCTGAGACCATTGGAAATATTAGTTTGTCTCTTTTCTGATGCGTAAAACTTGTCATTGTACTAAATTTTCCCATTGGTAGTTACTAGTGTTTTTTTTACTATTCTGTAATTGTCATTCGAGGATAGACAGTGGAGACAATTGAATCAGAATGATTTCAAACATCTTAATTGTCGTAGCATTATCATTTTTAACAGTTTACATTATGAACGCCGGAGCAACAATACTGCTTTAAAATAATTTAAAATAGCTATGGCTTAGACACGTATATAAGCACGAGATCGGGAACAAATATATAGACTTACAGTGTACATAGTGTTCGAATAAATTTTACTATCCAGTAACACGTCTCAGGTTCCAACAGAAAGAAAACTAGTCGCAAGAAGGCTTTCAGAGGGAGATTGTGTCAACGCGTACTGCACGAAGTGACCTGAAAAAAGTGGGCAACCAGTGGCGTCAATCTGTAGTGAAAATCGTGAGGGGCCACCTGTTGTGCCAGCTTGTGCTGTGCTGAGGGAGTGCATCGTATACTCTTGTATATATATACCGTGTACTCTTTTAACATAATTCTTATTACTTATTGATGTTCCACAATACCATTTGCTGATTATATCTATATTACCTACCCAACACAATAATTTATTAAATAATCGTACAACGGTACAATATAGATTTATTCAGATTTTGGTGAGGGTCCGATGCCTTACGGACCCTCATAACCACATTTATTTTTGTGAAGGTCCGAACTCAAAAGGACCCTCACGGAATTGAAGTCGTTGTGAAAAACAGTGGTCCGTGATCAGAGGATAGATACGTTCGAGTGGAGACATTATCATTTATTATTATTATTCTTCTTCTTATTATTATTATTATTATTATTATTATTATTATCATCATCGCAAATCATCATCATCATCATCATTATTATTTGGCTGTATTATTATTATTATTTTTATTATTATTGCTGTTTTTGTTGTTGTTGTTGTTGTTCTACCACCTGATTTTGAATGATGCCAGCATTTTATGCAACAGACAGCCAGGAAGTAAAAAATTTGCGCAAATGCTTCCAATCACCAGACCGAATTGATTGTAATAAACAAATCGCCTTTTCCTTCAACCGAGTTCGCCCATTCGCGTGAATGCGATGAGACATGCGATGAGCGAAGCGTTAATGACTCAAACTGTTGTGGTTGTAACGTTTATTTTTCTGAGTTTCAGTTTTCGCTTTTCAGACAAACAACCGCTACTCATTCAAGGTGATTGTTAGAATCCAGTGAACGCTGGACTCTTTTTTTTTTTGCACAGCGTTTTCAATAAAGAGCGGATAAATTAGCTAAACAATAATACTCTCATCTTCTTAGATCTTATATCAGATGCATGTCAAAAAAAGTGGAAACGAAAATTCAAAACTTTGCGCCGACAGACTTATGTTCAAAATTATGCATCAGTTAGAATTTATTTTGCCAAATGTCAACCAGCAAACTTTGAATTTATTTTGTTCCTCTGACATACCTTTAGAACTTTGTGCTGTCTAAGATGTTGCTAAAAGATTTTGACGGAGGCTTTAAACATTGATCAAGAGGGTGATATTTTAGGCCGTAAAGTGGCTACCCCAATTTTTTTGTTTTGCGTCCGGTTGAAAGAGGAATCAACAATCTAAACAATTCCAAACCTCATCTGTTTAGCTCCTATATAGCCCTGAGATATAGCAAATTTAAAACGTTACAGCAATCATTTCTGAAGAACGCTTTTCCAAAAATTAAATCCCCATTATGGTGACGACGTCTGAAAATGTATCCCCCCACTTGAGGGTTAAATATAAAATAGGTATTGAGGCTAGAATGAATAAATATGTCAATATATATATCGCCCCCAACCGTGTCAAAGGGCATTGGGGAGGTTTGGGAGGAGGAAGGTCAGTCATGGGTTTTCACGGTTGTGGATTAAACGGGGTTTTTTCCCTGTCTGATGGGTTAGTGTCTGGGCGATTGGGAGACGGATATAAAAAAGGGAACGGGTAAGGGCCGGGAAATTTTCTGAATGGCCAGGGATGTAAGGGAAAAGGGATGCACAGCAAGCGATGATTGGGGAGGGATGAGGAGAGGGAAAAGTTTTGTTTGGGAACGGGGGGTCTCGCAGAATGGGTTATGACAGGCGTTTAGAGGGATGGGAAAACAAACCAGTCGTGGATAAAGTCAAAGGGGAACAGGGGGTTTTAATTCTGGCGGGAGAGGGAAGGAGATGGTGGAGGGAAGAAAAAGGGGGTTTGGGGCCTTCCTCCCTGGGCGAACCCCATGCAGAGAAAGGGGGACGGGGCTTTAGCTGCACCTGTCGTTAAACGCTCCGGTTTGATTAGGATATTTGGTTTAATAACAGTGATTTTAAGTGGTTGCGGATGAGGCGGACAGACGCCTGACATCGAAAATTATGATAATAAGATCTGCATTAAATAACCTAGTTTATCTAGATATTATTTTATTATTGTTTTACTGTTTCTGTTGCTGTTGTTCACTCCCACCTCGTCCAAATGTTCCATTTGTGCAACAGACCTTGCACTAAAAGTTTTTTTTCTTCCAATCACCAGACCGAACAATGTAATAAACAAATTGCACTTGTGGCCTCTTACAGTTGCTATAGCGATGACCAATGCGATGAAAGAATCGTTAATGATCAAACTGTTGTGGTTCTACTTTTATTTTCATTAGTTTCAGTTTTGCTTTTCAGACAAATCCCCTCTCAAGGTCTTCTCTTAGAATCCAGTTCTACCTTTCTAATGCGTTTCAGTCCACAATATTGTCAAAAATAATTTCACGCGGTTCTTAAATCAGAGCATGTCCCATTGACGAAATCTTGGCTGCTCAGTCTTTGCACAGTTATTTTGTTATTACAAGCATGAATTTATGTTTTTTCAAGAATGGATTCTAAGATGTTGAACACGGAAGTCTGGATGAAGATCATTGACAGAGCTATAGCTAGGTTTTTCAAACGTCAAGTGAAAAACTTCATTGGTTTACCGGCTGTATGGGGCAGAAGTGTCACTCTATTTGTGATGGCCCCCAGTTGGGCGTTTAATTAAGGCAGATGCAACAAACGGTTACCCTGTTTAAATTAAATCTGCTGATCTCGCCATTTTGTGTTTCCATCCAACCGAATGGCGATGACCTTTTTCGATAACGTTTTTCACGGCGGTATTAAATAATAATAATAATAATAATAATAATGAATTGGGTATAGTGATGTAATGCTAATAATGACCTTTGTTCCATTTTATTGCAGTTCATTTAGGCGTTTAACTATTATGACCAACCAGTCGTGAATGAAGTCAACCGCGGTTTTGCCAGACTAAGGACGGAACAAGGGTTTTGATCCCCATGCAGAGAGAAGGATGGCTCTAGGCACCTTTTAAAAAGGACGTATTAATAATGTGATTTTAACTTTTTAAGTGGTTTATGAGGCTAAGTAAGCCTGTGTGAAAATCACTGATGTAACCATCTGCATTAAATAACAGTTTATGGAGAAGACTTTGAATCAGTTTACTGTTTCAACTGTCACTCCCAAGCGTCCAAAATTTTCCATTTTCCAATTGCTAATTAAAAACTTTTTCTTTCTGTCTACCGAAGTTTGCTTAAATTGTTTTTGTGGCCTCTTCCTGCTATAGTTAAATAAGAAATTAATCACTTTCCCAGTCATTTTTGATGCTTTATCAAGTCTCGGGCTCTCTTCTCCTTTCTAATGTTGTCAGTCCACAATATTGAAGTCTTTTTCGTAGCTTAAATTATGGCATCCATTGACCATCTTCGCTGCTCGTCTTTGCACATTTATAACTCTATATCTTTTTCAAGAAATGCCTGAAACACAGTATTCTGGATGAGGACTTACTGATGACTGAATAGCTGGATAGCTAGTCAAAACAAGAGAAAATTTCATTGGTTTACTGTATTTGCAGAAGTGTCACTCTTCCATGATTTTTTATTTAGGGCGTTTAGTTAATTAGACGGATGGTTTGCAATTTTACCCTGTTTAAATTAAATTATGATCTATTATTTTGTGTTTCCATTACCGAATCTCAAACATCGATAACGTTTTTGATCATATAAATAATAATTATAATAATTATTAATCGATGGTTTTCACAGTGTCTCCATCGAAGGGGCCCATGTTGTTTTTACTGAGATCCTGCAGTTAAATATAATTAATCAGACGCCATACTATTTGACATTATATATATCTCAGCATCTATAATTAGTATAAAAGTTTATCAACTGCTCGGTTGATAACTGAGGCTGAATGAACCAGCTCATTTCAGTCATTATAACTGAATTACACTGGCAATCCTGGTGATCTTCAGAATAGAACAGTTTCGATTTATCAGTTTGGAAAATTGGAGCCTTCGATGGAGATGCACCTTTTTTCTGCAAACTGAATGTAGGTTTTCGATAGGGTTGATAGAGGGGTTAGGTTAAGATCATGTGACACGCGATTACTCGTCATCTCTAACTAATTCAAAATTCGATGATCGTATGTTCTAACCCAGTCTAACCCTAACACATCTTCCGTCAGAACTTCGAGATCGATCTACATTAAGAGGACATTTTTCTATCGAGACTGAAGACGTTTCTTTTGAACAATCAGCAGCGGCGCTTTTAGTGCAGAAAAATGACGCGATCGGGAATGCGGTGTCTAATCTAATCTAATCTAAATATTTAAAATTTATTTGCCAAAGATTGGCTTAAAATTGCCAAAATTGCAAACAAAATTCAAAAATTATAAAATTTGCAAAAATTGCCTAAAATTTACAAATTTATTAAAATTATAAAATTTGCAAAAATTTTTTATTATTATTATTACTTAATATTACATAGTTAAAATTGATTAGTTGGTAACTAATCCTCTAATCCATAAAGACTACGTGAACACATTACAATGTCAAAGGGGATGTCCATTAATTATGTCAACAATTTTTGGGAAATTTTTGACCCCTTCCCCCTTGTCAACAACTGTCAACTTTCACTTAACCCCCATAATTACGTCAACAACTCTTGACCCCCTCCCAAGATCAATGGCAGGTCCCAATAATAAGGTTATTATTTTTGTGGTAATGATCATTTTTTTTTTTTTTCTCATCGAGTGTCAAAATGTGGTGGTGATTACCTTTTTCTAATGCTTTTTCCATTGTAATAAGTAGTATTCTATGAAATTTCCTGTTTTTTGATTATTTGAAAAAGTGAAATTGTTGACGTCAACTTCTCTTGACCTCCCTCCCCCTGTCAACAACTGTCAAACTTTTCCAAACCCCTCTCCCCTCCTAAATTGTTGGCGTAATTAATGGACAGCCCTAAAACAGAATCATAGCTAGTTCGAAATAGCCAGGTCTTTAAGCGCTTTTTAAACGCATCTAGTGATGGTGAGAGTTGAATGGCCAGTGGTAAACCATTCCAGACCCGTGGTGCTGTCACGGGAAATGCGCGATCACCAACGGTGGAAAGACGCATTCGTGGGACGAGTAGCGCTGCAGTGGAGGCCGATCTCAGACGTTGTCGACCATCGAGATCTGAAACACGATGCAGTTCTGTCTTTAGGTATGCTGGGCCCATGCCATGCAGACACCGGAACATCAGTTACGCCAGCTTGTATTTGATACATTCTGGCACTGAAAGCCAGTGTAGGTCTACCAGTCGAGGTGCTATGTGGTCGCTCCGTCCAGATCGGTGAATCAAACGCGCGGCAGCGTTCAGCACTGTCTGAAGACGTTTGAGGAGATAACTAGGAATCCCTGCGATCGAGGGTGGCGTTGCCATAGTCCAGTCTTGTCAGCACTAAAGCACTGACCAGCGACTTAAGGACTGTAGTGGAGATGGATCGTCGGATGCTCCGTCGTACCAATCGTAGAGCAGCGAAACATCCGGCGACGGTATTGGCCACGTGTTGTTTCATCGATACACTATAGGATCTAAGTAGATGCCTAGATTCCGAACCGAGGTAGTCGGCTGCAGCTCCAGGTCGTCAATACGGACACACGCCGTGGGTAAGAGGTGCTGCTGCCGATCAGCAGCGATCCATAGAACTTCCGTCTTGGCAGCATTAAGCTGGAGTCGATTGGATCTCAGCCAGTTTGTCATCTCTGCAATGCGCATTGTCACGCATTGCTGCAGTTGTTGGGTGGCGGCTGGCGTGCAGCTCCCATAAATCTGTGTGTCATTGGCGTAGAGATGTGCCCGTAGTCCGTATTTTTGAGCTATGCCAACCAGGTCAGCCACATAGAGAGCGAAGAGGATGGGTCCAAGGACCGATCCCTGTGGGACTCCACGATTGACTGAGGATGGCGGCGTCGAGGAGTTGGTGCAGCGTACGAATTGAGTTCGTAGATCAAGGTAAGATGAGAACCACTGCAGGGCTGAGTTGCAGACCCCATAGGATGCTGTTAGCCTCTGAGATAGTGTAGCATGATCTACCGTGTCAAGTGCGGCGGTGAGGTCTAGAAGTACCAGCACCGCCACTTTACCAGCATCAAGTTCCCGTAAGATGTCCGTAGTGACCTTCAGAACCGCTGTTTCAGTGGAGTGGAATGAACGATAAGCCGACTGCAGTTCTGGTAGCAAGCCCTAGGACGAAAGATAGTCAGTAAGTTGATGTAATACCAGACATTCTAGCAGCTTCGAAAGTACTGATAGATTAGAAATTGGTCTGTATTATTTAACATCCGCAGCGTCCAAGAAAAATTGCCTTAAAATTTAAGGCAATGTCAACATTGCCTGATTTCACACTTTGACTGTAACATATATATATATATATATATATATATATATATATATATATGTGTGTGTGTGTGTGTGTGTGTGTGTTATTAATGTTGTAGAACTGTTTTATATAACTACTTGTTCCTTTATTTCATTTGAACTTAATAAAGTTTTTGGCAGTTATTAATGTTTCAGACAGTGGCGGCTCCAGAATTTGGCAAGTGGGGGGCCGTTGTGGTGGCAACTTCTAATCAAGGGGGCCAACCATTTGTTGTTAGGTATGTAGGCCACTGGGAAGCCAGGCACTCAATAGGGGGCACGGGCCCCCCCATGTGGAGCCGCCACTGGTTTCAGAACTGTTTCATATTACATCCAACTAATTTGTAAACAGTTCTGTCTGCACTTAGAGGAAACAGCGCCACAAAACAGAAGATTCTTGCATCATCAGGCACATGCTATATAAAGGTTTTGCGCCACTGACGGACATTTAATGAAGCGATCTTGTATGTTGTTGTATTGCACGCGGGCTTTTGTCGCCGTGCAGAGCACGTGAGTTTTCATCGCGTGAATGATATACATACATTCTTCTGTATTCATTCACAGCTGAGTCGACTGAGTGCGCTTGGTGCGGAAGCAACCGAAAAGTTTCTCCCGTGGCCGGGACTTGAACCACATACCTCAAAATTGACAGACTAGTGCGCTAACCACTGCTCCACCGCGCACCCTAAATCAGATGGAGCTTCAGTAAGAGGCCGTCCATATATTACGTATGCCAAAAGTCACATTTTCAGATCCCTTCCCCTGTTGCATCCCGTACATTTTTTTATCCCCTTTGAATACGTACAAATTAGCTTATCCCAGCCCTGTTTGAAAAAGTAATTTTTAGCCATGCCCATTATCACAAGGCGTACAGTTGACTAAGGCTGTTACAGCATTAAAAGCAATCACTGTAATTTAACGAGTGCAAGCGTGTGAACAATTCTCGTGGCCAACTGCCTGACCGTGAGAAAGTAATTGTGTTCAAATTATATGTGTGTAATTTCAACCAGCATTTTGCCTGAGCTGTTGTTTTTTTAAAAATAAAGTGTTACGTAGGCGACTATCATAATGCACCTAGATCCAATTATCTCCTCCCCCTTAATGCATACGTAATCTATGGATGGCGCCTAGTGCGTGGAAGCATGTTTCTTTAGTGAAGAAACACCGAAACGGTGAACCTTACTACGAACAACACGATTGCTGTACGTTTTCATTGTATAAGTCAAGAGCATATGACATGTTCGAGTGCTCTACAGTTGTTCCGTTTTCAACGTGAGTCAATTGCCAGAAGACTGTCTGCTGATGAACAAGTGAATTCGACCACATTACGTTCCAGTGAATATCGATTGTATTGTGGGTTACATTTGTTATCAAGACATTTGATGGAGTTTCCGGTGGACCTGCGATTCGAAAACAGCGATGAAATTACTTGAATCTATTTTACTGTGAAGATTTTTGAAATATTTTGTCTCCTAAATACCATACAATACCATGAGATAATTCTGGATCAATGCACCATGTTCACTCGTTTTTCTGCAGCTTAAATTCGATTGATTATATTTTATCCAGTTGGCATACACGGCGTGTGCGACCAGTTCCTATCAGTTTCTATCAATCAAGTTGTACAGCGTCGAGAGTGACCATCCCGGGATCAAGTCGTGTCGCCGGCGATCAAAAAGCCGTTCATCTACGCTAAGGCGTGAATTAATTGACAGCAACGTTAAGCTGACCCAAAGAATTGGCTAACCTTGTGGAAGAACTTCAGCAGTGACTATCGTTGAACCTATGGCGTTAGTCAAATTGAAAGAGTAGTTTCCGTAATATTCGTGTGAAGTGAAGTTGAACTCCAGAGAAGTCCTAGTATAAGAATACTCAGTTTTAATTAACGAATCGGGTGGAAGATTTTGCGAAACTCCGCTTCGATTGACAAATTCCCAGCTGGTTTTTGTTGAAACTTCAGGGTGGGACATCCATGCCAATGCCAATTTGACTGTTTCACCAACTTCGGTATTCACTTTTTTAACTTCCCGGAGCTTTAGCCACAAGACGAGCCGCAGCATTTAGGACAGATTGCAGAGTGGAAAGCAGGCTTTTGGGCAGACCAAGATAAAGAGAATTGCAATAGTCTAGCCTACCAGCCACAAAAGCATGAACCAAAGATTTGACTGCAGATAAAGAAAGCGAGGAACGAATAACCCTAATTGACCTAAGTTTGTAAAAACAGGATCGAGAGAGTCTAGTAAAGTGCTCTTTGAAGGTCAAGTTACTGTCAAAGTAGATACCAAGGTTCTTGATACAATTTGAGAAAGAAAGTTTAGGAAAGAGAGAGAGAGAGTTCAGTGAGTTGTAATCAATTTATAGCCATGAAAAATATCCCTCAGGAGTTATTCTGAATTACGTTCACAGTTAATAATGTGCACTGGATAGATAAAGACGTCTTCATCTGACTCGCATGCATCTTATTGATGACTGAAATCTCTTAGCTGTTTTAGATACAAAGTCCCTAAATCAACTTATGTCATTGCTTGAAAACTGCCAATCATTCTTACGTAAGTGAATGGACTTTGTGCCGCAATGTGATCTTAACCGTAGCGCCGTATAAGAAAAGGAGCAGAGGAATTTAGTTCAACCCCTTAACTAGGCAACTATTTGTAACTCAATGTAAAATGGACGAGCGTTACTTGGGGCACCCAGTTAAGGGGTTGCATCATCATCATGTGCGCGCTTCTCACATAGATAAACAAACTACATTACGATAGAAGATGCACCACCAACGCTCTCACTAATATTGATATACAGGAGGTATTCAACGGAAAACCGCTTCATTCATCTCTTCCCAGGTGGCATAGAAGTCAATTTGACCTTTTTCAGGGCAGAAGGCTCATCATTATCTTTCAAGAAAATATAGCAAACCAAACAATTAAATTTAATTTTAATTTTTTTAGTAAGTGTTAGAATATAAATCACTAAGGTATTAACTACAGGCCCTAATGCATGCAACAGGTCTCGTAGCTAGAGATTGCAATCCTGGGATCCCGAATCTCGGGATCCCGGGATCCCGTTCTTTTTTCCGATCCCGTAATCCCGGGATTGTCATCGCGGGATCTGCCAACATAACGGGATTGGGCCGTTTTCACTGAGGGCTATATTTTTACTTACATTATTGCATAAGTTGCGTTATTTACATAATTATAATGCTAACTCTACTTTACCAGTACTCTATACTCACTATCTCTATGGCGTACATCTCTATGGCGTCCCGCTGTACACGGTGTTGTTTAGACCCTACACCTATGTCTATTTGCTCACTGAGTCACTGTAGCGCCAACTTCTGTTTTCTCTGCCACCGGAATATTCAGCAGAAAGCTGCGTTCCAGGCTTAGTGGTTACTCAATCGATATGCTGTGCTTTCTCCGTGCTTTCCATAGTGAAAATCGCAATTAGGCCTATTAGATTAAAACTGCACTTGGAGTTGGAACTAGGTCTATTAGAGCCTGAACGCCTGTCAACTAAAGTTTCAGCTGATTCTCTAAAATTGTTGTAGCTTTATAGTAGACTTAAGACTAGAATAGAGAGACTATCTGAACTGGATTGTCGTTTTGGTTTTTTAGTTAACATAAACATGCCTTGTTTTACTAATACAGATATCATTCATATATAAAATATAATATAAAAAGGTTTAAAGTGGTTCAGTAGGGACTGCCCTGTGTGAAAACCACTATTGTCAGTATCCATAATTCGATCAACGCAAGTACGCAACATAGTAGACAGTCGAACAATCCGTAAACAGGGCCTAATTTGAAATAAGGAACGGGGTTTAATTCAAGAATGGATTTCAGCCCCGGATTGCAATCTCTACTCGTAACAGCTCAGTTCTCACAGGACTCTAACCATTCGTAAACAAAATTCAGATGTTTATTTCCGAATTGATTGCGTTTCCTATAACGCCCCGAATAAGTTATCAGTCTAACGGCAGAGATGGACATGGGTCCATTTTTAGAACCCAACCCAACCCGACCCATCAAATCTCCAACCCAACCCAACCCAACCCATGCCGGCAATTGCAAGTATTCACCCAACCCAATCCAACCCACCCAAGCTTCAAGTAAACATATTCAGCAAATTTATTGCTAAACAACAATTTGTCAATTACTGCATACAAATCATTTTAAAAATTACCTCTCATATGTCGCTGTAGGGCCTATGTTTTCCGCCATCATATAATATAATATAATAATAATAATGTGATTTTAAGTGGTTTAGGAGGCTAAGTAAGCCTGTGTGAAAACCACTGAAGTATAATTATCATTGGCGTGCAAAGGAAGGTAGACGTCCGTGTTATAATTTGTACTTATACTATCTAAAATTCAGCTTCAAATGTTGCAAGACTAACGAATAAGGAACCCTGGAGCCATTATAGCATTTGCTTAGCAAGTTCGAACGCACTCCCCCGCAGTAGCTCATAAATGTTATTGGAGTCAATAAGGATTAAGATGTTTGGTTCAAATAAAGTTTCGTTCAAAGAAAATCATCAATTCGACCCTCGATTACAAAGCCTTGAATTATTTACTCCCACCGGTCTTATAACATCTCGTGGCTGCGGATAAACATCTACCTATAGACATATGATGCACAATATCGAGAAAGCAACGGCCACAACGGCGAGGGGGTTTTATGTATTATCTGCCTTTAATGCCTTATTAATAGGAACAACTGTGTTTGGATCAATAGAACCAGGCCCAGTCCTGAATATAACCCCCCATTCCCAATTGCTTAACTAATAGTCAGTCTAAGCCAGTATTGCCAGCTACACTTCGGCGGCAATTTGTTACGTGAAAATGCGGAAAACAGAACGTGCAAAAGCGTTTTGCAACCCAACCCAATCCAACCCACCACTCGAATATTAACCCATGGGTTAACCCAACCCATGTCCAACATCGAGTCAGTCTCCAGCTGTTTTACTTCAGAAGAACATCGAGTGTTAACTTCCCTGTAACATAAACGTTCTCACAACTCAATTACTACTCTGCTTCCGAAAAACATAGTATTCACAGATTTAGGTTCCGCACTAGAGATGGTTGGATACAGCAAAATGCCTACCCTACCCGTACCCGTGCAAAAACTTCCTTACCCTACCAGTACCCGTAGCGCTATACCCGTACCCGACCCCCACTACACCCCTCCTTCAACGAATTTACATCAATTGCGTTGGTCATATTTTTGAAATAAGGTTGTTTGAACAACCCCAAACAACCCCGTGGCTGCGCCACTGTTTATGATTCAACGTGTCTTCGTTTAAAGGCGTAATTAGACAATAATTGCTGAGAATGCATTTCGTCACGAAGCGAGAGATAATTAACCTCCGATCGTACAATTAGCCACTTGGAACTTTTCCCACTAATCGCTTCTTGTTTTTATGTCACCAACACCTAGACTAATGTTGGTCATTTTCCAAAATAATGTCATATGACCCCAAAAGGGTGTAACCCTGTACTACCGATGCAATAGGACAAGGAAAGTAAAACTAGCAATTAAAATGAATCACTTCACGGGTTTTAATTTTTTACTCATTTTGCATCAGACGATATTTAGGGGAGGTGCTTACCCCAAGGATTTAAGAAAGTGAGAAAAAGATTCTGAAAATAAAAAGAGGGAAAGAGAGACGGTCGAGGACATGCTGAAAGCCTCTACAGAGCATGACTGAAACTGCTTAGAGGTGTATATGTTACAGTCAAAGTGTGAAATCAGGCAATGCTGACATTGCCTGAAACTTTTAGGAAATGTCGACATAAGCCGTTTCACTCGGGCACTGTCGACATTGACTGAAATGTTTAGGCATTGTTTAACAATGCCTGAAATTTGCTCAAATTTTATACACACATTTCCTGAAATCTTTGTCTGTGTTGGAATAGCATAATAAGTAACATAAAACAGTTCTGAAACCTTAATAAGTGCCAAAAACTTTAATAGGTTCAAATGAAATAAAAACAGGCAGTAATAGAAAAAAGTTATACACAACTGTAAAATCTTTAAATGCAATAAAGGAATGAATTCCAAAAAACGTTATAAGGTTCTAACGCAATAAAGAAAAAAGCAGTCATATAAAACAGTTCTACAACATTAATGAAGTCAACTAAAACTTTATAAGGTTCTAATGCAATAAAGGAAAAATCAGTCATATAAAACGGGCTAAAATTTAACAGTTCTTATTGCAGCAACTTAAACTTGAATGGCAACGACTATTGCATTTCAGTTTAGTTTTGAAACATCTACAACGATTTGTTTCACACTTGACAGGGCTTGAAGAAGACTTCCCGCAGTTATTCACTGTTACAGGGATACAGCGAAGCATCAGTTCTTCAGGTGTCCCGTTACCCAAATGCCGGGCCCAGTTGTTGACACTTCGACAGCGAGGGGTACATCCAACAGGCGACACCTTGAAAAGACTTCCCGCAGTTATTCACAGCTATAGGGATACAGCGAACAGCCCCCTCAGCCTTAATATGGCCCTGACAGCGAAGCCTCAGATCTTCATAAGTCCAAGTTAAGCTTATTATGCTATTCCATCACAGATAAAGATTTCAGGAAATGTGTGTATAAAAATTGGGCAAATTTTAGGCATTGTTAAACAATGCCTAAACATTTCAGTCAATGTCGACAGTGCCCGAGTGAAACGGCTTATGTCGACATTTCCTAAAAGTTTCAGGCAATGTCAACATTGCCTGATTTCACACTTTGACTGTAACATATACATGGTTTCGGATAAAATAGAGGGGCGGCACCAAGTCTTCTACCGACTCATATTTCAAGGCCCAGTGGAGGGGCTTGAGGCAGCCTGGCTAGGGACTTGAACGTGGTCTGGTCTGAATGCCAGCCGAAAAATTTCAGGGCAATATCAGATTGAAAGCTTGAAATTTAGTACGTATTTTTTACAGTTTGTGACAGCGTTTTGGCAGTCTCTCTCTCTCTCTCTCTCTCTCTCTCTCAACTGACAAAATGTTTTCAGGGTCAAGTGGATGTCTAGAACAGGGCCCAGCGGTCTCAATTTAGAATAATGCTGGATTGAAAGCTTGAATTTTGGAGCAAATTTGCAAACTATGTGACAAATACTAGGCCATTAATATTTTTATAAACGTCCTACCAAATACCTCTACTTTATTTGAAGTTTTATTATTTGCAGATGACACAAATTTGATAGCAAGTAGCAATAACATTAACGAAATGATATCTCAAATAAATGAGGAATTAGGTCAATAATAGATAAAACTGTTGTGGTCTTCGCCTATCGTTTATGGCTTATAACGTGCACGCGGCCTAAAGGAAGTTAGCCATAACGTTCTTGTGCAAATATTAAACTTATAGTTGGGATCTGGGATTATAGATAGCATTTTCTCTGAGTTCTCTATCGAAGCACTGAACTGAAAATATTGCTGGAGAGGGTCGAACATTTTGCCTGCGTATCAAAAACAAAGTGATCAGCTTTTAAAAACAATTACGAGAAAAATTACAAACCATAGATCAGATTAATCATTATCTTCCAGAAACAATGATTTCATGTTCGTTAGCATGACCGACATTTTTGAATGGCAATGCACGTTGAAACTTAGAGCAGAGCTATTTTTAAAAAAGATATATGAATTTACTTATGCAGCAAAACTTTGCATTATGTCATAGATTTGAAAGTGGTTATTCCACGTTTCCGTGTTTAAAACACTCCAGAAAATGTATTATCGTATTGGACCAAAAGGCAAAAGCAGTCAACGAATCCTAGACAATAAGTTAAATTGCCAGACAAAATTCGTGTGTATGTCATCCATTACGACCATTATTTGCTAAATGATTACAAACAGTATTTCTCGGTGTTCTATACTCACGTAAAGCTGCGTCTGGGGCTAAAGAAAACGTCTCGGATTTCCCATTCAAAACACTGAACTGAGAACATATAGTTGAGAAAGATTAAAAATTGTGTCTCCACAGCAAGAACAAAATGCTCATCTTTTAAAACATTGACGACATAAAATTCCAAAACAGGTGTCAGATTAATCAACAAGAATAATAATAATAAACATTTCACGGTGTTCCTGCAAAAATAGTTCCATGTTTGGTATAATAACCGCTTAATTAATAAACATGAACCATTAAAAATGTTAGCAGATAAGAGATGTTTGAAGGGCCATATATGTTGAAACTTAGAACAGAGCAATTATAACAGATATGCAGTATGTAAATGTACATATACTGTATATAATTGTACATGCAACAAATCTATGCCTTATGGAGTATTCAAACGGCGGTCTGCGGGCCAGATCTGACCCGCTAAGAAATGTGAAATATCAAGATCTCTTTCTTTAGGTGCTGTGTATTTCTACGTTAGCGACTGTGGATTTCCACTTTGTTCGATCTTGACATCCTCTTATTAATTCGATGTTGTTCTTCACTCCCTCAATTCCTTCTCGTAGGCAGTCTACATAGGTGTTTCTCTGCCTTCCTCTGGCTATTTTTCCCTCCACTTTTCTGGTTATTGCCAAATGTTCCAGGCCTTCCTTACTCATTATGTGTCCAAAGAAGGAAGGGTATGATGATGGGTACCATCAGACTTATTTTTATTCCAATTTCATTCAAGATCTCTTCATTGGTTTTCTTTCCGTCCATGCAATCTTCAGCATCCTTCGCAAAAACCACATTTCTGTAGCTTGCAATTTCTTCTGCATGGCCTTGGATATAGGAGATATGCCTATTTGTAAGGATCATTTTGAGTTCCCAGAATGCTGCCTTGGCCATTCCTATTCTTGATGTTAATGTCTTTCTCACATTTTCCATCACAGGTTATCATACTGCCTAAGTATTTGAACTGTGACACTTGTTTGATTTCATTGACATTTAGTCTTATACTGCATGTGGAATTGTGGATGCTACTTTGCTTTTGGTAATCGCCACGCAGAAGGCCATTTTATATTAATCTTTTAGCATATCCTTTCGCTTTCTTTTGATAATTTAGTTTGGCAGTTGCAATTATTCACTAGAATGATTGCTTTCTCGCGAACATTGACTTTCTATCTTGCTGACAATTTAATGATAATTAGATATTGCAGAAAATCCTGGTTGCCTAAAGTTGTGAAAAATATTACTAGGACTGTCGATTGCATATAAATACAAGGGTTTATAGTCTTTTTCTGTGCTACTTGTAATTATACACTTAATTGCTGCTTTTACTTTAGGACATTTACTTTCAAAATATGAACCAATTCTTTATTAAATTTAAAATGTGCGATGTGAGAAAGAGATACGGTATTTAATCTGAGACTAAGTTCCACGTTCAAATCTCATGGGGCGATACATCTGCACCTTATTTATATCGATATATTATCATGTCTCCGCCTTAGAGCAGTCAACAAGCAAGCTAACTGGCCTTTACTTTAAACAGGTAAAATATAGCTGCGAATCTAGGACACATGCGTGAGGTACTGAGATAGCCTCCGACAGTGAGTAGTGGGACGGGATCCTTATCTCGATTAGTAAGAGAAAACAATGTCTTCAAAAAACATTCAGAGGTGAACAATCGTTTGTTTTCTTCAACTTAATTTTTCTGGCAAACAGTAGCGTGCAGGGGACGCTGGTAGATGGGTGGAGCGGTGGCCGCGGGCATCCACTAGAGGGGACCACAAAAATCGACGCGGCGACCTTTATTTTGCTCGCTAACACTTTTTTGCATTAAAAGCCTTTTAAAATTATCGATTTGGCCACTGGTATACGCCAGATAGGGGCATCGTAATCGACGCGGCAACCTTTTTTGTTCGTCAACACCGGGCATAGTGCAGAGATGGGGGGAGGGCTTCCACATTGACTATGGCCCCAGGCATCTACCATTCTCTGCACGACATTGCTGGCAAATTCAACTTCTTAAGCGTCACTTAAAAAGAAGGAGGCAGAAAATACTGAGAATAGAAATATTTTCAACAGTTGTTCAAGATTAAAATCTACACCTGAACTCATTTGCTTTCACAAATACGCAATATAATTCTTTGTCGTCATATGCACAGTTATTGCTTCACAGTACAGCTTCAAAATGCACAATACATAATTAATTAAGCAACTCCTTCTTCTCAGGTGCCATGCGTTGCTGCGTCTGAGGTCATGGACTTCTACTTTTCACGATCTCTGGTATTTCTCAGTTGGTGTCTATCTCCAGTCGATCTCTTAGTCTGTCGGTGTATTTTGATCTTTGTTTTCCTCGTGATATTTTATCCTCCACCATGCCTGTCACTGCCAAGTTCTCGAGTTCATCTTTCTTCATCAAATGCCCGAAAAACTTCATTTGTCTTAGCTAGATGGTAGTCATCAGTGTTTGTTCCTCTTCCATCATCTGTAAAATCTCTTAATATAGGTCTAATCAATTGCACACTAATAAATGCCCGAATATTGAGTACTGAACGATGGTGCTATTTCTCTGGATAATGTTTTTTCACATACAGGGTATACAGCACATTTAACAATTATATTTATTTACTAATGTAATTCTGACTAAACAATCTTGAGTAAAAGGTATTTTTCAACAAGACTCAAAAAGAAAAAAATTCTAAATAAAATTCTATAAATGCTGCCTAAGAAATGCATTTAAAATCAGACATCACAAAATTCGGAAACGTACAAAGTGTACGCAGGGCCGCCGCAGTGTTTAATCTAGACAGTTTCCGGGGGGAAAATCGCCCTTTCCCCCCCGGAAATTTCAAATTCCCTCCCGGAAATTTTGGAATACTGCATGGACTAGCAGCGGCCCCTAGCAGAATTCCCCCTCGGCTTTGTCAGTTCCCCCGGCTTTTTGAGTTCCCCCCGGAGTCCAGGAGTCTAGATTAAACACTGGGCCGCCGAGAGAAATTCCGGGCCCCTGGGGGTAGAACAGTCGCGGGGCCTCTAAAGTGGTGACGAATTTTTTCTGCTTGTGTGTGTTTTCAGAAGGCAGTTAAAACTTAAAACATGTCTTGTTCCTTGTTGTCGGGCGCCGTGCCCTAACCTAACCCTAACTTCGGACCCGCCCGGGCCCCCTACCCCTGGGCATATGCCCTTGTCCCCACCCCCTCTCGGCGGGCGTGGATGTGCGCAAACCATTAGAGACAGAAATTGAACAGAGCGCAAGAACGACAATGTTACAGGCAATACATTTTCAATGTCAAGTCTTTTACAGAAGACAATCACAGTAAGACGACTCAAGTCAATGCTTAATTAATGGCAACAAGTCTATTTAAACATATACAATATACATCACTACTTAAAACATAATTTATATTTAAATATTGAAATTAAAAGAAAATTGGACACCCAGAAACTAATCTTCTCGCATCTAAAACCATTAGTGGGTTTTATGCACGGAGTTAGACAGGTTCTGGTGTCTATTTTCGAAACAGCCAAAATGTTTGATGTTCCCCTTGGTCCCAAAATAACCTGGGACTAAGGGGAACATTAAAAATATATTGCAGAAATTAAGTTTAAAAATGTCTGAGGCATGATTTGAGTCTCAACCAGACATCCAGCTGACATCCACGTCTAAATTTACAGCTTGCAATATCTTTCAGAATCTCTTGCAGTTGTTTAATTAAATTGCTGTGTTAATAAAGTTGAAGTGTTATTGCTTTTGAAGAAGCGGTGATAATCATAGCAAGAAGTCAATAAATACGTAGACAGTGCCTTATTATTGTGAAAAAGTGACCGTAGCAAGTCTTCTGCATAATAATTCAGATTGCTTTTACAAACTCGTAGAAGAACCGCAGAGAAAAGACGCCTTTCGCTAAACTGCTCAACTGCCGTCTGTTGATTTCAACCGAATTCAACAAATACCGGTCTCATCACAATGCAGTTCAGCATGTACTGTAAGACGTAAAGAAGACAAAGACGAAACAAAAGTCCCATCAGTGGAAACGCCGACACGTTGCTCTTTACTGACGAGGCCGCTGCTCGAAAAGAATCTGACGATTCAGTATTGTCGCCCTTTGCAGTCTGAGAACATCTGACACTTTCTAAAATGAACAGACGCAAGACACTTTAACCCCTTAACCGTGTATTTAACTGTAACTCAATGTAAAATGAACGGATATATCCGAGATCCCCAGTTAAGGGGTTAAAATTACTTCTTTGCTCAAGAACAATTTTTAAAACTTCATCCTGCTCAAAACTGTGCATCTTTTAGTCTACACTGTACTGCATCTATAGTCTGCTTAGTCTCGACATCAATTCCAAGAATATATAAAACCGCTGTGGTTTTCGCCTATTGTTTATGGCTCAGAGATGTCCATAGCTCCATTTTTAGAACCAAATCCAACCCAGCCCATCAAATCTACAACCCAACTCAACTCATGCCGAAAATAGGTTTACTTGACCCAACCCATTCCACTGCAATACATTACAGTTTCTTAAACCATGACTTTTTTCTGACCCAACCCAACCCAACCATTAATATGGAAAAGTCTGACCCAACCAAATCCAACCCAACCCAACCTAACCTAACATCTCTGTTATGGCTTATAACGCGTATGAGGCCTAATGGAGCTAGCATAACGTTCTTATGCAAATATCAAACTTATAGTTGCTTGCTTTGGTGCAACATTTCAACCAATCTGGGATCATTTTAGAAGCAAGGTGCGCACTTTCACTCCTTGGTCGGTTGATTTTGTTCTTCAACTCGATCTAAATGGAATCTCTGTTACATCAATTGAGCACCGCACTTTCCGCAATCGAGTCCAAGTACTAGTCCCCCAACTGGCCAAAACAGCCTATTTCGAGGACAGATCTGCATCGCGAGGCAACCCGATCTTGTGGAATGCCCTACCTGACTTTGTAGCCAAAGCTGAAATAACAGCGTCGTTTGTGAAAAACCTAAAAGACTCATCTTTTCCATCATTATTATTGGTGACTCATGTCAAGGCGCTCTTGACGTTGGTCCGCCATGCTTACGGCGCTATATAGGTTGTCTCAATAATAATAATAATAATAATAATAATAATAATAATAATAATAATAATAATAATAATAATAATAATAATAATAATAATAATAATAATAATAATAATAATAATAATAATAATAATAAGTAATAATAATAAGCTACATGTTTCTCAGCTGCTGGCAGTCTTATAATGGCATATTGTCTACATATTGTCTATAGAGCTAGAAAATTGCTACTTATCGCGAGATCATTGTAACCAATAGGTCTGCCACCATCAAAGGAGCACATGTTATCACAACAGAATAGAAGAACATCCAGAATATTACGAACAGCGTTTACAAAGAGAGAACTTCTATCGAAGGAGACATCTGTTGCGTTAAATTTTAAACTAAATTTTTCCACGTTTTAAGCCTACGATAGTAGATACCATAATAATTATGATGTTCACCAACCGTTTAAAGTGACGCTTTTATTTACATATTGAACGTCAGAGGTATTTTTCTTCCTTATAGTTACGTTCAATTCGTGACGTCCAAAACCTTTAAAGAGGAATAAGAAATAGTGTTATTTTTAAAATAAATAACTAGTTTTTCTTGCAATACACTGTAATCTTGAGTTGCACGGGTGAATGGATGTTTCTCTATAGCAGCGCTTTGAGATAGGAGTATCACCGTGTTAGACTAGATACCAGTGTTCGATTTGGAAAGGAGTTGGGGGAGAGATTAAACCCTCAATCTACTGATCTAAAACGACTTCACTACTAGCGGATGAAGACTTTGGGGTGAAGGCATTAGTAATTAATAGTTAAATCTGTTCCAGTAGCAGCAGCAGCAGCAGTAGTAGCAGTAGCAGTAGTTGTTGTTGTATTCCGGCTTCCGCTAATTTCTACAAAATCCACCATTAAATTTCGGATGTATCCATTTGCCATGGTAAAAAGTTTGAGTTGTTCTATATTGGCCAGACGACTTCTATAGTGTCGTGGCATAGCGAAGGTAACAGTCAAGGACGCCTATAATTTGAGATCATGCATAGCGCCATTCGATGTGTTTAATTACATTAATTTGCTCTTACTGCATAAATGTCTTTAATTTCAATTAGTCGCATCGGGTGTCTGTCTTTACGGTAGCATTGCAATTGGTCCTCAGACATATTCTTTTACAAATTAATCAGATCGTCGAGTTTCATATTTAGACAGTGACACTTTTAGGGTGACATGATGACTTCTCGGCACTTTGATTTATTATGAAATGTTGATAGACCGATGAACTGCTGATTGAACATAAAATTGGATAAGGACACAGGGAAGATTGAAAGGCCCAAGCTAATGAGTGCCTCATGCACTTCTATTCTATCCATGATACTCGTTAGATGCGATTTGCATGGAAATTATAGGCTTAATTCATGCATTGGTCTACTCAAAAACTTTCGAAATTGCTATCACATTCTAAAGATTCTTCAGTCCAAAGAAGTTATGCGATATATTACTATTAAAAGTACATTGATGAAAATACTGAATATCAAATTTATTCGTCAATACAACGTTATGCAGTTGTTCACTAATTTAGTCAGACTTACGTAAATTTTTGGTAGTAATTGAAAAGAGAAAAGGATGGTGAAATTGTTGAATGTCCTCGTGCAAAGACGGAGAAGTCATCTCCTTAATTTCATAATTCTTCGAGTCAATGTGAGCAACGATGTTGACAGACTTGCAGCCGTCGTCCATTGATGCAGATACACTAACTGACACACACACACAGACATATTGTCAAATCATTTAGCATTTAGGAGAAACCTTCCTCCTGTGAATGCCTATATAGGCCTAAAAAGTATTGGTCTGTACAGTTTTACAAATATCCGGAATCTTAGTATACATTAGGTGTACATAACTGCCAGATAAAAAATAGCAGAAATCAAAGTGGAAATATCAAAACACTTTTACGATCCAACAAATCAATTGCCATGATGCTGCTGTACCCTATAGGTGTATTTCAGATTTTCTATTAAAATTTGACTATTCGGAGAAATATTTTTCAAGATGAATATCAAAAAATAAATCGTGGGAATATGTATACAGTGGTTTTGTCCATACACTGTAGTTTAGTCACTGGTTTCTCTTTAGGGCATATCTGCTCTTTTGAAGACTATTTCATTGGTTTCAATTCTGAGTGGACTAACCAATAAAAGCTACATTTTTATATCGCAATGTTCATCTTTTATCATTTCGCCACACACCTTTTAAGTATATTAAATTTGAGAGCCGATCTATAGGCTATAATTAGACAGCGTCGTGACCTACACACGTGTACTGTAGTTGATCAAACATTAGAGAGGACAATCCCGAATGAATGGCAGTCAATTACAAGCCTGATGCTTAAATGCCTATTGCGTTGGCTGTCACTATGAAGCGCCGTTAATTCTTCAGTGTAAAATTTGCTTCATAATTTGATGAACTAGATATGGAAACTTTTGCCTAAACACAAATGTATTAATCAATCAAATAAACCACTATGGCGCCACTATCACGTTGTCTATAGCACCAAATCCAATCCGAAAGGTCGGTCTGGTCAACATTGGAGCAATCCAGATAGAATAGGCCAAGTCAAACATGTACGTTTTAAGACCGCATCTGAAATAAGATACGGTGTTGGTTATACGAAGCGATGTTGGTAATGAATTTTAGAGCCTGGGAGCCACACAATGAGAAACAAATTAACGCCACTTTACGAGAATGAGGAAGAGGAACAACAAAAGAAACTCCTGCCAAGTATTTAGCGGAACGACTAGAATAACTTTAGTTATATAATCAACGATGTCACAAGAAAAACGCAAATTATATCGAAATATCAACAGACCGAAATGATCCACCGAAAGCATTATATTGTACTTGATTTTGCTGAAAAATACAGTAAAAGCGTGTCGATATTTTCAATTGGCTCTAAATTTCTGTACAAATTATGAAAATGTGAACGTGCAATGCAAATCAAATTGTGTGTTATCTTAACGCTACCTATTCAACGGTTTTATCTAAGCTTTACTATCTTGAATAATGACACAAAAAATGACCAAAACTAATGAAGCATTTCAAATGACTGCGAACGATGATGAATTGGTTTCAGATTAAACCAAGATGCTGGATGCACAGACGACGAGAAACTACAGTAAATTGGATGTGGACACGATTTCATGATCAATCTCACAAATGCATGGAAAGGCAAATCGATCAGTATTGCGACCAATCAACGTCCATCAATAGGTCACGCATGACTCGTCGCAAACTATGGCCACGAATCTTGTTGAACCCTAAAGGAAGTTGAAGCGAGACGTATCCAATCATTTTAGAAAATGAGGTTGGCAGCAAGGACGATACCAATTATTGTGGATTACTGAACAATGTTACAATCGCAAGCTGCGATAATTTGGTCACTGAGTGAGAAACAGGAAAAGTACCACAGAAGAAAGTGCGGTGCCAGGATTATAAGATGGACAAGGACACGCGCCAGGCCAAAAAATCTGGTTAGATAACATAACAATGTGGGGAATAGCCTTTCTACATTCAACCTTCTACTGTATATACAGCTCGGAGCAGAAAACGACTGAGGTCGGAATGACGTTTGACAAGACACGACATGCCGTGTAACCTTTTATAATCTCAACTTTGTACTCAAAGGCAGCCCCGGAGGAGCCTTCTTCAGCACGGAAGCTGTAGTCTCCGGCGTCGCACGTTGTTAAATTTAATGCGGTCAAAGTGGAATTCCCTTTTTCGCAAGTGACGCTGAATCTACCAGAGCGCGTTCTATTGTTACACTTGACGATGTCACCGTTTGGCAGTATCCATTGCGATGAACGGGGTCCCGAATGATGGCTGAGCGTCATGCTGTTGCCGCTTTCCAGTAGTAAGACTGGATCGTTGTTCGAGGTTCCATGTGGATGATTCAACTTTACAGCTGCAGATACAAGATAACAATCAAGTGCAATGCCCGTTTTCATACTGTCTTTATTTGTTTAATACTTTACAATACGTTTCGACAGTGTATCATTATTATTACATGGTTGCTAATAACATGTTAAATCATTCATAAAATGAATACTGAGTGAACAAGTTAGGGCTGAAGAACTTGCTCAAGATTGCTAGGCAATGTCTACGGACAGATTTGAACCCGCTACCCTCCGTTGCGTGACAAGAATCTGACCGCTACTCCACCACTCACCTATGTCCTCATTAACCCTAATTTTGGTATATTCTGTAAGACTTTTAAACTTTAGCACTCTGAAAATATGAGTAGAAATTAGGCCGCGTAGGAGTTGTAGTCTACAAGTCTAATTCTACGGTGGAGGACTATTATTTGTAGCAGAGACCAAACTTTGAAAGTCCGCTTTTGACGGGAATGGATCAAAGT
Source organism: Metaphire vulgaris (assembly GCA_018105865.1). NCBI lineage: Eukaryota > Metazoa > Annelida > Clitellata > Crassiclitellata > Megascolecidae > Metaphire > Metaphire vulgaris. Next base: position 11,984,078 of record CM030864.1, on the reverse strand, counting down.
CATGTTCCTCTTAGAGGGAATTCAACATAGCATACGACATGCAAGATCATAGAGAAACGTAGATGTGATATGTCCTCTGATAGGTTTAAGTATTACGAAAGCAAAATTATTAATCGATTTATTCGTGAATTTGAAAACCTTCATTGGTCATGAAGTTACAATTCGCTTCAACACAAGACACCGTTAAAGATAAGTCAGACAGGCAAACATCTAAGTCAATTATAAATTATTATTGAAAAATGTTTTGAACTGGGTCATACGGAACAGTCTAACTCAGAATTAGTAAGAGCATCAGATGAATCGATGTATCCAGTCACCAGTGCAAATTAAATTTCAAACTAAAAATAACAGGCAATTTTAGGAATGCAACACCAGAGAACATTAAACATTTGTACCCAAAATGGTAAATTACAGTTTACTGTGTGATCTGAAATGACTGCAGAGTTAAAATCATCTCACATTTTAGTTCAGAAGAAGCAATCGCAAGACAAAATAATCCAGCCAGTAATTTCATTTTCTTGTTAGAGCTGTTCATTCGGTTCCAGCGTGTGTAGACCGTAGAGCATCTGCCGATTATAAATACAAAAAGAGATCTCAAAATCTTAGATGATATTTAGTGTTTTCGAACCTGGATGTTGCCAAATGAAAGGTATCAAGAATTTATGAAGTCCCATCAATGGATCAATTGCGTAGGATATCTTTAAAAGTGCAGTGGAGTATCTGATCTTAACCTGGCGAAAATTTTCCACCGCCAAAAGTTTCCGCTGGTCGACCGGTCGTCGACCAAAAATGGTTTTAGAGATTCAAGCGTGTTTACTAAATATTTGAAACACTCTAATCGTCAACAGGTTAGAAACACTTATCATGATAGTCACTGGCGTAGCCAGGGTTCCAGAACAGGGACACCAAGATTTCTACAGAATAGCACTTCCATATCCTACGAGGGTTTTTTGGGGAGCATCTGCCCTACCTGCCATACTATTGGTACGCCATTGGCTTGGAGATGGTTAGCGTCGCATTCCAAAACCCTGGATTGGGATAAGGTAGCGATTTCACAGGGTTGAAACCCACGATTTCACCATCTTCGTCGATTAGACGAAATAGGATCATTTCAGAACAGTAATATTACTGAATGAAGAGTATTTAATTCATTGGCTGGTGTCTTTTTATATGTCAGTGAGTGCGTTGACAAACAAGCAACACGTATACATAGACGAAATTTGATCCAATAAAAAATGAACATCCCTATGTTGAAGTTTGAATTTCGATCGAGTATTAGATACTCTTAGCCTGGCGTCAATATAGGCCTATATCATCGGAAGCCCATTCAACATGTAAGTAAACCGTTTTCGGTACAAACAGAAGAAGTCTATCTCCAACTCAAAAGTCACAAATCGCAAAAGTATGTAATTAGAGGCATATTATTTAGCTATTAAATAGAGGTATGGTAATTAGATACAAATTGTGATACAGATAATGGCTTTCACTCAGGCTACCTTGACCTCCTAAACCACTCTAAAGCACCTTATTATACTAGTCAATAGAAGTTAGGAGTGAATATTCGATTTAGATTGATTCAGTAAACAGTGAATAAGAATTTAATTTTCATTTATAGTAACACATTCATATAACATATATATATATATATATTAATCATACTAGTAATGTGATATGATGTGAATTATCCAATAAAACGGCACATGTTTCAGTTTGTTTGATTCGTTTATTTTTTATTTCTTAGAGTTTTGCAAAACATTGTGCGTCAAGGTTTTTGGTGAAATCTAAGATTGCCTTCCTTGTCAAGGTATCTCTTGACAAAACAATCTTCTGTTCCCGATCTCTTGCCATTTTTCTTCGGCACGTAGTCAACCATCGCCTTTACTTCTGTTATGATTCTCTCTTGCATTTCTCTTAAAGCAAATGTAGGCCTACGCAACAATGGTAAAACCCTATAAAAAAACTTATGCCTATTGTATCATTCTTATTAAATTTGCGCTATAGAAGTCAAAGTTAAAGGGGGTATATATCTGTTATATCTTCATCTTACTCTTTACAAAATATTTATTCTCAACAAAATAACGAAAGCCAAAAGGCCTTAAATCTCGGTGTAACCAATCGTATAGGATACTCTAACCTCTTCTGTGAATTCAGACATAGGCGATCAGGCTGCTAAATGCGCAGAACGTTATGCCGAGCCTTCCTTCGTTCTCTACGCAATTATCTACTTTGCAAGCTTTTGTCTCTCGAATCTAGGCGTTAGCTAACGTCGTCAATGCGCCCATTGAGGCAAAATGCACAATTTTTTATCGCGAGGAGTTAGTTAATCGAGTGCATGCACATGCTTCATTCATGATATTGTCATGCAACTGCAATATCGAAATCCTCAGAACCCTGCGGTTATGCCACTCATAATAAATACATATATGATATAGCGATCCGATTCTCGTGCAAATATTTATTATAAATGCATGAGTGCACACTGTTTCAGAAAAAGGATCTTCTAAACATATTGCAATTCCTACCTCGTCGAACCTAAACCGATTTGAACAAAATTTGGACACTGTGGCAGACACAGTCGCTGCCACACATCTGCCATTGACGTCTCTCTCTCTCTCTCTCTCTCTCTCTCTCTCTCTCTCTCTCTCTCTCTCTCTCTCTCAAGGAGCCGTTGCTGAAGCAACACATCAGTCAGAAAAATCGTCAGTACACTGAATTGTCTATGGATTATTTATTCTTGCCACTGGCCTTCGAGACTCTTGGCCCAATCAGTCACGACGCACTTATACTGTGTACTTTCATAAAAGAGTTGGGTCGACATCTTTCCGTTCTTTCCGGAGACACAAGGGAGAGATTTTTTTGCCCCAGCGCATTTTTACTGCAGTTTACAACGTTTCAATGCGCTAGCCTTCCAAGGAACTTTCCCTGATTCTGATAGATCTAGACGACAGCGGAAAAAGAATATGGGCCTATTTATCTGTCTTCGGACACTTTTTATCATAATTCCCTCGGGAACTAAGTACCGAGGGCAAAAACACATACACTCACACACACACGCGCGCACACACACACATATATACATGTATAATATTATATATATACACACGTATAACATTATATACATATATACACCTGTATATATATGTATATATAACATATATATATATACGTGTATATATATAGACATATATATATGGTTATATATATGTTATATATATAGACACATATATATATGGTTATATGTATGGGAACATATATATATATATATATATATATATATATATATATATATATGCGTATATGTTTTGTGTCTGTGTGTGTGTCTATGTTTGTGACTATTTTATGATTCCGGGTTTAGCCACAGAAATTCACGCTGTTGACTATTTAGCCAAATGGCTATAATTAACCAGACATTAAATAATTAATCCAGAACATTAATTATCGTGCAAAACTTGGAACTATTCGATAATATATGTGTATATTCGACTATCAGATGCCAAGCTCTATTGCGTTCTATTATTTTGGCTGAATAGCAGGAAGTTATACTTACAAACGAGTAATTATAGTGTCCACGAGCACCGTCTACGTATACACTGTAATCGACTGGCGTAATTAGTTTGGTTCGCTGCAAGACTTTGTAATTGGGTTTTAAAAATGCCATTGTAGTCATTGTTAAGCTGAAGAATGAAAGCACGCATGGTACTCACTCACTCAGCAGCAGCAGCGTAGCTTTATAATCAGTTGTCGGCTACTGTATATCGGTGTTGTGGCCAGTGTTTTATACAGGCCTGTTAGTGGGAGATTCCCCACCCATAAAGCCTTAACATTCCCCCCCTAAAAGAAAAATTCCAACGCTTGCACAAGTTTTGCACTGAACTGTGTGTCTTCCCCCCCAGCCAAGTCAATTGCCCTCAAAGGCATCTGGCTACATCACTTGTCTAATTGTCATTAATGATACGTAATTTTAAAATGAGGCGCAACACAGACCATCAAAACCCTTGTTCCTTATTTAGTCTGGCAAAAATACATTTGTCATAATAGTGAGGAGGCTAAATGAACGCAATAAAATGGACAGTAAAGATCATTAGCATACCTATATACCCACAGGTAGTCACTTTAGATGCAATGAAAACAACAATAACAGAAATTGCAGTTGCTATAATTGAAGACTAAGGGGTAAGAACGATCAAGGTGCCAAAATACACATTTTGAGAAAACTGAATTTGAAGTTTTGAAGACTTGTATAAAATCTTTTAAAAATGTTAGTGACAATCTAATTGCATGCAACACAAGTACACGATTACTACTACTACTACTACTACTACTACTACTACTACTACTACTACTACTACTACTACTACTACTACTACTACTACTACTACTACTACTACTACTACTACTACTACTACTAAATACTACTACTGCTACAACAAAAACTACTTCTACTACTACCAAATACTACTACTACTACTACTACTACCACTACAACAACTACTACTGCTACTACAACTGCTACTACTACTTCAACAACATCAATTACTACTACTGCTACTACTAAATACTACTAGTACTATTACCAAATACTACTACTACTACTACTACTACTACTACTACTATTACTACTTCTAAATACTACTACTACTACTGATAGTTTGTAATTGAAGTAAAAATTTCTATCTAAATCGATCGCATACAAGCTGTTAGAAACGTGAGCGATAATGGGCAGTTTTAACTTCCGTCACTGGCTGACTGCACGCTGCAATCGAAACCTAAGGACATTGGTCGTTCTTCCATCTTGCCTTAATATTTGAATCACTGTAAATCATTGGACATTGATCGTTTTGCCATTTTTTCAACGGAAATAGGCCTACATAGATTTCGTTGGTATCTACCGATATTTAAGTTTAGTCTGAAATGTCAAAAAATGGACTTTGATCGTTTTCCCTCTTAGTCTTCAGTTGTCTTCATGGGCTCTGGGAAGTATGCTTCTCGCATTCGATTGGCAGTTGCTTGGCCATGGGAAATATTGTTCCATGCGATTTTTCTAACATATTTTGACATTTTATAGTTATTGAAGTCTCTATTGCGTATACCTCTTGTTTGTGACAGCTGATGTTATGTATAGAGATACATTTTTTCAATATCTAACATAAAATATTCGTTGCTGGCCATGGGAAGTATAGAATTCCCGTGCATTTTTAAAATACACTGTAATTTTTGAGTTCTTATTGAGTTTAATAATGGAAAATAAAAGCAATTTACCTTGCCAATGTCAGAAAAGAACTAAACTAAGACAGTATCCACATATTTGCAGAGATTTTTATAAAGATACAATTTTTTGCATGTGTTGCAAAAAATTCTGTTGTTGGCCATGGGAAGTAGAATTCCCGTGCATTTTTTATAATTCTTGTCTTTTTGAGTGTAAATAAATGCAATTTGCCTTGCCAATGTCAGAAAAGAAATAAAATAAAGATATTGTCCACATTTTTACGCATATATATAAAGGCAAAATTTTTGGCCTATGGTCATGGGGGTAGGATGCCCATGTAAAATTTTTATAATTCTTAAAAATGATACACAGCTTTTTTTAATCTACTCATTTTTATATGATTTTTCATTGAATTGTTGCATATGTTGCAATGCTGGAAAAAATGTGCCCGTGAAAGGGTTAAAACATTCTGGGGAACTGTTGAGGGGTAAATTCTGTGAACACAACATGGCAGAAGAAAAGAAAAGAAATAAAAAAGAGTTAAACTGTAAGAGTTAAACTGTAAAAATAATTTTAAAGAGTCGAGTTTTGGAATATGTTGTAAACTCCTGAAGATCATTAACACGATTTTCTATAAATCTATCGTAAAATCCTAAATGGGCAAAAGGTTTTCCCGCAATTGTCTTTTTATATACAGTAGAACTTCGTTATAACGTATACTTGGCGGATGTGTAAAATTTAGTATGCTTATCCAATAGTCACGTTATATCCGATGCCATTCAATACGGTAGGCCTAGCGCATCACATTACGGCACGTTATATCCGAGTACTCGCTATAAGAGAGTCCTTTATAACGAAGTTCTTCTGTAGATTTTAAAGTGAAATTAATTTAGAAAGACATTGAGGGAAAAGATCTGCTTGCGACTTATTTAACTGCGAATTTACAATAACTAATTGACAAGAAGAGGGAAGAAATACATTAAAAATTCACTAAGCATGTTTTCAATCTGTTCCCTTTTAAAAGCAGCTGAAGTCGCATGCGTCATATAATAAAACCGACAATAAAAATAATAATTATGCACTTTTATAGCACCAGTTAAACACTCAAGGGTATCAATCAATGGTTCTCCAAATCCATCCGTAAAAGTCGTGGTCACTCCAGAGATCAGTCAGTGGGAAACAGCGAACGGACTAAGGATTAAATACTAATTGGATAAAAATCATGAGATATGTTTTAAGTCTAAATCTGATGTCACAGATGAAATCTATCTATGACTGTATTAACCCCTTAACTGGGGATCCCGGATATATCCGTCCATTTTACATTGAGTTACAGTTAAATACACGGTTAATTGGTTAATAAGATTCTCGTAAATCCTTGGTGTTAACAGTTATCCCAATCTGTGGATGATTGCAGTACACGTTGTATATATTCTGTATTGAAAATCTCGCTAGGCTCAGATACGCTGCGACTTGTGTAACGTGAAAACATTGGTCAATATTTATTATTGATGTCTTGAATTTGATTCTCAAGACTGTGAGACAATTGGCGTTATCTTCTTGTATTCGTGTGCCAAAAGAAGAGGAGATTTCTCACTTCGACTTATATTCCGTATTCCGTCAAGATGACTGTATAAACCAGAATTCTTAGGCAACCATACTCAGCTAGCGAAACCACGCCGATTTTCCAAGAACTGAACCTTTAAACAGCATATCTGTTTATTAGAATTGTCAACTATCTACACTCTACAGTATCAGTAGCCATCCACACTCAACAGCTTCGGTCTATCATATTATAGCTTCTTTATCTCCATCAACAAGTGGATCTTCTGTCGAATAACTTGCATGATTTGAGTTATTTGCACTTAGGCTCCCTGGATTCAATGCATTTCTAGAAATTAACTACAAAAAATTAAATTAGATCAACCAATGATCAACGCAACAATGCTGTTCTACTGCCGAAGGCTTTGCATTATAGTTTAAAATGTAAGCAACCTGAAACTGTCTATATATTTGCCCATATCTAGAGATAGAGAGAGAGAGACAGACAGACAGATAGAGACAGACAGACAGGCAGATAGAGACAGACAGACGGGGACAGACAGACAGAGAAAGACGGAGAGAGCGACAGACGGACAGAGAGGCAGAGACAGATACCAGACACAGACAGACAGAGGCGCGCACACACAGAGGCAGGGAGAGACAGATACAGAGAGAGACAGAGACAGAGAGACAGAGATAAATTTAGAGCATATTTTAGACGGCCTGTCGCTGCCAGTTTGTGTCAAAAAAGTTCCATAAGAACTTTGTCACAATCAGTCCTATCTCTGCGCTGACTGTAGACTGATAAAAAGTCGTTGCATATGGACCCTATGTCACACGCTCTCATCGAATGATCGATTTCATATCTGTCGCGCAACAGCAGTAAATTACTCATATATCAGACGATGAAAGAGAATAACATTGTAGGCTAAATGGTTTTTATTATTATTAATTTAATTTTATCGTCCGTTTCAAACACATAGGTGTTCATCGGGGACGTCTCAGACCACAAACCGCAGTGCTCATCGGCAGAGCAGACTGTAGCTGAGGAGGGTCGATTCGGTCCAGGTCAAAAACCAAAACTCAGTCAGGGCTATACCAAGATTTAAGGAGGAAATAAATATGTTTTAAGGTGACGCCTAAAAATATCTAGAGAAGAGGCCATCCGAATATCAAGGGGAAGGGAGTTCCAAACATATGGAGATGCATAATTAAAAGCCCTACACCCAGATTTAGTGCGACGAAAGGGAATTTCAAGAAGGCATTTATTTGCAGATCTCGTGGATATATATGGCTGATGATACAATAGCATTTCTCGAAGATAAGTGGGATGCTGATTTCTTAGTATCTTAAAAGTGAGGGTAGCGATTTTGAATTTAATACGTTGTTCAATGGGAAGCCAATGCAACCTACGAAGGACAGGGGTAATGTGGTCAAATTTCCCCTTTGGAATTACAATTCTCGCAACAGCATTCTGAATAGTCGTCTTGAGACGTTGGAGAGAACACTTCGGCAATCCGAAAAAGACCGAATTACAATAGTCGATTTTAGACGAAATAAATGCATTAGCTAAGATTATTGAAGACCTTGTGTCCAATGTCTTACGAATCCGTCTGAAATGACGCATGAATACAAAACAAGACTGTGACAATTTAGAAAAATGTGACTTGAACGATAAATCGGTATCAAATAATATACCTAAGTTAGGAACAGATTTAAGTGGAACCAAGACTGCATCTCCAAAAGGTAATTCTAAGGAGTTTTTGGTAGCTTCGTCATTAGGGATTGAGTACCTAGAATCATGAATTCAGTTTCTGAAGGATTGATGAAGAGACGATTAGAAATAAACCAGTCGCGAGCTGTAGTAAGGATGTTTAGTAAATTAGCGATTAAATGGTAGTAGATGAAGAGCAAATAAGCCCTTTTATTTCTCTCGAATAAGATACAGTAATACTAATACAAGCAATCGAAGTCTGAACACAGCGTACGACCTGTATAGAGTATAGTCTTACTAATACAGGCTTTATCTTCGGCTTCGCTGTGCGTACGACGCTATATACATTGGTAAATTTACGTACATACATGCATATAAGCATGTGTATATATATATATATATAATGCATACATACATACTTACATTCAAACATATATACATACATAGATACATGCATACATACACATACATACATATGCACACGAATACATTTATGAGTAATATTGGCTAGATAAGGAAATAAAGTAATTATGGAGAATATAAATAACAAGAAGTGGCTCCCCCTATTTAATAAGTACAAAGTCTTGAGAGATGTACTCGCTAAGTTTATCAACATCGAGTAGACGATGCCGTATCGCAGAAGAGATGGATTGCATGGTCTTACATTGGAATCCTGTTTACGCTCGGAGAATCATAACGGGTATAGACCGACGGACCAAGTGTCAGTGACACTCTGCAGACCCCTTGCGGCCGGCGACGACAGTGGTGACAACTTGAGACCCCGCTCTTTGGCCGGCGGCAGATAGAACCAGCTGCAGTTGCGGTGAACCAGAGGCCTTGGTTCGAACGTGTCGGTTAGGATCGGATGTTACAAGGTCATTGAACCAGGTCGCACTGGAAATAATACTTCTGGGGTGTATGATGTGTTCTTTGCGAGTGTCTTACCCGGGTAACTAGAGTTCACTTGGAGGGGTCGGTGGAGTAGCGGTAAGATACCTTCTGCTGGTAGCGTGGAAAGAATCTTACCGCATAGTCTTACTTTATTTCCTTTTCCAGCCAATATTACACATAAATCTATGCATGTGCCTGCGCATGTATGTATGTATGTGTGTATGTATGTATGAAGGTAAGTATGTATGTACAGTATGCATTACGTATGTATGTATGCATGCCTATATGCATGTATGTACGTAAATTTTCCAATTTATGTAGCGTCGTACTCACAGCGAAGCCAAAGATAAAATCGTTAGACTATATACAGGTCGTAGGCTGTGTTCAGACTTCGATTTACTGTATCTTATTCGAGAGAAGTAGAATGGTTTATTCGACCGTAGTCACTGCCCTAGCGACCTTGCACAAATTGTTTGCCTCCTAATAATTGCTCGGAACTTACAGTACGATTCTTCATCGAGTCAATGACTTAACGTGCTTTACATGTAGCAACCATTTAGTAATACTAGTTATAATTTGTTAATTGCTATTGCGTATGCATGTACTGTACGCTGTAGACGGAGGAGCAATTCGCAGTCATTGGACCAGTGAGCTGTTCTTTCTCGTATAGGCTACAATAAAGCGATTATCTTCGGCAATTACAGTTGTCACAAGTAAGACTGTGTTTAATTAAGATCTGTTGGGTAGCTTTATTAGGCTACCACACACACAGAGGAGTGGAGCTATAGGGTGTCCGGCGCCCAGGGACAAAACATACTGATGGCGCCCTCTCAATTTGACGAAAATCCTAAGAAGCAAAACAATGGTGTCGCTCTGTCCATTTTGGCGCCCCTTCATTCTTCATTCAACTTCGCGAATACCATGACAAACATAAAAAGGGCCACCACCCCTGACAAGCAAGAAAAGGTAATCACCCTACCTTAGCGGAACACCCTACCTTAAGCCAATTTTGGCGCCCGCCCCCTCCACCTCGGCGCCCGGGGACATATGTACCCCTCTCAACACCCACCTAGATCCGCCTCTGACCACACACCGAACCAGCAACATTAACAGAATCGCTATCGGAAGTTGCTGAACTGTCCCGACCCAGAATACCTGACCCTAATAATAATTTATTAATATTATATATAATGTGTGTGTATGTTTATTAATCATAAGCTTCTGCTCCAATGACTTGCAATCGAAATTTACGAGGCAACGAATGCGGTATCCGTTCAGGTTTGATCTACAACTACTGGGTCAGCGACAGTTCAGCAAACTGAACGGATACCGCATTTATTGCCTCGTAAATTTCGCTTGCAAGTCACTGGAGCAGAAGCGTATGATTAATAAGCATACACACATTATATACATTAATATATCATTGGGGGTCAGGTAATATTATTAATACTAGCTTTTAAACCGTCAAAAATGACGGGGGAGAATGGCTATCTCCTTACCCGATTTTTTTGCAAAAGTTCGCATTATTACATATCAAATTTTTTAATTCTTCAACTGTAAGGTGAATGCGAAGATTATCATTTAAAATTTGTCCTATGTGCTCACTGGGTGGTCATGTTCCCCTCCCCACCACAGGGGCTACACACAATAACGCCCTTCGATTCCATTTGGATTTGGTCTCCCATAAGGGATGCGCCCTCCAGTGTTACCTACGGCCCCCTTTTGGGCATACGGCTCCTTTTGGGCTTTCGGACCCAAAGGGGCTTTGCCTTCCATGGAGGGCTGGATTTTTTCTCCCCGAGGGGCTGTGCCCCAGAGTAGAATAAAGCCCCCACGGGAGGCTGGGGCTAGATCTCCCACGGGAAGCTGCGCCCCCCAGTAAGGCCTACGGCCTCACATGGGGGCTGCGGCCCAACATGTGGGGCTGCGCCCTACGGGAGGCTGCGCCCCCAGTAAGGCCTACTGCCTCACATGGGGGCTCCGCCTCCAGTAGGACCTGAGGCAGCACATGTGAGGCTGCGCCCTACGGGAGGCTGCGCCCCACATGTGGGTCTGCGCCCTACGGGAAGATGCGTCCCCAGTAAGGCCTACGGCCTAACATGGGGGCTGCGCACCATTATGACCTGCGACCCCACACGTGGGGCTGCGCCCCTCAGTGGGCCTACGGCCTTCCTCGGGGGCTTGGTCTCCGACGGGAGGCTGCGAACCACGTCGGTTGGTGCTTGGTTTACGACGGGAGGCTGTGCCCCCTTCCGGTAGGGTCTACAGGCTACGGCCCAACACGGGGGACTGCGTCCCCAGTAGAGCCCACGGCGCCACACGATGTACTGCGCCGCCAGCGGTGCCGTACAACGTGCAGGCAATCAAGACGATTCGTTAAGCTGCAATGTGGACGCAGCGTCAAACGCTCCGTCGATTATAAAGTTTGGTTCCCAATAGCAACGTCGTCTTCCAACATCGTGACTGAAAACTTACCTTACCTTACCTTACCTTACCTTACCGGACGAAGAGAATTATATATATATATATATATATATATTATTATTATTATCATCATCATCATCATTATTATTATTATTATTATTATTATTATTATTATTATTATTATTATTATTATTATTATCATCATCATCATCATCATCATCATCATCATCATCATTATTATTATGCTGCACTGCGAACTTGCGCTTTAAAATGTTCGTTATTATTATTATTATTATTATTATTATTATTATTATTATTATTATTATTATTATTATTATTATTATTATTATTATTAGGTCTATTTTATTATAACAGTTACTGCTATTCGTTGTCGAAACCGAAGTAACTAAAGGTCGCTAGACATAGGCGGCGATCTACCACGAAACTTGGGGGTGTCCTGAGTCCCATGAAACCTCCCATGAAATGGGACCTCAGCGACGCAATAGCGAAAGTTTAAAAATTTTAAGCAAAATCCAACAATCCGAAATTTGAATAATTATGTAGTCCAGTTTATGTTATCTACTTCATTTGTTATCTACGTGACCAAACTTTAAGAAACTCTACGCGTTTATGCTAAAAATTTAAGCGTTTATGTGGGGGTGTCTTGCTGTTATTGGACACCCCCTTGGTTTAAAAGTGGGGGTGTCCAGACACCCTCATGATCGCCGCCTATGTCGCTTGAGATAGACATTTGCAATGGTATTTGTAAGTAAAATTATATATATTTCATTTCATCATCGTTATAATGATAGAAGTTATCGCACCATTCATGGTTTCACTGCATAGTATGCCTTAGCAACGTCAACGGATAATAACATAATTATTTGGCCAATTTACGCTTCCAGACAAATTCGCGCCGCACGGGTAGAGGTTCACATCTCACGAAGCGATAAACCAAATGCGTTGGATTGTGTTCCAAACGGCTCAGAGTGCGTGCAACTTGGGGTCTCTGTTTGGTGGAAGTTGGGGTTTGAGTCCTGAACATCCTGTGCACCCTGTTCTCTCGTGGTCGGTCCGGTTAAAAGCAGTGCTTATTCTAGGCCTTCTCTGGGGGGGGATTTCTCTTTCCCCCAAAGTTTGAAATCTTACCCCAAAATTTTTTGACGTTTTGGCAAGTAGTATGACCTTCCCAATGTCTGTTCCCCCCCCCAAATTTAAACTCCCTCTAATGTTTAGGTGGCTAGAATAGACACTGAGTTAAAACGCTGAAATTAGTTTCAAACTGCAACGCAAACACATAACGTAACGGTGCAAGAATACGTGTATTGTAGGCCTACTGTACCAAGTCAGTTTAAGATGATCACTATCGCACACTAAGAATATGAGTCGGGCAAACTGATAGCATTCAACGTCTTTTAGGTCTAAACAGAATTCCTATCTGTAGGCGCTTAATCCACGGTTTCAATGGTCATAGCGAAGTTAAGTCAATTAGTGGTCAGCCGGGCAAGCTAATAGTAATTCAATAGATCACAATGGGATTGTAGGCCTATATGTATAGAACATAATAATAATAATAATAATAATAATAATAATAATAATAATAATAATAATAATAATAATAATAATAATAATAATAATAATAATAATAATGCTATTTTAAGTGGTTTAAGAGACTAGGCCTATGTAAGTCTGTGTGAAAACCACTGTAGTAACTCTCAACATTAAATAACCTAGTTTTCTGAGATAGTCTTTGAATCTGTTTACTGTTTCAACTGTCACAACCCACTTCGCCCAAACTGTAATTCCATTTGTCCACAACCTCTGCACTAAAATACTCTTTCTGGCTACCACCTTCTGCCTAAACAATTTGCATTTGTGGCTTCTTGTGCTGCTATAGAATCGATCATATGGAACATCTACTTTCCCAGTCATTTTTTGTATGCTTCTATCAAATCCCCCTCTTTTTTTCTACGCTTAATTTCATATGCAATGCGTTTATATGGCGCGTGCAAGTTCAATTTATTGTCATGCATAGATGGTGTTTAAAACTATGAAAGGAATAAATTTCTACCAATGTTATCTTGATGCCATACAAGATGAGGCAATACCAATTAAGTAGGCTACATCTATAGCACCAGTTATAGTATTCAAATAGTATCATTCGATGGTATTTCAAATCCATCCGCACAGTATCAGATATATCAGAGTGAAGAACAACATGACAGAAAATGGAGGAATAGTCAATAGCGATCTTGGCTTGGGACCCAATGGTGTACCAGTAGCGTCCAAACGGGGCGCCGGTTGAGCGATGGCCCCGGGCGCCGACCAGATGGGAGGGAGCGCCAAAATTGACGCGAACTAAGTTTATTGCGCGTCAAACATTCTTTATCGACCTGGCCCCAGGCGTCCACCACTCTATGCACGCCACTGTGGTGTGTAGCCTATCTGGTTGTTGTACGTGGTGAAATAAATTACTACAGAGTTTGTACCGCAGCAGAGTTTCGGAAAAACCATCTAACAGAAGTCTGGCAATTGTGAAGAGAAGGAAGGCATGCAAAGTGAACCTTACTGCATGGTGAAGAGCTGATACAAACCATAAGAAATGCCAGGTAGGCCTATAAGAGAGCAATTAAAGAACATGACAAGGAAAGAACGCACTGTCTCTAACGGCGCTGTCTGCAACTTTCCTCAGAGTTGCGAGACGTTATTGCATACTGATAAGATTCACAGCATACGTAAGTAGAGAATTCCTGTTTATACCAACATTAATTTTATAAAAGGAAACTTCTTCTCCATGTGCCATGTATTGCTACTTCGGCGACCATGGATTTCCACTCTTCTCTGTTTCTGGCTTTCCTTATCAGTTCGATGTTGTCTGTAGTTCTTGTCGCTTCTCTTAGGCTGTCCGTAAACTTTATTCTTTGTCTTCCTCTTGCTCTTTTCCCATCTATTTTTCCTGTTATGGCTAGATTTTCCAATCCGTCTTTTCTTATTAGATGTCCAAAGAATTCAAGCTGCTGCTTTCTTATGGTTTTTAGCAATTTTCTTCGTTTAGCAATTTTCTAGGAAACTAAAAACTGCAAAACCAATGAGAAAATCGCATTGCACTGCACTGGTTTACTACTTATTTGAGTCCTCGCACTCAAGTCTGTCTGCACAAATGGTACTTTTTCATCATCGGCCTATTTAAATTGTGGGGCCCCCAGGGCTCGGTTCTTGGTTCTCTCTTGTTCACTTTATACACGACTCCTCTTGGCTCATTACTGTCAAACCATCACCTAGATTACCACCTATATGCAGATGATACTCAGATCTTTATTTCATTTGATAAGTCTTCATCAGAATCTTCTTTGGAAACTAGTTTTCAAGCATTCTCTCATATTCAGTCCTGGATGGATTCAAATAAATTGTTTTTAAACCCAGCTAAAACTGAATTTTTACTTTTAGGCACAAAGCCACAGCTCAAGAAATTTGAATCTATAAACTCTATTAAACTTGACGATTCCTGTAAGCATTCCTGTAAGCAGTTCTGTACGAGATCTAGGAGTAATTTTTGATAACGCGTTTTCTTTCTCAAATAATACAAATAGTATTTGTAAAATAGTTCACTGCCACCTTCATGATTTGTATCGTATTAGGAAATTCTAAATAAATCTGCATTGATGCTCTTGGCAACTGCCTTAGTGTCTATTCTATTCTATTCTATTCTACTTGATAATTTATGTAGCGCTATAGCATAGCCAAGGCCAAAGGCAAGAGCGTTTTACAAAAGACAGTCATACGATAAACGAAATAAATGAGTTTTAAGGTTCGATAAGAACGACTCGAAGTTGGTTGTCGTGGTCACAGAAGCTGGAAGTGCGTTCCAAAGGAGAGGATTGCCCCGAGTCACAGATCTTTCTCCAAGCTTCACGGTCTTAGACGGAGGGGGAACGTAGAGGTGAGATCGTTTGCTAGAACGAAGCTGTTTGCGACAGTCTGTCATCACCGGCCTGCGTATCAACGCCGAAAGATATTCGGGGCAGAAAGGGTCATGCAAGGCTCGGAAGGTCAGCGAGCATCGTTTAAAACGATTCGCTCCGGGAAGCCAATGGAGCTTATCCCTTAATAACGGGGTAACGTGGTCATGCCACCTGGCACCGAAAATCATCCGGGCGGCGGCGTTCAGGACCGATTGCAGTCGGCCCAGCTGATAGTCGGGAAGACCGAGGAGGAGGCTATTACAATAATCCAGCCTGGATAACACCAGGGCACGGACTAGATGTATCGCAGCTGATGTTGAGATGTAACGACGAATCTCCTAATCTTTCGGAGCTGAAAGTAACAAGCGCGGGTTACGAAAACTTGGCCGACGAACGATAGGGAGTCATCAAGGAGAACACCGAGGAGGTGCACTTCGGTAGACGGAGCGACGACAGCATCTCCGATCGTAAACGACGTTCGACTGATCTGGTGGACCCTTCGAGGGGTGTTAATCCACAACAGTTCAGTTTTTTCAGGGTTTAATGCAAGGCGATTTGTCGCTGTCCACTGCATTATTTCGCAGATGCAGTCTTGTAGGCGAGCTCGCAGATTATCTGTTTCCAGGGATGGGCAGTCAAGATTACTGCAGCTCCCTTCTCTTTGGCATCTCAAAGTCCAACCTGGCTAAACTCCAACGAGTTCAAAATTTATTGGCTCGGGTGGTTTCAAAAACCCCAAAACGTGAGCATATAACCCCAGTTCGTAAGGGTCTTCATTGGCTTCCAATTAAAGAAAGGATAGACTTTAAAATCTGTCTTCAGTTATACAAAACACTTTATTACAAGGAACCTAGTCACCTTCTTTCTAAACTTTCTACGCAAACAAGCAAATACTCACCAGATCCTCGTCTTCAATAGTTCTTTCCCTGTCCCATACTCCGACAGTTCCTTTTCAGTGGCTGCCCCCATACTCTGAAACTCATTGCCTCAGCACACTGTATGCGCATTGCAAATTCATTACAGATTTTTAGAACAAGATTAAAAACACATTTTATTGACCTGACTTATCCACCATAGACTGTCACCCGTTTGCCTGGCCGGATACCCTGGATTTGACCTGGATCTTTAATTATTTGGATTTGGTGTGCCATCGGTTGATGCTCTTGTGCATTATGAAGTGGTGCTATAGAAGTTTAAGATTAGATTAGATTAGATTTAAATAATCAAGTGCCAGCAAAATTCTGCAAGGAAGTCTATAGGATACAGAGGCGTAGCCAAGGTTCCGAAATAGGGGGGAGGGGCACATTGACATTTCCGACGAGCAAAAAGAGCCAATCATATTCACATATTCTCTTCGATCATGCTACCTCCCATCTTCCCCTCCCCTCAATTTTTTCTCACCTGTTTTCACAAATCCCATGACCCAACCCTCCCAAAATATGGGTCAGACTTTCTCTCGAGCCCCTCTTCCGTGGCTACGCCGGTGTTTAATCTAGACTCCTGGACTCCGGAGAGAAACTGACCAAGCCGGGGGGACTGACAAAGCCGGGGGAAATTCTGCTAGGGGGCTGCTGTTAGTTGATGTAGTATGCCAAAATTTTCGGGGAAATGGCAATTTTCCCCTCCGGAAACGGCCTAGATTAAACCCTGGGCTACGCCAAAGCGCAGAACTAAAACTGTACAGAATTTTAGTGATCAAACTGAACGCTGATTGGTTAGACCACCTCCGCCTATGATTTTGAGTGATTTGTGGACACATGGACGCCGAGATAAATTCCTGGCCCCGAACCAAAAAAAGTTTGTGGGCCCTTAAGAAAAATTTATCAAGTCTCCGAAAAATCTGACAAGCAAATAAACATTATCAACTCTCCAAAAACAGCATGACAAGCAAAAAAACGTTGTCAATCCTAAAAAAATACCCTGACAAGAAAGAAAGCCTTATCGTCACCGGATCTGGGCCCCTGAAAATTTATTGGGCCCCGGTACAATGTACCGGCTGCACCTCTTCTCACCAAGCCTGTGTGGGCATCAAAGAGCAAATAAATCTTGGGAAATAGCTGCGCTCTCTGTCCTCATTAGACCTATTAGTGTTACCCGTAATTTTTACAACGGGCGCTTGAACTAAGCGCACAGGTGCTGCTGCTGTGCATCATATCGTATTCCTCTCGCTACCAAATGCTTGAAATTCAATGCGCCAACTGTTATGAAGCTGCGTACTGTGAAATGTGTTTCTTGTTTGAAAGTTGAAAAACACAAATACAGCAAACGTAGACCAGAAATATACAGAAAGCAAAATAGAAGAATCACAACCATGCGTTTCAACACCACAGTTCCACTAAACCAAATAACTCGGTGAATACGCTGGTTTCTGCAGCCAGGCCCTGTCAGAAGGAGGCTAGAACGGACCACCTGAACCGCGGGGCTTTGACTAACAGGTGGTCTCAAGATAACGGAGTTTTTCCAAATCATTTTTATGGTATCCTATTAAGGCTCGAGATGTTATGAGATCGCGGAACCTAACATTTTGAATGGTCCGTTCTTCCTCTGATCTCTGAGAAGAACCGCTGCATGCAGTCGTAGACAGCAGACGCTCACATGTCGGAGCAAAGCGAGTGACTACAGTAGAACTGAGCGTTTTAACGGTGGTAAGACCCGACTGAAATTTTCACGCAACGTCTGTTTATGGGATTACGATTTTTAACGACGTCTAAACGCCTTAAACCAACATAATTTTATAGTTGGCTCAATGTGGCTCAATGACAAATACGTGAAACATTTTCTCAGACTTGCGTATACTATGTCGAATATACAATTTAGTCTATGTGTATAATAAAACCTTCTCACGCGATAGAAAGAAATCCAACCCAACCTTGTATTCAGCACTCTAAATTGAACTCTTGACACGCCAAATGGAAGGAGATGCGAAGAAGATTAGCGCTGGACAGACAGTTTTTTTGGACAGAGGAGGACTGGCAAGAGGAGGACGAAAAAGGGAATCGAAAGAAGACATAGATAAAAACGTTGGTACTGAGTGTTATCCTATATGACTCAGACATCTAGACGCTACAGAAAAAGGACACACAAAAGCCGAAAGCGTTCGAAATGTGGATATGCATGGAAGAGGATGGAACAGGCCAAGTAGACAGACTAGAAATCAAACGAGAGGAGGCCCTACAGATGGGAAAGAACACTATAAAAAGGCAGATGAACTTGATCGGGCATGTGCTGCGTGAGAGAAGAATCACTGGTTCTAAGACAAAATGGCAGCGGACAAAATGTCACGGACAAAATGTCCGCGGACAAAATGTCACGAACAAAAAGTCATGGAGACAAAATGGCAGCGGACAAAATGGCAGCGGACAAAATGTCAGCGGACAAAATATCAGCGGACAAAATGTCAGCGGACAAAATGTCATCCTAACTCTAACCCTAACCTTAAACCTTGACATTTTGTCCGTGACATTTTGTCCGTGACATTTTGTCCGTGACATTTTGTCCGGCCACACACTGCACGACACAATTTTTGCTTCCTTAACTCTGCTGGCCGTTTCTTATAAATTTTATCTTCAGAGGCGGCGCTGGGTTTTTTTTGGCTGCATGGGTGGGTCTAATGCAATCCACACAACCAGGACCCGGCTAAGACTAACCCCTCCAAGAAAAGCAGCATTTCTCTGAGGATTTGTACGATTTGCTAGGGCGCCCCTGCCCGAGGCTGGGTGGGTCCGAACCCGCGGACCCACCTCTTCAACGCCGCCCCTGTTTATTTTGTTTGTCGATCGTGAATATCAATTCGGTATTTGCCTTGCACGTACCGTTTTGCGGAATGTTCATTTTTCCAAGTTTTTAAAACTCTATTTCAGTCAAAAAGTCACGTCTCTGTAAGTAGCGTAACAACAATGCCTCTTTGCAAACTGGGGCTTGTCCGGGCGTAATAAGGCCAAACTGAAAGCTGTTCTGTAAAAATATGCAGCACGCGCATGCTTGGACATATTTGGACAAGTTTGGAGTTAGCTCTTATAACTGTGACCGAACAAAATGTCCGCGGACAAAATTCATGGGGACAAAATGTCAGCGGACAAAATGTCACGGTTTAGAGTTAGGGTTATAGTTATGGTTACATTTTGCCCGTGACATTTTGTCCGTGAATTTTTGTCCGTAACATTTTGTCCGCGGACATTTTGTCCTAGCACCCTTATAACAGTAGTCAATTATAAAGATTGCGTGGCGTCCCTGATCATTATTTTGTTGAAATCTTGAAGAATCAATATATATATATATATAATTTTTCAACTTGCCCCATAATATAGGGGCAAGATGACCCATAGGTTAAATGGTGTTGCCCCATTTGTTAGTCATCTTACCCCTTAACAATATTCATCAACATAAGTTGAGAACAAGGACAGAGTGACTCTATTGGAATCAAACAGACCACAGTGTCAGAGGGTCAGGTCTTCGTCCTCCAGCTGTGTCCAGCTATTGACTTCTCCATGACATCTCTCCAAAGTTCTCTGTCCTTTTGCTAATTCTTCCAAAGTCATTCGGTGTCTTCCATCAGTTTTTCCGTTGAGATTCAGCCCTGCCATGTGCAGATCCTCTTCCAATCCGTCCACCCATCGTCTTTTCGATCTTCCTTTAGATCTTCTTCCCTCTGGTTTGTAGTTAAAAATTCGTTTGGGTTTCTTATTTCATCCAGACCTAAACTGCAATTTTATGAAACTAGAATCACAAATGCGACAAGTTATGTATAGGGATAGCTTTAGGGATGGTGCAGACTGAATTATAGTAAACTAATTGAGCTATAGAAGCTTGATTCTAAAAGCACCTGGAACACGAGAACGCCTGCTGAGTAGTAGGCACTCTGAAGTTTATGCCGTCTGCCGTGCCGATGATTTGGCGCGAACAGAGCGATCCCTGTTAACGATATAAACCAAATACTGTAAGCCTTAGGACCACCGTGATACCGTAATCGGCCAATTATAGCTAATCGGAAGTGTTAATTTACAGTTGTGAAATAGCCAAAATATATGTGTTTAACCTTTGCGCCTATATAACTAGGAAGGAACGCAAACAACTCAGTTACAGTAAAACAGTGGCGTAGCCAGGATTTCCGGAAGGAGGAGGTTGGTTTTTATCATAACCAACTTCGGAAAAATCTTGACAAGCAAAAAAAGGTCGTCACCTTACATATTTACATTCTATAGCACGCTTACAAATTATTTTGGGTCGACAGCCAAGGGAGGTTTAACCCCAAACCCTCTCTTGGCTACGCCACTGCAGTGGAGACTGAATAGTGAGATCAACATTGCGATCGAGTCCACGGTCAAATTTCTTGGGCGCCTATTTTCTGAAAAATGTCCCCCATTTCCTTCCTTGAGATAATATTTCTGGCAACCCAAGGCGGGGTTGAGAAATTGACGTCCCGCGCTCAGAATGTTTTTAAGGGACATTCTCATTCACCTTCACCGGCCGATGACAGATAAATGAATTGAATATGACAAGGACTGGTCAGACGAATTATTTTAGAGTAGGTGAGATGCAATTTTGCGCCCCCTTTCGCACATGTACTAAAATAACTAATACGACTACATGAACAAGGTATAACTATATTTAGTATCACTGTATAATACTATTAAGATACTAGAGAGTAATGAGCAGTTGATGTGCAAATATTATTAGCCTAAATATGGGTTTCTCGCACATTCTTATTGCATTTATTACAAGTGACGCCATTTAATTAGACATGGCAATTTTGCCGCTATAGGCCTATTAAGTGGTTTTATTGAGGTACAGATGTAGGCCTATTCGTACATTCTTAACATAATTAGTATATCGCAAATTTTCGGCTTGTTAAAGTAAGCCGAAGAGTATTATCAGAATTCTCCTGAATAAGCTTCCCTACTATGGATTCGGGGGTAAATCAATAGACTGGCTCACAAACTAACTAAAAAACAGAAGCCAATATACTGTAATAAACAACGAAATCTCTGATTTAAAAGAAATAAAATATGGCGTACCCTAAGGCTCAATTATAGGCCCCCTTTATTTTTAATTTATATCAATGATCTGCCCAATGCCACTAATTTATTTAAATACTTCCTCTTTGCCGACGACACAAGTTTAACTATAAGCCATCTATAATATTAAGATCCTTATCTGTATGTCTGTCTGTTACCTTCAAGCGTTCTGATTGGTTGATGACTATTGGTAGACGGTTTAGACCGTTTAGTCCTTACGTCGCGATGCGTTGGTGGACGATGTTCGAAGACGACGTTGCTATTGGTAACAATTGTTCGTAGAATCGTAGTTTAACACGGTTTAGTCGAGTCATTGCAGCGTCAGAGGGGTGGGCGGGTGACGACGTTGCTATTGGTAACAATTGTTCGTAGCTTGAGGATCTTAACGTACATTTTAACGTACACAAAAAATACGTGTACAGCGTCACAAATGGCCACAGTTGCGTGATTTTAACGTACATAGGCCTAATTATTACGTGGCGCAGAGCTTGGCTAGGTGGCGATCATTGAAATGTTGTTCAGCATGAATTCAATGATTGGGTATTAGGTATAGGTATTGGATTAGTATTATCCTGCACTGCGAGCGAAGCAAGCATCTTTCTAGTACTAATATAAGAGAACTAATAAGACTAGTAAATGAGGGATTAATTAAAATTGCAAATTGGTTTAACGTTAATAAACTTGCTCTCAACCTGGAGAAAACCCATTACATGCACTTTCACACTAACAAAATTGCCTTGGTGGATAACCTTGAACTGTTACAAATAAACGAAACGGCAATAGTCCAAAAACCTATTATTAAATTCTTAGGCATTTACCTTGACCAACACCTAGATTGGATATACTTTTACAAAGAACTAGCAAATAAACTGGCGAAAAACCTAAATATTATTAGACACCTTAAGCATTATCTTGATCACAAAGCACTCCAGCAACTGTATTTTGCAATGATCCACTCTTACCTATCTTATTGTACAATTGTGTGGGGAAATAATTACAAAACTAATCTTAAAAATATTTGTCTATAAACACATCGAAAATTTATTACCCCTATACTACTCATCTAACAAACTTTTTCTTAAAACTTCTGACTGTAAATGCAACCTCAGGAATTTAAACAATCTTTTTATTCCATTTGCTGCAACCAATAAAAGGAAATTTACTACTAGATTTATAGGACCTAGACTTTGGAACGACTTACCCCATGACCTAAAATATATAAACCAATGGCACCAATTTAAAAAGGCACTTTAAAAAAGTCATCTCATAACCCTCCAACAGCAATTAGGTCAGCCCTGAATACCCTTTTTCTAGCTTAAAGAATTGTTTGGTGGTATGTACATTTATCTACTTGCTCTTCTATTTATGATATAGCATTCATAACCTCGTCCTTGATATTGGATATAATTCAGTAGGCCGACTAAGAAGCCAATATGATTGTAACCTGGCTCTGACTGGTACTTGGTTGATCACATTACGGGCTTTGCCCTTCGATCGACCGATATTTTCTCTCTTAATTAACCCATTTGAAGCTAAAGTTGCGTTAACGCAACGCAAAGTTTAAAATTGTCCATTTTTTCCAGTAAAAGAATTTTCTCAAAATTCTTTCTTGTATTCACTTACTTATTTATCACTTATAGTAAAAGGCTGCTCTTGAGTTAATATCATCTTTTTACTTGCTGCTAATGTTAGTGCTATTACCTAGCCCGTTAGCGTGTCAAAATAGGACAGTTGTAATCACTTTACAGTTACATAAAAAATATTTTCCAGCCGGATGAAGTAATTTTCGGTAGCACGAAGATTAGTCTACAAATTGATATAAAAATTAAACAGATATGATTTATGATCTATGATTTATGATCTATGATTTATGATCTATGATTGGCTGTAAATGGGTTAACACTAGTTTCGCATCTAATTAAGATTGCAGTGGTAATTCTGTATCAAATTATTACTGCTTAATCTGAATTCCAATTGTCTTATACACTTATAATCTACTTAATATGAGACTACCTATAATAGAAGTCAATAAATAGACTTCTTTTATACGTCTAACAGTTGTTACTTGCTACCAAAGTGTCTATGTATGATATAGAGATATGGATGGTGTTCAAGTGTTTTCCTCCTGCCACCCATCTGAGGCTGATCGACTACGATCCAGCATAACAGACTGTATCACCGCAATCAGACAATGGACAGACGCGAACCGACTATCCCTCAATCCTGGAAAGACAGAGTTCCTTTGGGTCACTACCCCGAGACGTAGTCATCTCATCGGCCACAATCCGTTTACGATTGACGGAGTCGACATTGCGCCGATGACTGAGCTGCGACTCCTCGGTGTTCATCTGGACGAGACGCTCTCGTTCGCCGGGCACGTAACGAATGTGATCCGTACCTGCTACTATCACCTAAGAAGGATCAAAGCCATTCGTCGTCATCTTCCACTACCGGTCGTGATAAAGTTGGTGCGCGCTCTCATCCTGACAAGCGTGGATTATTGTAACAGTCTACTCCTCGGACTCCCGGACAGCCTACTGAACCGCCTTCAATCAGTTCTTAACGTTTCCGCCCGGCTTATATTCGGAGCCAGGTGGAACGAACACGCTGTTACGAGACCACCTTCACTGGCTCCGGATACCTGAACGGATAGCATTCAAACGATGTTGGCTGACGTTCAGAGCCTTACACGACCCGTGCTGTCCGGAGTATTTATCGAGACTGGTGCACCGACCCTCCCTATCTGACAGACGCTCGCAGCTACGATCAAGTCGCCGGGTCCAGCTTGTTGTCCCTCCCCCGTCTAAGACAGCCAAATTCGGGGATAGATCTTTCTCGAGGGGAACCCTAGACTTTGCCTAGGCTACACAGGTTACAATACAGCAGTGGCGTCGCCAGGAATTTTTTGTTGGGGGGAAGGGGACTGGCGTGTCAGATTCCTTATCCACCCCACCCCTCCACAAAAACTTTCTCACCGGATTTGCGCGAATCTGGTAGGTGGTCTGGGGCAGGTTGGGGGCAGTTGCCCCCCCTCCCGTGGCGACGCTAATGCAATACAGTACTGGCGACTGTACTACTAAATGAACTCATGAAACGAGGAAGAATCAACAAGATAACTTCAAACACAACGGATCAACATTAAAAATAAAAATAATTAGGAAAGTTTACAGTTCACGATGCAACAGATGTGTGTGTGTGTGTGTGTGTGTGTTGCTGTAGACCTTGCCACAGGCAGCAAATTAGAAGAGAGGGCGGGAAGTTAGAAGAGGGGTCTGCTGGGGAAAGTAACGGCAACGTACCCCAGATTATAATGAACCAGATATCTTAATACGCGGCTCTTCCTTCGATCGACCTACTATCGACCTATCCACAAAATATTCGGGCGGACTTTCATTTAGTTGATGTCCCTCGTTCTCGTACAGTCAATGGCGTCATAGTGTGTAGTATGAAATGGCTGGGAGTGCTCTATTTCGAACCCTGTAGATCGGAATTGAGAAAGATATTATTGAATATTCTTGCAAAGTTTAAAGCAGTGAAGATGGGACAAGAGGAAAATGTGAATTTTGTCAGAGAATTTCTTCAAATCGATTAGATTTATATATATCTAGGGCCTAGATACCTTCTATTCAACAGGCCTTCAATAGGCTACTCTAACACAGTGAATTAATTATAAAATTTATTTATTTTTGTTTATAATATAAAACCTGTTGTATAATGAACCAGAGATTTTAATACGCGGCTCTTCCCTCGATCGCCCAACGAGCCAACCCACAAGATATTCGGCAGGACTTTCATTTAGTTGATGGCCCTCGTTCTCGTACAGTCAATGGCGTTAGTGTGTAGTATGAAATGGCTGGGAGTGCTCTATTTCGAATCCTGTAGACAGTGGCGGCTCCAGGATTTGGCAAGTGAGGGTCCGTAGGGTGGCAACTTCTAAGCACGGGGCCAACCATTTGTGGTTAGGTATGTAGTATTAAGTAGGCCCCTATAGGGTCCCAACAGGAGGGCCACTGGGGCAGGCACTCAATAGGGGACACGGGCCCCACCCTGGGCCCCCCTCTGTGGAGCCGCCACTGAGATTAAGTAAAACTAAAAAAGTGAATCTGTAGCGGGAAATTCTAAGAATATAAATTCCCAATTTCCCAGCCTAATTTTAAGGGTGAAATTTTTTCTCACCAACATTGCAACCCCCACTTCTTAGACCCACGGGCCGCCACTGTTTTCTACCCTGGTTGAGAAAGGAGGAGCCAAACACACTTACAAACACACACACACAGACGCCCATCGTCTTTGATACGGAAGCCTCTCTCTAAACAAACACGACACAACACCCATACACACACACACACACACACACACACACACTTGGTAACACAACTAGCAGATTGGCTACAATATAGAAACCTGTTTTTAGAGTGAATATTCGTCAATGTTCACAATAACTAAATTTAAATCAAAAAAATAATCAATTCTAGTTTAGCCAATGCGCAATATCTACGTTATCTACGTTCTGTACAGTGTACAGTAACTAAAGTTCGTAAAATTGTTTCTCTTAGTTCGCCAGATGGCCATTGTTCTATACATCCGCAGTGTTTATGAGATTGGAATGTAGTCCCGAAGCCTCTATAAGATTTAAAACTGCATCTCACATTTATTTTAAAATTGTATAAAAAGCCAGCTGATCCAGATATGTGACCGTGATCTCTCTTGATTCTAAGTATCGCGACAAAAAAGAGCTGCTTTTGGCATACCATTATTTCGTGAATTTGTAACGCATAAGGATTTCCGGCTAGATTTGTGAATGCTCTAGTAACGACAATAGAAGACTATATTTTTATAAGCAAATATTTTTAAATATTTGCATAATTGAAATGAAAGATAATTAATGAAATAATGTAGAGATGGCAAATATCGTTAGAAATGAATATTCGTTACTCTGAATGTACTCATTGGCGGCGGAAGGGGGCGAAGAGGGTGGGGCGGTGGCCCCCGGACACTGGGGTGCAAACATGGCGTTGTCCCTCGTGTCCTGACACGGGTGTTTTTGGGGAAGGTCGTGTCCCTATAGGTGTGGACACGGGTGTTTTTGGCTATGAAATAACAAAAGCCATGGTTTATTTTATTGTTAAAAGGCAAAGAAGCCAAAAAAGATCATCATCACCACACTTAAGCAATTTTAAGTAAAACAAAGGCAAAAAAGGTCACCACCTGAGAAAAATTAGGACACGACCATTTTTCTGACCAGGTTTGCGCCCATGCCCGGACATCTTTCGAATAGGAGCATCCACATTGACTCGGCGACCTTTTTCTTTTCAACCCTTTTTTTACATGAAAACCCTTACACATTATATAAATATCGATTTGTCTTCGGACATCCATACAAAATAAGGACGTCAAAATTATTGTCTACGCCATCTTTTTTCTTTGCTCGTTAATACCTAACCGAGGTGACGGGAGCATCCAAATTAAACTTTGCCCCCTGCGTTCGCCGCTCTTGGCACCCCTCTGCCCTGGTGCCGTCCATTCGACCCAAGGAAGCCTGGATAAATATTATATATATACATATATATAATTATATATATACTAACTAAATAAATAAATATATATATATATATATTAGTATTTATCCAGGCTTCCTTGATTCGACCGAAGTCCTACACAACTCTCAGCGTCGCCTTTGATGTTCCCTTTCGCACCATAAGCCACTAACGGGATGTTTTATAAATGCCACATTGTAGACAGATAAAAATTTTTTAAAATTTCGCTACATTTGCCGCTCATGCATTTAGATTTAGACCAAGTCTCGAAGGCCACTTTCTTTGCAGTCATTAATCTGTTTACTTGTCTAGTTCGAACAGCTGAGTACAGTTTCTGCTTTTCAATATAGGGCTATTACTGTAGTTCGGTCGAATCTAAATACCTGGCTCTGGCGTTTGCAACTGATTCGAAAAATGGATGTCGTTAACGAGTATCTACTCATCGCAGCTTTTCTGGCTTCGTTTGGCTTCGTGTATTGGTGGAGAAGTAACGGAAAAGCCAAGCATCATTACCCTCCTTCCTTTCCTTCTCTGCCGCTCGTTGGATCTTTGCCTTTTCTACGAGGTCTGAACAACATCTCGGAATTCTTTTTAAGCTCCTCATACAAATTTGGTCCGATGTTCACATTCATGGCTGCGTCAAGGTAGGCCTAGTATGTTGTATTGTCTATAATAATTGTATGCGCAATGCGCATTTAAACATTCTGATAGCTAGAATTACTTATCTTGGTCAGAAATAGGCAGGTTTACAGTACACTTAACCAGAGGCTTGTAGACTTCATGATAAATATCTTAGAAATATCAACGGAAATTAAAACTAATGAATGGCAATACATCGCGACAATGAACACGATCAGTGTTTATTCTAGGCCTTCTTAGGGGGGAATTCCCCCACCCCAAAGTAAAAAATCCCCACAATTTTTTTATATGTTGTATGGGGGCTGGAAATTTCCCCCCAAAAGTGTGACGAAGGGGGTATTTAATTTTTCGGAGAGGGGAAAAATGTAAGGATCACAACATATTTGTTTGTCTGGGCATTTGAAAAGGGTAAAAGGGTAAGAAATATTAGGAAAGAGACCTTTTTTAGGTAGATAACCTTTTTTTGCTTGTCACCACATTTTTGAAGGAGAAAACCTTTTTTTGCTTGTTGAGAGTTTTGGAGACTCAGAACTTGTCCCCCAAACATTTCAAACTCCCCCCCCCCAAATGTCAAGGGGGCTAGAATAAACACCGGAACATGATGCCGTTTGCTGCTTCAAAAGCATCGTTGATATTCCTAATTTTATTCTTGCCGCTTCTGTTCTGGCATCCTCACGGCTTCTATAGGCCTATACCCGTGTACTAGACTTTTAAATGCCTTTGCAATAATCATGAAAATAAATAAAGGAAATCAATATTTTAGCCTAAATACGTTCATTTGTAACAATTACGTTATTAATACTGTTTATCTCAGGCTGTTTTTGTGACGGAACGAGGCTGAACGGCCGGAAAATCTGAACATTGCCCGACCCTGCGATATACTTACGATTATGATATTCAAAGATATATAACCGATGGAAACTTAGTGCTTTCATTCCATCCGTAATTAGCCCATAAGAATAAGCAGCTACAACTGTACTACTTTCCAAAGCGCTATATAAATTTACGAGATTTTACTTACTTAGCGAAGACAGTTTTAATTTTTTTAATTGCAACATTAAGCTAAGAAATAGAACGTTTGAAACTTTGAACTATATCTAATTGTCGTCTCTTTTTCAAATTTCTTATCATAGGCCTACATTTTATTTCTATTGATGGTCCAAACAATTACAATAGGCTAATTGTACGGCCTGAAGACTGAAATGGTTTGGTCATGTTGAAAGAATGAAGGAAGACAGACTACCAAAGAAAGCACTATACAACTACGTTGAAGGGAAAAGGAGAAAAGGAAAACGAAGAAAAACATGGATAGAAACTTAAAAGAGGATGCAGAAGAAATGCAAATGAACTTCATCCAAATGACCAGAACAGCAAGAGACAGACAGAAGTGGAAGGAACTCGTTCAGACCCATCGTCCAACCCAATAGGGAAAGACGGAAGGAAATAAAGAAGAAGAAGAAGAAGAAGAAGAAGAAGAAGAAGAAGAAGAAGAAGAAGAAGAAGAAGAAGAAAGAATTGTACGGCCGCTACGACGCGTTGACAACTGACTGCCGACTACTGCGTTCGGGAAAATATTTTTGTTTACAAAAAGGACTGCTGTAACTTCATATTCCGGCTGGGACATGACCGTTTAACATTTAAACTGAATAAGCCTTATATTATGATTCTCATTCTTTTAAAGAAAAATCGTCGTCCTGAACAGCAAAGATCTGATCGAGGAAGCGTGCATCAACCACCTTTCCATCTTCTCTGGAAGATTGCCGTTATACATCGACTCGCTTGCAAATCGTCACAGTAAAGGTGATTCAATACGATCTGGTTAATTATGTGGCGTATTCAAAGACGTATTAGGGGCTGTCCATTAATTACGTACACAATGTTAGTCGATTTTTAACCCACTTATTAACAGGACCGCCGAGAGGGGGCAGGGGGAGCAAAGGCACAAAGCCCGTGCGGTCTGGAGGGGGCCCGGGCCGATGATCAAGATGTATTATTAAGAGTAATAAAACAAAAAGGAAGTCGAAATGTTATATGCACATGGGGCCGGACGAGTAAAAGGGGGCCCGGAAACCCAGGACATCAAAAACAGCGTGAAAAACGGCGACAAGCAGGGGGAGAAAGGTCATCACTAGTTTTGGAAAGTTGCAACAGCGTTTCTGTAAAATAAAATCAATGACAAGTAAAAAAGGTCATCAGCAATTGTAAGACTTATCAGAGGCCCGTCGGCCCTTCTGCACAGGGGCCCGGAATTTCTCTCGGCGGGCCTGACAGCTTGTTCATTTGTTTTCAAAAAGTTCGTTTAATCTCTTTATTGTTCGCCAGATGGCGCCACTCTCACACATGTCTGTGCAGAACTGCGTTTTATATCGGTCAAATTTGACAACAAGGTTTAGTAAATGTATTTAAAATTAACATTTTAATTTGAAGAATCCGTAACATGCGGTAAAGAGTTGCTACGATTTCTTGGATTTTGGCTAAACTAACGTATAAGTGGCTTGTTTAAAATACCTTCATTTCGGTGGGAAAATTAAGTCAAATTGGAGATATTTAATATCTTAGAAAAGAGTCGTTTGCAAGCCCATGCGTTTTGCAAGTTTTTGAAGCGAATATATATTCGCGACCATTAACTGAAAAATAAACCATGGAATGATTTTAATGGATTTCTTGTGCGGTAGCACGTTGTCTTCGCCACGCACTGTTCATTTATAACACAGGCTGATGAGATATGTAATCAATAAAAGAAATATTTTGTTCAAGCAGATGGAATTTTTAAGTAAGCCTGTCCAGAGAGCCATTGGTGTATTCGGGGTTAAAGAGTAATGTAAGTAGGCCATAATGTAAAGTAAATCGGGATAATTCCATCGACGCCCCTGCTCATTGGCTTTTTCTCAAGCGCCATTTTGCAACACTCAATCTCTTTCTGTGCTGTCCTATACAGTGCAGGCCTATGTTTCCCTGTGTGATGATGGTTGTGTCCTGCTGCATTGTCAGGTACTTATTACAACGCCTATACTTGGTAAACAGATACAACGTCTTTAATGAGGTATTGTCGAAAACATTTAAAAGCACATCACAACTTGACACATTTCGCATACCACATTAGGTGCCGGGGGAAGTTATTCGCAGATACATGTAAGCTTCAATAGAATTTCCGACCTCTCGGATTTTGAACCCGGGCCGGTGTGTCATGCCCCGGATTCGGAGCGGACGCTCGCCAGAGGGAGCCACCGAGGCGACGAACAGCAGGAGCGCCAATAAAGAGCACAAGTACAGTATACATCCCATTTGGTCCGAGAGTCGTACTTACAACATCTCACTGGCGTAGCTGGGCGCCCGGAATAGGAATAGGGGTTGGCATCAGAACTTACTGAGACTGACATTTCCAGCTCCGATTAGAGGGTTTGGGGGCGCATCTCGAGCTCCCCACGCGTTTGGATTTTTTAAAGTAAAATCTAGGGCAATATAGGCCTAAAAATTCAAAACTTGAGATCTAGAGCAGAGTTTCCCAAACATTTTTGAACCGCGACCCACTTCAGCGGTTTTGTAACTTTCCGCGACCCTAATCATAGGATGTAATATATTATAAAAGAGCATTAGGCCATCTGGCGAACGTTATTTGAAAGCAATCTTCTGAGTTTTGAATAAATGGCAAAGCAAAAGCTCTGGTTCAATTCGAATTAAAATGCGGTAAATATATTCATCAGAATTATTCAAATTTTGCCAAATAAGGCTAAAGGAGCGAAGTAGATATTGGAAGCTCTTAAAAATTATCTCTTGCACTTTTGCTAGGAACATACCTTTATTACGCGTCTTAAAAATCCTATGAATATGGCAAAATCGCTTAACCGCTAGGTTTATGAAAAACATGACCTTAGATTCCCTATTGTCAGTTGAGTTTCAGAGCAAAATGGTCGGAATACGCTTTTCTTGCGTTATTGAGAAATAAGATAAATTCCTAAAATTAAAAGTACTACTAGGCCAGGGTTTCCTAAACTGCTTGGAACTGCGACCACTTCAGCGGCTTTGTAACATGCCGCGACCCTGAAAACTTACTGTCGACTAAAACTGGATAAAACAAAAATCATTTTAATATAAGCCGTGTATGGAGGATTGCAGTCATATAAATTTCTTAAGACCTAAGCATACTTGCAGCTTTCAAGGCCTGTGACCAGATATATTTTTACTTACCCTAACACCCCTCAACACCCCATCCCCCCAATCTGAGAGCAACACCCCTAATTATGATGCAACTAAGATGCTATCGCTCGCCATAAGGGGAGGGATGGTACCCCAGAATATATCAACAACCCCCTTCACAATTGATAATCCTAGATATAACCCTGCCTGTGACATTGTGGTAATGGTTAGAACATGACACTTTTGGATCTAAATTCGCGCTACTTCGCGAACCATTGAACTGAACCCCTGCGAACCATTTTTGGGTCGCGACCCACAGTTTGGGAAACACTGATCTAGAGCACATTTCTACACTATATGGCGGCATATCGAGATTCTTCGCATCCAGTGTACACGCACTAAAACATTTTGTTCGGTTTTGCACTAATCTGAAATAGGAGCGCTATGCTTCCTGTGTGCCCTCATATCCACGCTAATGATTTGGAGACTATTGAAGCGTGGGTCATTGCAACAAGAAATTTCAAATTGACGATTTAAGCACAACTAACTCCATTTAAAAAAGTTTTCTCTTCATTTTAGGCTTATCATTCAAGAGCACCGATGATGAATGAAAAAGACTGCATCCGATGTGTCTTTCCATCTTGAAAGAATTTGGATTTGGAGTTAAGAATCGAATGGAAGAGAGAATTCTAACAGAAGTCGAGGCTATGGTAGACTGCGTTCGAAAGAAAAATGGCCAGACGTTTGCACCAAGAGAAACGGTATCAATGGTTGCGACTAACGTCATCAATAACATCCTGTTTGGAAAGAGACGCGAATATCAAGATGGTATTGGCGATTTGTACGTCCAACTGGAACGTCTAATGCAAACTTTAGACCCGGCATTCGAATTAAGTTCCGCTATTCGCTTTCTGCCGCGCTTCAGAGAAAAGATCCTGACATACAAGGACAGTCAAGGGAAAATCAGCAAAATTCTCGCAGAGGAAATCGAAAGATGCAAAGAATCCGGAGCAGAGGATTGTTTTGTGACGAGATATCTCGAAAAAGAGGGCGGTGCGATAGGCGAAGAACAACTGCTGTGGACTCTTCGTGACCTGGTTGCCGCTGGAACCGATACAACAATATCCACTCTTTTGTGGTCTTTGGTTGCTCTGGCCAATCACCCAGTTGTTCAGGAGAGATTGAGAGCAGATATTGATGCAGTTGTTGAACGAAGCAGGTTCCCAACGATGGACGACCAACGCAACCTTCCTTATGCAGAGGCGACGATTCTTGAACTGATGAGATGGAAAACTTTGGTTCCTCTTGCACTTCCTCGAGTGACGCTAAAGGACGTGACTGTTGACGGATATTTCATTTCTGCTGGAACTATGGTATATAGTTTCCTTGTAATACTATGACTTACAATTACGAATACTTGAGTTTATTAATAATTTTTGTTTTCAATTTAATAGCCACTGCCCACCAATACTAAACATTTTTCGCTTACAGCAAAAAATAGAAGTTCTTGAAAATGGGCTCCTAGAAAGTAATCATGGCTACGTCTCTTCTCTCACTTAGATATACTTTTGCCAATAATGGGGATTGATGCCACCCATTCCGCGAAATCTGTTTGGTGGCTCTACTGCACTATTGGTATTGCTATGCAAGTTCCAGGGGCGTAGTGCATCAAAAAAATAAGGGGAGTCTAAATCAGTCTATAAAAAGACCAAATAAATATTGTATCCATATCCTATAGCCAGCGTAAATTCCTTAACTAACAAGATGTCATCATGTCAAGATTAACTAACTTTACTAAGTTGTATACTTTTACTACATATTATATTTGCATCAATTTATGTAAAGTATAAAAAGTTATTAATAACATGTAAAAAAAATTCTGTTTCTCAAAAAGTGGGGAGTCGTTCCCTCCCCTAGACTCCCTTAGCCACAATTGCACGACGCCTCTGTATGCAACGATGGTAGCAGGGTACCTAACAGATAGATGTGTTCACATATTGAGCTTCAGAATATATTCAAGATAACGCTTGATTACACCTCACTGACAAAAGTCAGTGCACCTAGAGAAAATATGAAGCCTTAGTATAGGTTAATTGTCTCAACTTCCTCTGTTCTCTTTAAGGTTAAAGGCAATTGGTGTAGAATCTGATACTATAAGGCACTGATTGACCCGAAATATTATTACACTCTTTCTGATGGCATTAATTAATTACTCGACTGGATGCAGAACTATTTTATTTTGTTCATACAATGTTGTTGTCATTAGGTATTGACCAATATTTACGCTGCTCACATGGACCCCAGAGTATGGGACAACCCGAACGAATTCCGACCGGAAAGATTCTTGGATAAGGACAACAATGTTATCGGCAAAGATCGGATCATTCCGTTTGGTCTCGGTAAATTGTGCTTTTCACGAGATTTCAACCATAAAAGTTGCATTGATTCGAGCGGTAGATGTTGTGTTTGTTGAAATTGTTGTTATTTAAAATGCTGGCGCACTCATGCACACACACATGCACTGGTTCCTCTAGCACTTCACACTCCCGCTTGTAGGCCTACCATCTGACTTGCAATTTCTAGGAATACCGCATAATTATGATAAGAGCTTTTGGGGAGAAAATATTTTCCGGTACGCAATATCATGAAACGCTTATATTTGAACCAGTGGCGTAACCAGGTTCCGGAATAGGTTAGCACCGACATCAGGCACCGACATCTTGGAGTGAAAAACGTCTACGAGGAAAATAAAACAACGCAGGAGTTCTTGGGATATTTAACGCCTAACTAGTTTTTTGGATTTTCAGTACGCCGTACTGGCGCGTCGTCATCATCCTGCCACACCGGCGCTGGGCGATGACATGGGTTAACTGCCTCCACGAAGTCATGTCTTGTGCGGCTCGATGTGCTTCTGGTATACTGTCATAAAGGTCCATTCTGTGATGTTATTCATCAAGGTCGTTCTTGGTTTTTCTCTGTTTCTTTGTCCTTCTGTGATCTCTAGGATTATGGACTTTTCTATGGTGTTTCCCTGTAGTGCTATATGTCCAAAATATTTCAATATTCTTTCAATGTATGAGTAGCAGTCTTTCCATTCCTGCTTTGTGGAGTACTTCATCATAAGTTCTTCTTTCTAGGTGCGTGATGCCTAATATTTTTCGAAGGCATTTCATTTCAAAAGCTTCTATTCTTCTCTTTTCATCCTTCTTCAGCGTCCAGGCCTAAGTGGCAACCGGCCAAACCGAGGCATGTAGCAGTCGTAGTTTAATTGGGATACCGATGTTTTCATTTTTCCAGATTTTCTGTAGTTTCCCCACTATAGTCATTCCCAGGCCCTATCTGCGTCTGACTTCGGTTACATAATTAGCAGCAGCATCTGTAATTCTAAATCCCACGGATATGGACATTCTTTCACTTGTTCTATGTGTTCTCCTTCTGCAGATATATGTGCTGAGTGCCATGCCAATGCCGTGATCTTTGTCTTGTTCGTGTTGTTATGGGCCTGATCTGCTTACTTACTTTGTACCTAGATTCAGAGTCTTTGGTTTTGACTCTAGAGCTCTTCCGTTTTGATCTTTGGACTGTTATGTTGAAATAAAGATAATTTGATACAAAATCAACCGAAATCTCGTTTATTCTACTACATCGCGCCCCGAGCCTCCGACAGTGTTCAGTCGTATAGACCGTATTCACTACTGGCAACAACACATCTCTTCATCAATTTCTCCTCTGATGTTTCTACAAGCACGATGACATCGGCGTACCTCAGATTGTCAATTCCTTTGCCACCAATCTTGTATCCTCCTTGTAGCCCCCAAGAGCGTTCCTTCATTGCCATCATCTCTGCAACACTGTTGAACAAATGCGGGGACAAGATGCATCCCTGCCGTACTCCTTTCAAGACTCGAAACCACTCTGTGATTGAGTTTGCCACCTTCATTTGTGCCAACCAACTGGTTTTTGTACAAATTAGCAAGCAACAATTACGGGCTCGTACCGTCACAAAGAACACTGTTTATGACAATCAGTAATTTCTCTTTTAGCAATCGTTACATTTATTAACTGTTTCTCGTCAGAGTGTGCTGTTAGATAGTTTAAATTTGCATAAATATCATTGGACATCATATTAGCTTTCTTTTTCAATGCTAATTTTTGTCTATGAAACTTCATTTTATATTTGTATTTGGTTGTAGGTCGTCGGTCGTGTTTGGGAGAAGTTTTGGCTCGTACTGAAATATTCCTCGTTCTGACCGCCATTGTTCAGAATTTCATAATTCTGCCACCAGAGGGTCAAGATAAGGTCGAAGCAAAGCCTCTCGAACCGATTGGACTGGTCATGGTTCCTTTGCCGTTCAAAATCCGTTTAGTGCCACGCATCTGAGATGACTTATGGATTTAGAACATCATTTTATAGATTTTTCTTAATATTTAAAACGTTATTGGTTTAAGACTTTTGCTCCATTTAAGTTTTAGTGCGCGTGTATAGGGGCCTACACTGCATATTCGTCCAATTTAAAACAGGTACAGTTCGTGGCGAAAGCGATGAGGTTGATTGTCCAGTTTGACTGCTCTTTTAATGATGATCTTAACCGCTGTGTTCTTATTAAATACAGCGTGTCTGGTTAAATAAGCAGTGGATAAAGTCATCACATACGGTGTTACCAGGGTGGCATTGAGACTAAGACTAGTGGGGGAGTAGATCGCCACTTCCTCTGTTCTTCTTTCCTTGCTATTTAAAGAGTGGAAAAGTGACAAGTCAGTAAGAAGTGACTTTGGTCCATTGTCCATAAAAATACCATGCAGGATGTAGGCTAACTTACGTTAATTATGTATTCTTGTAAATTAAAGCGTCAATGAGTTTGGAACCAAGCTGAGGTCTTAGTTCTGATAATTTAGATAACTTTTGCGGAATGTTTACCTCTCCCTTTTCTTCACCAGGCATGCAGGGTCATGAGTTCTCTATCTGTCTAAATTTCGTGAGTGCATCAAATGTAATACATTGAATTGGTTCAATTTGTGACCTTACTGAGACAACGGAAATTGCAATCAATATATATATATATATATATATATATATATATATATATATATATATATAATTAAACCGTAACTCTGACATAGCAATGCATCAAATTTAAATAGTTTTGAACAATCTACAGTGTAAGTGCAGTAACAGAGTAGCAATTCCACAATGAACAAAAAACTTCAATTGTGAGATTATAAGTAATCGTCAATCAATGCATAATTTTGATAGGTTTTAAAGCAAAATTACATACAAGCAAATTTCAAAGAAAAGTAGGCTACGAAATAAAATAACAGTTTTGTCGAGTTCTCGCTGCAGATAATCCAATGGTATATACCATAACCTAACAATGATCAAATTTCAGAGGCTAGACTGAGACAAATGGAGTGGTATCTATTTTGTCAGCAGGAGACGCCATGAAAAAGTCTAGCAGTGTTTGAGTTGCCAACAGAGAAAATGAAAAACATAAGGAAATAAGATAATATCACTTTAGGAACAAAGAAGAGAATAAGAGAAAGTGTCGCATGGAGCACAGCACTGTATGGACGTGAACGATGTACACTGAAGAAAGAAACTGCAGAATAGAATGGAGGCTTTCGAAATGTTCTCATTACGTAACAGGCAATGCATAAGCTGGAGATAAAGGAATACAAATGAAGAGGTTTTGCAGTTTTCAGATACAGAAAGACGGTCCGTCAACATGTGCAAAAGAAGGAAGCAGTAGTATTTCGGGCACCTACAGAGGAACAGTGAAGCTAGGTTGCACTGGAAAGGACATTCCAACAAGAAATGATCCCGGGGCGATGACGTGGAGGAGTGGACGGGACTGCAAATGGCAGCAGCCAGGGGCGTAGCGACGGGGGTATATCGATATATATATACCCCCAAATCAGAATACCTTTAAAATTTTAATGTGCTTTTTAAGATTTTCAAAGTTTTTTTCTAAAGATCTATGCCACCTCAAATCACATTATACCCCCAAATCAAATTTCTAGCTACGCTCCTGACAGCAACAGTCAAGGAAACACAGGATAGGCATTTCTGGAGAAAGCAAATTCATGCTTTCATGTTAACTATAGATTATGATTATGAAGAAACAATGAGAAGATGATGACGAGTGCAAGGGTTAATGCTAAGTCCTCCATCAGCGTTTTTGGCACTCTCCAAGGAGGGTTCATTCGGCCTGCATTAAATTTAGCGATAGTAAGATCTTATGCCATGGACTGTTATATTAACTCCGTAGATTACATTTTCATTTGTCTAGACAAGTTATGGCCATGCCGCTCGCTACTATTTCGTCCGGACTTAAACTCTGACACATAAAGTACGTCAAGTTGGTGTTGAGATTAGTCGTTCCGCAATAGGCTGCCGAAATTCTTGCGTTTTTACTCGTTCCGTACCACCAACCAGCTCCAAATACCTTCGAGCAGTTACTCGACGAATGGTCATTGTCGTAGGTGGAGAACGGATGGTTAACGTTTTCTGCAAGTGAATCGGTCATCGTTCCAGCAGAAGGAGAACCAACGTTGAGAACGTATCCATCCGCTTCACTGCTAAGAGAGAAGATACTGTATTCGATGTAGTACCATTTGTGAGGAGAACACGAACCACCGAAAAGCATAACCCAGTTTCCATAACTCGCGTAACGCCCCGTTCCAGAACATTCTCTATGGAGTACGTCGATCCGAAGAGAACACGTACACGACACGTTCGTCATCTGGTACAGTCGCTCATTTCCAATCCAGAAGTACTCGTCTTCGATATCTCCAAATCCGTATTTATATTCTAACCACGATTTATCAAACATTGAAGAACCATTCGTATTGTTTTGAACGAGATGCGTTCCATTGCAGACTGAAAACGTTTAAAGACATTTCGTGTAATTTTAAATGATAGCTAAATTTCTGTCACATTTTAATGTATTCGTCAATAAAATACTCTGATTTCTGACCTAATAACAGGACACTGGACAGACAAAAGTTCATGTGAACTTTTGCGCAAGTACAAACTATACGGATATCTATTTTGTAATTTTGTAACTTAAATAAGAAATTATCTAAGATTAATCTAATGCATAATGTAAGTAATAGAATTACATTGTATTTATTGAAACAAATGAATTATATAAATATCTTAGCATACTTAATCTCTCTAGTATACATCAATATCAAACAGCAGTATTTATGTTTAAATATGTTACTAAGCTATTACCAATTCAATTTCACAAACTTGAATATTTTTCAATAATAAATAAATTACATAGTTATAACATAAGAAGTCAAAACAAATTTGTTATCCCTCTTGCTCATACTAATATGAGGTTATTTACTATTAAATGTTTTCGAACTCGTAGTTGGAATGGTCTCCCCGAATGTATAACCAATTCATCAAATTTATGTATATAGTGTATATATATCTATATATTCAAAAGTAGCTTAAAAATTATATCCTGTTTAATTGATACTAAGATAATATACTACAGTGTAATTGTATGATTAAGTTATAAGATTTACCTGTTAACTTGATGTCAAGATGTTTATACCTATACTGCCATTTTCCATTCATATTAACTTTAATACTTTACTTATAGATACCTATCAACGGTAACTGCGTTCTCCTTTGGTATCTACTTTCCAACGTTATAATGTTTTCAATTATCATAATTTCCTAAGCTGTAGTTTTAGTCAGGTTGTTATATTTATAATTTCCAACTTATAATTGTAATTGCGGTGACTTATTTTCGTTCCATTTTCAATTTTTGTCAACATCAGCTATATACATCAGCTATACTGCAGATATAGCGGATTTATTGTTATGATGAAATCTTACCCAAGTTCTTCGTTTCATTTTGGATTGTCCAACTGTCGTCCATCGAACTGAATGTCGATTGATGTGACGAAGTAGTTGAAAAGTTACCTTTAAAATGTAACAAAAACCCACGATGGCAATCCGTATGGTCATGGTACAGTCTCTGATTAAGTTGGTAAGATAAATTAATCATCGATATCGTTCAAACATTTATTCAAAGAAGCAAGACGCTCTTAGATCGTTTTAAAATTTACCTCTGACATTTTCAAGCCCTCGGTAAGCATAGGCCTACATAATTCTCGAAGGTCTTATATAGAGAATGACATTATGTTTGAAAATAGAATTAACCGCATATAAATTAA
Organism: Metaphire vulgaris; assembly: GCA_018105865.1. Lineage (NCBI taxonomy): Eukaryota > Metazoa > Annelida > Clitellata > Crassiclitellata > Megascolecidae > Metaphire > Metaphire vulgaris. The sequence continues at coordinate 11,943,819 of CM030864.1, read as the reverse complement.
GACCGAACTCTGTCTAGAACTCTATAGATGCAGTTGATTATTGGCAATTTCATTGGCTTAAAATTAGAAACTAACTTTACAAATTAGAAAATGCTAATGCTTATGTCTTACTCAATGTCATAACCTTAATTGCGAGTTACATGATTGTGTATGTATCGTTGCTATCGATATAATTCAATGGTAACTAAAACGAGTCTATGATGCTTGAAAGTTAAGCCAATTTTTCGCCACTTTGTTCAGTAATGTTCGATGGTGATAGCATTGCCGTAAAACTTCTATTGTAAGCCGCGTCTCAAGCAATCATTGTATAAAGCAATTGGTTTTAAGAGAAACCGGCGGCTTGTGTAAGTCTTTCGGTATTTTCATGGAACCAGGATAACCATGGTGACAATCACTCAACAAATTGGCGACATATTGGACTCAACTTTCCGCTGTCTTTTTTTCATAGGCAGACAACTTCCAAAGCAGTAGCGTCATTTCACACTTTTCTTGGGGGCGAGATAATTTTTTGGCAAATTTTAGGCAATTTGTGCAAATTTTAGGCACTTTTTGGGTACTTTCCCGTTATCCGTACCCCAGTGAAGAGTTACTAGGGTTAGGGTGAGGGTTAGGGTGAGTGCTAGAGTTTTATCCTAACCATAACCATAACCGTCACCCTAACACTAACCCTAACCCTAATCGCCACCCTAACCCTAAGCATTTCTTAGTATCTCTTCACTGAGGTCCAGATAACGGGAAAGTACCAATTTTTGCAAATTTTAGGTAATTTTTTTGCAAAATTTAGGCAGTTTTTGCAAATGTTTGCATTTTGGCAAATTTCGGGCAATTTAGGGCCAATTTAGGCAAATTTGCAATTTATATATATTTTTTGGCAAATTTTTGGCAATTTTTGCGATATTTTGCACATTAATACATTATAAATTATTTTTTTCGTTTCCTTGGGGAACGCCCCCCCAGTTTCCCAAATGACGCCCCTGTTCCAATGTGTACTAATTTCTATGGTTTCTATTTATACTAAAAAATTAATATATATGATACTAACTTGTTTTCGTGCTTTCCAGTCTGCACGCTTCAATTCCACCCAGCTTAATAAAAACATAACTCACGAAATTACAAAATGGAAAGAAAGAGACAATTCTGAAACCATTAGTGAATGTTAAAGATAAAGCTTTATTTCCTTTAATTCCTTGACAATTTCTATAGCGCTGTAAAAAAAGGCTGAGGCCTACAACAAAAGCGCTTTGACATCTCAACAACCATACCCCAACTTTAAAAAACCTAAACCTTTAAACCTAATCAAACCTATATAGCTCTGAATTACAGGTTTTATAAGACATAATATTGTTGTGTATAATTTTTAGCAATTAGTCCATTGCTATAGCTAATAAATACGACCAATTGCAAACCTGATAGTTGCTGCAATTGGTAATGATCGGACAATTCTCGGAGACGATATGAAATATTTCGCATAATTGAACAGAAAGTCTCCAGTTGAATGAAGTACAGTTCCGGTCGTGAGCGCATAATTGAGCACACATTGCAACCGATGGTATGCATTTGGAAATAGAAAAGATAGCTTGCAGTTCGAATGCACTGTAAACTGCAACAGGGGTGTCATTTACGCAGGGTATTGTTCCGTCTTCCGCTTTTGTCAAATTAAATGAGTGTTTGACGTTTTTCCGGTTTGAATTTGCATTCAAGCTCATACAAGTTAGGTATAAAAGACCAACACTGTTCAACAGAATTTCGCTTTCACAATAAACTCTCATTCTTGTTTTTAATAGTAGACATAGACAAGTTTTAAAGTGTTTTAAGAGTACATCATCCCAGCTAACAGTACACTCAAGAAACAGCGAAGATCCTGGCATTTTATACAGAAGTTTAGATCGAGGACAAACTGCTTTTGGCACACTACATGTCGCATGCATGATGTTGCATACAATGAGAACTGCCTTGTCGGCATGTTGGCCTTGTTAATGCATTATGGTTGAGTAGTTGATCAATATGCATCGATGTTTCATAAGCAAAAGTAAACAATCTTCGATAACAAAAACACAACGACACTTTAAAATATTGATAGTGGAATTGCAATTTAAACATAATATGTCGACGCTTCGCTACTTTTGTCTGCTAGTTCTGTTCTACATGTACGTACTGACTGTCATGGTTGATTAATTGTCGTGACTGTGAGATTAATAGTTGTACACCATGTACATTGTACGAAACATGATAGAAAACTTTCAACAGCACTGCTAGCGCATCATCTAATAAACATGGTAATTTTCTTTCGTGAGACTATACTGTACTGTACATGAACTAAGCAAACTGCTCCAAATTCTCTTTTATCCAAAGCTCGATCATACGTATCATACGTATTATATTTTTCGTATCATACGCACGTAATTTAACGTATTTTATTTTGTCATACGCGTATGATCGAGCTTTGCTTTTATCGCAACGCTGTCTTGTATTTGGCGTGAAACGTGTCAGAGCGCAGTCGAGCCAAATGCTGAATAGTGGCAAATTTCTTTTATGAGCAACTGAATAGAGCAGAGATCCGTTGAGTGCAAATTCGCTTCACACGAGCACGACAAACACGCGACTTTGTACAGTGTATATAGTATTGATTGGCAACGGGCAACCCATTGTGGATTCATTGATCACAAGATGTGATCTACTTTTCATACAAAAACGCAGTCAAGGTAAAAATTGTCTCGTATAGCATGAAAATTGGAGGATGAGTATATTCAACACCAGTGGCGGTTCCAATATGCTGATGACTGGGGATGCATCCCCCCACCGGGGTTCCGGATGACCTTTTTGCTTGTCAACCTACTGTATTTCCCGGTGAGTTTTTAAAAATTTTTTGAAAAATACTGCAAAAAACCTTTTTTGTTTTTCGGCCTTTTTTGACAAGGTCTATTAATGTTTAGCGGGCAAAACACTAACAATGACCTCTTTTCTCTCTTTTCTTTTTCTTCTTCACTTTGCACCCCTCCATCCACCAACTTCCTATAATTTTTTTTCATCCCCACCAAGAATTCCTGGAACCGCCAATGTTCAGCAATGCAAACTAGCTAAAGGACAACACATTCCTACTAATATTTCATTATCCGACTTCCTTGAATGTACCGCTGCAGTCTTCGAAAACGTAGTTAATCGAAAATGCTGTCGTTGGTGAGATATGACTAAATGATAGAGAATGAATGAGATGCGAAATATTTTGTGCAAACTAAAATGACGACATTGAAAAGATTTCAAGACTTTAATGGAGTAGAGTTTTGCAAAATTTTAGTCATGACGTCTTTCCTAGTGGACTTTAAAGTAGATTCAGTTGATAGCAAATACTACTACTACACCACTAATAATAATAATAATAATAATAATAATAATAATAATAATAATAATAATAAATAATAATAATAATATTATTATTATTATTATTACTACTACTACTACTACTACTACTACTACTACTACTACTACTACTACTACTACTACTACTACTACTGCTGCATTACTACTGCTGCTACTACTACTACTACTACTACTACTACTACTACTACTACTACTACTACTACTATTAGTTTTACTACTGCTACTGTGCTACTGTCATTATTACTGCAAACAGTGAAAATATTGCACCGCTTTTTACAGTTGTTTGCTTCTGTAAGTAAGATCAATCAAAAGCGCAAAATTTATGAATCCTTCAAAACGCAGGTTGTCGTCAGATTGCTTTCAACGATTTCATCCGGACTTAAAGTTTTCCAGAAAAAGTACGTCAAGTTGGTGTTCAGATTAGTCGTTCCGCAATAGGCAGTCGTAATTCTTGGGTTTTGACTCGTTCCGTACCACCAACCAGCTCCAAATACCTCCGCGCAGTTACCCGATGAATGATCCTTGTCGTAGGTGGAGAACGGATGGTTAACGTTTTCTGCAAGTGAATCGGTCATCGTTCCAGCAGAAGGAGAACCAACGTTGAGAACGTATCCATCCGCTTCACTGCTAAGAGAGAAGGTATTGTATTTGATGTAGTACCATTTGTGAGGAGCACACGTACCACCGAAATACATAGCCCAGTTTCCATAACTCGCGTAACGCCCCGTTCCAGAACATTCTCTATGGAGTACGTCGATCCGAAGAGAACACGTACACGACACGTTCGTCATCTGGTACAGTCGCTCATTTCCAATCCAGAAGTACGTGTCGCTGACTATTCCAAATCCATTTTTGTATTCCGTCCACGTTTTTCTGAAGAAGCTGGAACCGTTTACGTTTACCTGGACAATGAATTCTCCGCTGCAACCTGCACAGATTTTTATGACACTCGCAATTACTTTTACAAGAAAGTTATGGCTTTGAAATATTGTCGCGTGACTTGGATAGAGCAGAAAGTGTCGTTCAGCATGGAAAACGTCTTGACGTGTTCAACGGTCGTGGCGCGATATTGTGAAACGAGATAAGATTGAATAGATTTTAATATAATATTTAATTCACACAGTTCATTCAAGGCACAAAACCGGAAACGCGCTACGCCCCTCGCTCTCGCAGCCACCTAGCGATTACGAGCACAAATAAGTAAGTACAAAATTAAGCAACATATGGAAATTAATACACACATTAATAAGTAAGTACAAAAGGAGAATCAAAATCCGCTCCAAGAGAGGATCTCACAACAACGGTATCGCACCGGACTATATCACTATATCTGCAACACACTGGACCGGATGAGAAATGTCAGTGGCATAGCGTGCCTTTCGAAGACCCAGAGGGCATCCTTGATATGAGGGCCCCTAAAGGATATGGGGCTCTCTTTAGGCTAACATATATTACACCGTTCTAAAAATAAGGTTTACTCCCTAATTCAATAATTACCGGTACTCACTTTGTAGCAGTAATATTGAAATAGTAGTAAAATGTAAAAATAAATCATTGTTTAGTAAGTTGCAACCACTCTTCGGGGGTCCTCTTTTTCCGGGGCCCGGGACGCTTTCTGCAAATTGCCCCCTCGACCCCCTCACGTTACGCCACTGAGAAATGTAAGTGAGCGAATAAGAACATTGAGTTCCACATCCGATTCTGCGAACGCGTACAGTACTAAGCGCAGGAGGCAACAGTCATTTTCTTTTGCTAACCCATCATTACGGAATTATAAAATCCAGCCAAAAGAGACCTTGATGCAAAAAGTTATACAGAGGAAATTGCCTCTCTTTGGACATATTTGTCGTACGAAAGATGATAGAAAGATTAAGACTACATGTATAATGCTGGGAATAATGGACGGTTCCAACAAGAAAGGAAGGCCACACGGGGAATAGTGTGATGACATTGGTGATTGGTGTGGAAAATGTCTGCAAGAACTATTTCATGTTGAAGCCAACAGAAAAGATTGGGACAAAAACTGTAATGATTGCATCAGACACCAACGGGCGCTGAGCCCCCCACGGTTATTGATGATGATGATGATGATGATGATGATGATGATGATGATGATGATGAATAGCGAATTTAAACATTCCAAGAACATCATTGAAATGTTGTTCAGCATGAATTCAATGATTGGGTATTAGGTATAGGTATTGGATTAGTATTATCCTGCACTGCTGGAGCGAGCGCAAGCGAAGCGAGCATCTTTCTAGTCTATAATATTAAGATCCTTGCTCTGTATGTCTCTCTGTTACCTTCAAGCGTTCTGATTGGTTGACTATTGGTAGACGGTTTAGTCCTTACGTCGCGATGCGTTGGTGGGCGAGCGTTTGACGAAGCGTACGTTCAATTGTTCATTGCAGCGTCATAATGTGTCGCGATGCGTTGGTGAGCGTAGCTTGAGGAAGTTGCGCAATTTTAACGTACACAAAAATACGTGTACGGAGTCACAAATGGTCACAGTTGCGTGATTTTAACGTACATAGGCCTAATTATTACGTGGCGCAGAGCTTGGCTAGGTGGCGTATGTACAGTACATTTATCTTTAAAAATCTTGTTGAACATTATAGTGTACATCGTTCTTCATATGCTTTCCTACTACAGCTACATGTATAGGCCTCTACACGGTGTTTCATTAGTCTGCTTTTATGTGATACGATTCTCGTCTGCATATTTTATAAATATTCTTTGTACAACGTGATGTAATTGCAGTTACATGATGCACTAGGTCTGCATGGGGTCAAGATTTAACGATGTACCGTGCAATAGGGGTACCCAGTGTTTACCAACAAGGTCCGGTTGCTCCGCCCACTGGTGGGCAGAAACCAATAAAACCATTCTTGTCTATTAATAGACGCCAATGGCAGAAGCAGATTTCTTGCTGGTGGGCATAGATCAGTGACCATAGAGATTGTTCTGGATACTCCTATTGACAGAACGATAACAATCATATATGTGAAGTTAGCCTATTTATTATTGATATATTGCATTTATTATCTATTTTCTATGAAAGTGCACAGCTGAAGGAACTCCTTTAAATGCATTGTTAATTACTTGTACTTGGTATCTGAGTTGTTCCTTGAATCGTTGTCTTTGTAGTTGTCGCTGCTATTGATGTTGCTTCGGTAGTTTTATAAGGCGATGTAACGAACGCAGTCGTCGTAGTCATGAGATAGGCTATCCAAATAGAAAATGCAGCTTTATCGGCTGATACTGAGTCTACTGAAGCATAAACAAATTTATGAATAGGGGTATCCAGTGTTTACCAACAAAGTCCGGTTGCTCCGCCCACTGGTGGGCAGAAACCATAGAAACCATTGTCGTCTATTAATAGACGCCAATGGCAGAAGCAGATTTCTAGCTGGTGGGCATAGATCAGTGACCATAGAGATTGTTCTGGATACTCCTATAGGGCCTAGATAAGATTTTTATAATCACGTAAAAATCAAATTATTCGACTGTAACCGACTCTTAGAAATTATAGTCATTCATCGATGCTGAAAATGCGGACCCTTCTGACTGCAAATATTTAATTTGACTTAAACGATGGTGAGTAATATTAAACATATAGATACCAGTTGTTTCTTGCTCTGGTGTAGTTTGAATAGGCGATGTTGAGATATATTCAGTCGAGTGTTCATTTGCTGATATCTTCACAAGGCAATTGAGGTAACTTCCAATTTTCTATAATAATTGAAATTGCAACGACAAAGCGTGCCATCTCAGTCCGTCAACGCCATGTATATTGTATTGTATAAATACAGTATAATGAACATACACGTAGAAGCGTTACACGTGCAATTTCGTTTTAATTACAGTATACTATATAGACCCTTTTGTGGAAAATGTGCAATTTGAAGAGAGAAAAAAACTATCTTAACAAACCTGGAAGTTGCGGCAGTTGGCGCTGAAAACACAATTGTTTGTTGTATTGTAGAACAATTCGCACAATTCAATGTCTTCTTTCCAATTGAACGAATTGCAATATTCAGTCGCCGAACAGCGGTAGGCGCACTGAACTATTAATGGAACACAGCGTTCTGCTGTGATTGTTCCATACAACTCGGCAGCTGTGAATGTAATCCAGGGGACATCGTCGGCGCAGAGCACTGATCCAGACCCAGTCTGTGTCAGATGAAACGGAGGACTGTACTTCGGCAAAACAGGTTGTGGCAGCAAAGTCATAGCCAAAGAAACGTTTCTTAGACACAGCAGCAGGACGACAATGACGAAATGCGACTGCCTTTTGTAATAGTACATAGTGAGCATTGGCCGAACTTAATTTTGTAAGTTGCTATCTCTCTCTCTCTCTCCCTCTCTCTCTCTCTCTTCTAAGTTGCGTCCAATGAATTTGACTGAAATTCGTTGTCTTTCATGCAATTGTTTCTTTTGCAATTGACATTTTCGAGCAAAGAATTCTCTTCAGAATGTTCACCTTACACTGATGATTCTAAACTGAACCAGTAATCTTCATTGGCCTATATTAAGTAATAAGCAGACCGTTGGAATTCGTTCATGTTTGCCCTGACATGCATACCACCATAATCTGTTTGACTATCAAATATCTAAATCGATAAAACGGTCAATATTTTGTGTAATAGTCTAACATAACTCAGCAAGTATTGACAAATATTTTGCGCTTGGGTTTTGACAAAACAAGAACAAATATGAACATCGAAACATTTCTTGTGCGTCGAGATATTGAGCCGCCTTGCTATTGTTGTTTCGCTGCTAAAGAGTTTTTGTCAGTTTCACCTGCTCAATGTCCACGCACAACAAGCGAATTGTTCGATGGTTGAAAATTGAAACCTTAAGCTATGCAACATGAAACCCTAACCAGAACACAGGTGAATGTTAAAAATCTGTGAAAGCAAACATCCAGTTAAATTCAATACTCGTAGACCAGTGTTTATTCTAGCCACCTTAACATTGGAGAGGGGGAGTTTGAATTGTTTGGGCTGTGAGGTAGAAATAAAAATAAGGGAAGCGAAAACTTTAGGGAACCTTGCTGCTATGGACAAAGTTTAGAAGCCTCAAAATAATAAGTCTTCCAACGAAAAAGAAAGTAATCGAGACATACAGTTTTAGCGCAAACATCAAGCGTAAGACGTTCGGCACATCCACCAAAGGTAAAGGTAGTCCCATACTCGGTCTAGCGTAGGGTCCGGCGCTGATCTCCATGTATTAGGCAAGCAGCGACGCCGATGGCTTACGCCATTAATCTAGAGTAGTTCGTCACTGCCTTCTTCCGACCCGCGTTTTACCTTCGCAGCTTATGGCTGCTACCAATTTATCGACGTCTAAGCGATAAACGGCTTGGTTGGCCGCCGACACCATGACTTGATCCCGGAAGAATCACCCATCCAAGTACTAACCGCGCTTAACGCGTTGCTTAAATTCGGTGTTCTGACGAGAACCGGTCGCACAACGCCAAGTAAGCTATTTTTTTATTTCCGATAGCATTAGCGCTGACTTAACTAATCGGAGGATTTGGGTTCCCAGACTACAGGCCAAGGCAGCATGCAGAGTCTCACAATTAATATTTGATAGCCCTAAATAGCAAAACATCTTTATGCAGATAGATTATTTCTTTGATTAGCAAGGAAAGAAGTTAATAATTATCACTTAAATTAATTATAACGGCCGCTATTATTTCTAGAAAAATATACGTTACAGTCAAATAAATTACTAACTCATATTCGACCGTACATTACGTCCCTCAATAAAATACGCGTATGATACAAACAGTAATTTATGTCCAGAAATAAGATACCAGCATAATACGTAAAATATGTTGGCGGTGATGTCATATCCGTCACAATTCTATGGTTCTCTGTTATCTCTAAACATGTATGGTTAAGTCGTGTGATGTGAGCAAGCAGTTGTCGTTACAACAACAACAACAACAACAGCAAAAACAGCAGCAACAACAACAACAACAATAATAATAATAATAATAATAATAATAATAATAATAATAATAATAATAATAATAAGTTGCGGTGGCAGTTAATGGTCACGCGATATATTTTTGTACAGACAAGGCGTAAATGTCACAGCGCCGTTGTGTTAACTTTTCAATAAAACTAAGGACAAATTGTTTACATTAACCCGTTAATGCCCAATGTTCCCATTTGGGATCAAGTGTACAATCTCATGGGATGCAGATACGAAACAACTCTAAAAAGATTTTATATCTTAATTATCTAGCTGAAGGTCTATTTTGATCAAATTATGCACTACTTCCTCTTTCATCATTGCTGACGTCACATAGCCTTGGTTAGAAAAAGCTGATTTTCTAAATTTTTTAATTTAAATTTTGAAAGGATGGCATTCAACAACAGGTTAGTTTTAAGTATTCAAATTTTATGCATTTTCAAGACACATGGTTATAGTTTAGCTTCAGTAATAAAGTGCAAGCAAATCTTTGTTTTAAGTGCACAAAAATTTGCATAATTTTCATATGATCCCAAATGGGAACATTGGGCACAAGCACTGCTATGATCCCATTTGGGATCATTATGTGAAAATGTGCATAAAGCACTATAATCAGTGCAACATATTACAAATGTCACCATGTGATGACACATTGCACGACAAATTTTTAAAAACGCTCCACTTTCAAACGTCACTCACGCCTTGCATATACAGTTTGCAACACAGTTCCAACATTCGTAATGTCGCTATGTTCCCATTTGGGATCGCATAGTACTAGCAGCATAGCACACGTAGATTCACAGTCAGACGAGGAGGACCTAGATGACAATAATCAGCTACCATCTCAACTACCACGTGAGGTACCTGGAGCAGTAGCTGTTCATGTCAGAAATACAGAGTCAAACTGCAGGCAAGTAACCACCACTACTGGTCCTTCGTCATCAATGAAAAGGTCTGCAGCAGTTTCGAAGTGGGATAACAGTGCAAGCTTTACCAAAGTAATTCCCTGCAATGGTGAGAGTTTACTTGCTAAGCAGAAACAGATGAAACATGATTTGAGTGACTGAACCCCTTATGAACTGTTCAAACTGTACTACGATGATGAAGTACAGAATTCGATAATAGCTGAATCGGTGAAGTATGCGACAGAAGAACACAACACCTCCTTTGCACTAGACAAAAGCGATATCGACAACTTCATCGGTATCAGGCTACTCACAGGCTGTCACTCCCTGCCAAGAGAAAGAATATATTGGTGTCGTGATGAAGACGTCAAAATACCATATGTTTCGTCAAAGATGAGCAGGAACAGGTTTACCGAAATTAACAAATGTAGCTGACAATGACAACATAACTGCAGGAGACAAAATCTACAAAGTCAGGCTGTTGATGGAAATGGTTTGTATGAAGTTGCAACAGTTTGGCATTTTCAGTAGGTCCCTAAGCATAGACGAGGAAATGGTCTTTCACTTTGGCCATCACTCGTGCAAAATGTTCGTAAGAGGGAAGCCCATCTGGTTTGGCTTCAAGCTCTGGATACTAGCCTCAGATACTGGATACCGGTTCAACGTCATGATATACACTGATAAATCTCAAGGATCGACTCAGGCTACTGGTAGCGATGCAGGTTTAGAAAATAATGGACTGGGTTTCAAAGTTGTGACATTGTTTTTGTCCTGTCTCGAGGACCGTTCATGCCGTGAGGTTGTCCTCGATAACTTCTTTACTTCGTACGATCTTCTTGTGTACCTCCAAGAAACAAACAGATATGAAGGCAACTGGAACTGCTAGAGAAAACCGGCTGAAGAAGTGTCCACTTATGACCTCATAACATTCGACATTCCCTATATACATTACGAAGGTTGGAACTGTGTTGCAAACTGTATATGCAAGGCGTGAGTGACGTTTGAAAATAGAGCGTTTTTTGAATTTATTGTGCAATGTGTCATCACATGGCGACATTTGTAATATTTTGGACTGATTATAGTGTTTTATGCACATTTTTACATAATGATACCAAATGGGATCATAGCAGTGCTTGTGCCCAATGTTACCATTTGGGATCGTCATGCTATAAGGGGTTAACATGCACTCAGCAGAATTATTTCATGCCAGTGTGTTCTTATGGTCCTCCTTCATAAGTATAATCGCCGCAAACACGCTGGCATTGCCAGTAATGATTTGGGCACTAACGGGTTAAGTGACGTTGATTGTCTTGGTCCTTGCGTCAATGCTCCGACGATGCAGATAAGCGATGACTTCTATAAGGATCTGACAGTTGAGGATGCAAATGAAATCTTAGACGACTTGAAAGTCGGAAGGGAACCAAAGCCAGAGTTACGAAGCGGTCAAAGGCTAACGGTTAACATCAGAGCCATCGTGTGACCCGAGCGGTTCCGGAAAGGCCCCAGGAGGATAGCTGGTAATTAGAGGTTGCTGTAATTAGAG